>JAWWMK010000021.1:6515386-6550913 GCA_035047105.1 Galeopsomyia nigrocyanea | reverse complement strand
CGTACTTTACGATGGTATACATAACTAACGTTGTCCCTAACGGGCAAACTTCAATGGAGCTTTGGGATTCTCCTTTCTATCTTGCTTTGTTTATGATCGTAATAACTGATTTCTCTTTAATATTCGATTAATATATCATCATGACAGAAGAAAAAATGTAGTAATTAATGATTACAAAAATTAATAATCGAGCACTTTGCAGACTGTATTCATATTCTTTTTGATAAATTTTAGAGATCATCCTTTTCACCACAAGCTTACCAATCGCGAATTATTATTTTCTCTCAATTAAAAAAAGTCTAAATATTGATGAGTCAAGATACAGCATTAGAAAAGTCACCCTTTAAAAAAAGGTCTCCAAAACTACCTCCACGGGTCGACTTCAGCCCTCGCTCATAATATAGCGCTCTGATAGCGCAAGTGAAAAATTGCACGTACCCCACTGTAACATTAGTGCGTACTTACAAGTTCATGACTCGTGACGTAACACACGTAATTGTCGGTAGTACGGAGATCCGGGGCATATATGGGTAAGGAGCTACATGTAAAGAGCGGGAGAGCCGAGAAAGAGCACAAACGCGAGAGCAGACAGAGAAAGAGCTCCGCACACATACATACATACATACATACAAGCATACGTACATATTGTACTTTACGTACATACGGGATAAGGCAGCAGGCGGCCGCTGTGATAAACGTATGTGCATCCGTTTAATCCTGCATGCTCCATGTGTATAATTTTTGAATTTTCCAATACAACTATGCACTATTAAATCAGTCATCTTTTACAACATAAGTAAATTAAATTTTTAATAGCGAATTATTTTCATACTCATTTTAAACTGGGTAAAACAAAAAAAAATATATAAAAATGAATATATAAATAATGTTAGTGATGGGATTTTACTATACAATACTTATTACATTTTTTGATGCTTGATTATCTTTTTCTTGACATTTGCCTTCCGCGTCTATGTATCGACGGTTCATGATTATTTCGTAATTATTAATTACCATCATTCCAAGTAGGAACGTTACAATGGCGATTTTTATGTATGCTACCAAAGCCACGTAAAGGAAGCTTTTGTATGGTTGAAATTCAGTGAAATAGTAGTCACGAAAGATTCCCAGACTGATTGCATGAATCATATTTAAAAGTAGATATACATATAACCAACATCGGAAGAATATCTGAAATGGTATTGATTTATGAATGAACTATGGATTGTATTCAAATGATATAAATGATGTAATTTAATAATATGAGAATTAGTATCTACTTTCCCTTGAAACTTACCTTTGAACGTAGTAATTTTTCCTGTCTATAATAATGAAATAATATTATTATTATTGAATCCCGATAAGTAAGACCATAAATTACTGTATACATCAGGTTTCTTTTAGAAACTGCTAATACGTAATATTGATTTTGGAAAAATTTCCATGCACACTTTAAGTTTCTTTTGATGCACGAGCGATCTTCTACAATCGTCTTTTATATCTACATCCATTTTTGACATTTCTGATTTTTTCGTTTCGATAATATTGCTGTTAAACTTCAAAAATGCATTCGAATCGGCATGCTTTATGAGTAATAGAGGTAGAAATACTGTTGCATGAAAAGCTATACTACCAACATGATACCTGTTAAAATTTGTATTTACTCTTAATACATATCAATTTGAAAGTATATCTGACGATAAAAAGAAAACTGCTAACTGTGAATATGGCTGAAGTAAAAGCTTTAAGTGAATCTCCTTCTTCACGTGTATGCCAAATTGCTGCTGTTATCACCGCGTTACCGAAGTTGTAAATGAAAAAAACAACATAACAACTGCCACTCGTTATAACGTATAGTAAAAAGTGTGTCCAATGGAGGTCCTTTATTAACCATGTTGTAATTATCTTGATAGATATCATGGCGCTAACAAGGAATATTGCAAACAATGTTACGCAGTAGAGATCGCAGCCACGTCTAAAAAATAATACAAACGTGAACAAAGTTCAAAGAATTTGAATGATATAATTAAGTATTGAAATTGTTGTATATCCTACTGGAACATGGTTTTGTATGCCAAGTACGCACAAGTAGTATCGGTGCAGAGCATACAGCGCAAAGGTCGATCAAAATCAAAAAGCATAAAACAAATTCTGGTACTATCCAAAAAACAAATTTTTCATAATACAATTGGTGTGGAATTAAATTGTTAACAATATTTAATCCTATGCGGTAAATCATAGAAATTATTATATACCATACAATGGGGGTTTATTGATTGCATGGATCCGGTCTGCGCAGTTGCAGCCAGCAGCATAGAGCCTCTGCGCAACCGGATCCATGCAATCAATAAGACCCCAGCACCGACACGGAACTACAGCGCATATTGGGTATATAGACGTATATCAGGGGAAGGACATTTTTCAAGAGAATTTTTTCAGCACTTAAAAAAAAAAATTTATTTTTTTTATTGTTTTTCGATGAAAAAATTCTAAAAAATAAGACGAACAAATTTGTTTCTATGAATTTTTCCCAAAAAGTTCGGAATTTCAAACTACAGTCGAAAAACATGTCAGCTCCCTATGCTCGCAATGTATTCCACCCTACTTGTCGACAGCCATTTTTGTCACGTGACCGCCAATCTCAATAAGCTCGATGCGCCAACGCCAAGAGCCACAGCAAACAACAAAACTAACCACCTCGACCTCCAGCTCCAGTAGCCTAACCATCTGCAAAGAGAAATGCCACACTTTGGACCACCCTCGCACAAGAACAAGCCCTCAAAGTCTGTCGGGTCGACGAAGTGACTTCTTTTAGTCGTGCTGCGGAAGAACCAACCTAAATAAAAAAAATATCCGCGTCCCGCGATCGAGTAATTTCTTACAAGAGTTGTAATAAAAAAAGATTTTCATTTTTTAAAAACGGTTTGTAATTAGTAGTCCCAAATATTCTAAATAAATTTTAGAGCGTCGTAAATGTACAGGAATTTTTATATTTAATTTCAACTTGCAGTAAAGTATTATTTTGTATTTTGAGAGGTTAGCCTTTTTCGTAAAGTGAACTTTCAAATATTTTGTATTAAAATATAATTTGTATCATTTGTTTTATCAATTGTACGATAAAGTTCGAGTGATCATTAAAATTGTTTATTTAATCGTATAATAAAAGATAATTTATTTGCAGGTTAATTGTTGCTTGGAGTTTGGTGTTAGGTTTACTTAGAGTTTAATTTGAAGAATCTTGTGATATATTTTATCAAAGTATGGCAGAGAGTCCAATAACGTCCTTTAGTATAATAGAGAGAATATTCAGTAACTGGACCGCACTTAGGATGGCAGTGGAGCATGGGAATGGTTCCATCGATGCTGCTCACAGCTTTTGCGAGTACATTGATAAAACCCTCTCAATGAACGAAAAGCTACACTACACAGATATTTCTGGAGTGTTGGAAGATGTTATGGATGAGGATTTTAACACAAGACTCGAAGATGATAGTGAGAAGCAAGTTGCTCAAGATATTGTTGAGTTTCACAATTATATCACAGCAAATGACATGACAACATTGACAAGTGAATTGCAGAGGCTGCCTCCTCTCCAGCCCTGGATCATTCCAAATCAGAACTTTAAATTTCCTCGTGCTACCAAAATGGAAAATGATAGTGATAGCAATGATGTGGATGAAGATGATCAGGATGGAGAAGCTGATGTTTCTGGAGCTGGCAAGTCTAATGGTGGCATGGAAGTTGATAGCGAAGGATGGTCTGTTATACGAAGAAAAAAGTGATTGTTTTTAGTACTTTAATCAGTTTCTTTTCAGTTTGGCACTCCACTTTGTAAATATTAATTATTTGTAAAGGTAAAATTAACATTTTACAAATGTAAGATAATGGATGTTATGAATTTTGTTAATATTGAGTTTTACAAAAACTATTTCAAACTTTTATATTTGATACAGATTTGTGGATGAAACATTAGTTAGAACATCTTGTACTTTAATATTTATCAATTATAATGTAATCTGCGCTCCGAAAATCATGTAAAAATACAAAGAAAATCATTTTTACAATTTAGCAACAAAAATTTTGTTTATAAAAAATAAAGCAATCTAATCACTCGTTGACATCAAGTCCAAATGAATTTATTCGCAATAATAACATCCCAAAACCACGTGCTCGGCATACAATACAATCCAAATCAAAAGCCCATAGCGCATGCGCGAGAATCCCAGCTGTTTCGGTCTCGGTCCTCGGACGAAGAGCTGGCGCAAGGCCGTGCCTCCCACCTACAACCGTATAAGGAGCCCGCGCTTCTATCGGGAGAGCACGTTGCGGGGAGGTGGCACGAGCAGCCAGCTCCACTGCGCGCATGTTCCCTTACCACGCAGACCACGTGTTCTGACGAGGCATTGATTCGCAATTCTCGCGTGGCTTTATTCGTGACGCGATGTGGCCTTTCTCGCCGGTATTATTGCTCGCGGTATACCTCCTCGAGCATTCTGTTTGCCGGAGACCAACGAGTTCAGTTTAGAATGCACGTGGTCGCCTCGCGGTTAAATAGTGCGACAGAGAGATTCTCCCTGCTTACTTGATATATGTTTGGGCGGCCGTGTATGCTGTATATTTCAACGAATGCGGAGAGATTATTGTTATTTGCTTTGACGGGGTTGATTTTTTTGTGTGGTAGACTTGTATTGTTGAATGATGGAGTAAAGGGTTGGTTTTACATTTGCATTAAATACATAGTAATAAGATTAATTAACGTGAATTCAAGTAGATTTTCATACTGAGTTTGCCTTCCAGCACTTTAGTAAATACAGTTTCCAGGAATTCACAAATGTTTGCTCGTTTCAAAATTGCATTAAAAGCATTATTTTATAATTATAATTAACAATTTATGATAATTCCTGTTTTTTAACGACAAATTTGACTTTCAAATAATAAATTTATGCGTTTGCAAATTGAAAAATTAATATTTTCTGAAATTACTATATAAGTAGTGCTTACACTGCGCCTGACTTTGCAAAATTAATCAAAATCTTTTACCAAAATAATAGACAGGAAAGCTCGCATAAATTTTAAAGTGCTAACCGAAAAATATTGGAGCTTTTATAGGTGGATATATACCGTTATCGGGCATCAACCGCAGCCTCGAAATCCATTCCAACACCCATACACACTCGGGAAACATTCAACTGCACGCCAGAGATATATCATATATATAGAGAATGCGAATGTGCCGGGGGCGCACGCTTATTGGTCGGCTCGATCGCGTTCGCCGCGCGCAGCCTGCACAGCCCTCCGAGGCCGAGGGTGTGTGCGCGCGCGCCAGCCGCACATACAATCGAGTTCTCCGACGATATTAATCGGATATTAATAAAGGTCGTGTACACGCTCTATACACTGTCAACTGTGTACGTGCATAGCGTGCGAGTCGGTGTGTGTACGTGTGTACGTATTGCAGTGCAATCGAGCGAGTATGAGGAAGAGCAGCATCGACGACTCTGTGCATTTGATGTTAGCCTGGTTGGCAATCCGCGACACACGGAGCTCTCGCGTCGACGTTCTTCGCCGTCGAACACCTGCGCGACGTCTTCGACGTCCGCGCGCGCTTACTCTCGCGCAAAAGCCCGGCTACACGATGCAGCGTAGCATAGCGGAGTCGTTGACACGCGCCGGAAGACTCCTCACCTGCCCATCAAAAGACGCAGAGTCGTCCGCGCTGGCTAACGCTGGAACAGGCAAACAGCTTCGCCAGGAGGATACGCTTTTCGAAGAGCGCGCGCCCGTGCTTTAGCTCGCTGCTGCTGCTAGTTGCTGATTGCCTGTACGCGCGTTTGTGACTGTCAGAGAAATTCGAGAGACAGCAGGCTTTTTGAGAGCTGCGCACTCGCGGTTATTCTTGCTTTGTGTGTAACATATGTGTACGATTTTTTATTTGTTTACGCAATTGTGTCGACCAAATTCTCAACTAATTGAATATACTTATGAGTCACATACGCGTATGCAACTTAATTAGTCATCATTTCCTATTGTTCAACAGAGTATTCGAGCGTTAAAGAACTTTTTAATTCATCAATCCGAATTGTACATCAATTACATTTTGTCAATCAATTACACATACTAAAAAATAATGATTAAGTTTAGCTATGGTCACTCGTCGAAAGTAGTTCACGCAGAGGTTCGCAAGATTGACATACAATTTTTTTTTCCTTTTTCCAGTGTTTCAAAAGTGTTCAATAAAAATTCTGTGAGAAACGCTTACTCTTGAAGATTTCTGTTTGCCTGGTGCGTACTTGGCGAAATGTGGACGCCTTTCAAGAGCGCTTTTTCTTTGTTACTTTGACCATGCGTGTTCGAGGTCTTTGAATACGAAATACAATTCGAATCTCTTTCTTTTCTTATCTTAACTTGATTTGATCGCTTTAGATGATTTTTTATGAGCTCTAACGTATTTTATTCATATTAAATACAACACTTATGATTTTAATTTTACTATTATGAATTTTTTTTGTTAGAATTTACACTTTATTACATGCTTCTTTCCAACATGAGCATACTCGTTATGATTGTTCTAAGCATAAATAGTTACTAACTAAAAAATTTTCCTAGCAATGTAAACACGTAAAAACATAATAAAACAAATTTCGTAAATATTGTAAAAGTAATGGACTATTAACAATATACACTACTCCCGTATTTTTTTTTTCAAAATTCGCAAAATCCAAAGCCTCTTTTAAAGATCACTTCCGTGCATTGCCAGCAGATGGCAGCACTTACAAGGTAGGCTAGAGCACCAATACTTCCGTGAGAACTCGATATTAAAAACACATCGGTATTAAAAAAAAACGCAAAGAATTCGCAAGAATGCAACTTTTCTAATCTTCGTCGTCACTCATTATTCTAGCTTGTTTCTTCTGCTCTGAATTTTCTGGCGCCGTGGTATCCTCTTCGTCGCTATCGAGTATGCGACGCTTTTTCTGCACAGGAGTCTCGGTGTCCGAACCGTCCGAGCGGTTTCTTTTAACCTCGGCTGTTAAACAAACCAAATTATTTAAGCATTGATTCGAAATTTAAATTCAATATCAATGAATATATCTTACGAGAGAGTCCATTAGTAGCTTGCGAAACTTTTTCAGCTTCTGATTCAGAGTCAGAGTCGACAATCTTTCGTATCCTGCTGGACTTCGAGCTTTCGCTTTGTGGAACAGTCTTGTTCTGCACCTCGGCTTGTGAACCACTCTCCGTATCCATTTGTTCATTTTCAGAGTCTGAATCAAAGACTCGCTTTGACTTCGCTGACTTATCTGTTTAAAAAAAGTATGGCGAAAATTATACAAAACAAATAATTCTCGTACAAGAATAAGTATAGGAAATTAGATTTTTACCTTTACTCGAGTCGTCATTAGTAGTCTCATCGTTCTCTGCTCGTAAAGATTTTTCTGCTTCATCTTCAGAATCAGAAGAGTCGACTACAGCTTTGATTCGTTTTGATTTTGATTTGGGCTCTTCTACACAAGCGAAAAAAATTCACACAATTAGTGATTATTTTTTAAATGAGTATTAAAAAAACATATAGAACAAATTCTTACTTTGCGACTGAGACAACGATTTATTCACTGTGCTGACGATATTTTGAGAGCTTGATGTAGCGCTATTCTGAGATGACTTAGTTTGTTCTCCGTCGGAATCAGAGTAAGCATCGAGTATTGATGCAATTTGATCCCTTTCGAGATGGCTAGCTGCTAATAATTCATAAGTTCATCAATTAGTCGATAGATTACGACACACGCGTATTCGTTTCTAACATTAAACTTACTATTCCGAGATTTTTGAGAAATAGAACTTTCTTCTTCTCCAGAGTCGTCTGATGCTGAATCTCGTTTCTCAGAATGTTTTGTATTACCTGCATTGAATACAAATTAAATCTTCTTGGTAAAAATATACCAGTACAGATTTTTCATTACGTTACCATTTGTAAGCTTCTCGTTCTCTGTGTCACGATTTTCTTTATCAGAAGCAGAGTTTTCAGCATCGTCGTTCGAGCGTTTAGCATTGGATTTTCTTGGTGCGCTTTTAGCAGAAGTGGACGGTCCAGCTTCGTCTTCAAAGAAAACGAAAAGGTTTTTATTCGAAATAACATTTCGAAACTAACTTTTACAAATATATGTCTTTACCATCCGATTCATCGCTGGCTTCTTTTTGCTGGTTTGTATACTTCCTCAACCTTTCAAAAACGTCATCGTCCTCGCTAGACTCATCGTTTCTTGCAGCTGGTACTTCTGTTAAGAAAAATAATAATCACGAATAACGCAGCCTTGCTAAATAATATTTTCTCATTGAATTTTCACCAACCTTCTTCAATAAACTCTCCCTTGAGTCCAGCGTCAATAATCTCGATGCGCTTTTTAATAGTGGCGACAAGCATAGTGGCAGGTATGCGCCAGTAAGCTTCCTCCAAGTCGGGCGCGTGTATACCGGAGCCACGTAGGAATCGTTGGAAAGTTGGCGAATCCACAGCAGCCGATGAGTTTGCTGTGAGCGGCACCAATGCGATGCCTTCGTTACTCTCCTCGTCCCGATCTTCCAGCGATTCCTCGAGGGACTCCTTCAGCCACTCCAACGACTCGCGCATACCTAAGCGGATCGCGCCGAGATTAGGATGTATTATGGAAATTGAAAGTTTTAAAGGCGATTGCTTCAGAGAAATTGGCGTCTTGGGATGCTTTTTTTTCAGTGGGGGAGTTTGAATCGCTTTTTTTTTTAATTTCTTTCGAAAGCAGGTTAAATACAATTGTTATTGCGGTTTTGTACTGCAGGGATTATTAGAATTTGTGATTTTTTATTTACGTACCATTTCCAATGATTTCTTTCAGCATTTGCGATAACTGTGCATCAGTATAAGCAATAACGGGTTCTTTTTTCTTCCTCGAGCCTTCTTTCTTCTTCTTTTGCTTCTTGTTTCTGGTTCCGGAAGTGCCTGAAGCTCTAGTTCCATCAGAATCATCGGACTCTTGATCCGAGTCATCATTTTCATCTTCGCTCGCCGAACGCGTCTCCCAAGAAGATTTTGGCCCTTAAAAGTCGAGAAAAAACAAACAAGATCACGTCAACTTTCAATCAACTTCCTTATTAAACGTGAGTATCTACTCGAAGGCTGCATGAAAAATAAGCATCAGCCGTCAATTACTTGAAAGTTGACTGCAAGCTTAAAAGGCAAGAGAAAAAGAGAGGCTTGACTTTTCCTCGTTACAGCCAAGACTGCACTTTAGTTTTACGATCAAAGCGATAGAAGAAAAAATAAATAAATTCGCAATTGCGATTGGCTATTAAACGTAAGAAACTTGTAAAAGTGTGTAAGAAGATGGAAGAAGAAAATTGCTGGTACATCCTTCGATATATCCGTCTGTCTGTCTGTCTGACGGGCGGTTGCATTGCATACAAATAAGGTGCTGTGTGCGCGAGAGAGAGAGAGAGAGAGAGAGAGAGAGAGAGAGAGAGAGAGAGAAAGAGAGAAAGAGCGGAAAACAATTTCTATGATAAATATGCAGAGACTGCGTGCATTGTGAGGAGAAAGAGAGAGAAAAGAGAGCGCTCGATATGCTTCCGTAAGAGATAGAACTTGAATCCATGCTATCGACTTGGTTTTTCTATGGAAAAATATCGCTTCTTTGCCCGTTACCCGCCCAGCCTGTTTCGCTATATCGAGCTGTAAAGTAAGATGTTTATTTTCCGACGGAATATTTTTGGATGTTATTCCGCTGCTCTCGGCGATATTTTCATTGCTATTTCGACGCTCTGCTGCTGCTGCTGCTACTGCTGTCAAGTGAATGGATTGGAAATGTATAGATTTTTTGACACGGGATCTACAGGCTTATTTTTATCGTTACTGACGTTTACCAAATAAATATTCAAATTTATTTTATAAACGATTGATATTTCTATGAAAAATTCGATTTTAAATAAAACAAATCGTCAACGTTAATTTTTTTTTAGTCGTGGTAACATTCGCAGTTATTTTTACGAATTGTAAAAACCAACATTTTCAAGCCAGCCCATTGTGTGTCACGAGAGAGGGAGAACGGAAAAAAAGAGAGGTGTACACGCGTGAATAGCGTACACGAAGCGGCAACAACGAGTGAGAGCAGCGTCATTGTATCAATCGCCGACAGCAGATTCGCTAGCACATACGCTGTCCGTTTTGTCGCTCCCTGATGTATGCGCGCAATCGCGTCAACGCATTTCGGGCTCATTGTGGCCGCGGCAGGCAGCCCCGCGACCGACAACGAGCGTCCGCGCGAGCGAGCGAAATGTCGAGCGACAGTTTGATGGAAAACAGAGGGACACACAAGCGCATTCGAGATCACTCGTCCGATGAAATTAATTTGACGATAATTGGCTTTTGTTTGCTATTTTTTTCTATCTGTCTCTCTCCTCTCGTATACACGAGAGGAGGTTTGATGAGAAAATTTGCTATATTACGTACCGTCGCTCTTTTTGCTGCGTTTTTTTCGCAATTGTTTTGGGTCTTCAGCCAAGTGCAGCTCCAATAACTTTTCTTTGATTTTTGGCTTGGTGCGTTTGATTCGCAAACCGTCGTAAATCAAACCGACGGGATCTGAAAACGAAGTGGCAATTTTATTGCGATGTGCAAATCAAAAATTTTATTTCGTGAAATGAATAAAATAAAAAAAAATGATTTTCTTACCATCTTCATCCTTTGCACTTTCCCAGAGCTCAGTCAGCTGTTCGATTTCCTCTTCGGACCATTCCTTTGGCAATCTCTTTTGAATTTCGCTTCGAACTCCCTGTAAAAAGAATTTTATTTTTACTATCTTGTATCATACGACGGAGTACTCTTTACATTTTCAAACATGAATTTATTCGATGTAGAAAAAGAAATGCAACTTGAATATTCCATCAAAAACTACAGAACTGATGGTACTGCAGTGAAAAGCTAACATAGTTAGAGCATCGGGTCCTCATTCGCGCCCGGGGCAATGGAAATTGCGCATTGCAAAATTACAGAAGCGAATCGATATCCACTGCGCACTGATTAACAAAATGAAAGGGAAAAAAAACGTATTTTACCAATCCTCTTTCACGTTTTTCACGCTCCAAATGTGTATGTGAGAGGGAAAATTTTCAGCTGGCTCGCAGATAACGAAACTTGGCTAGGGTAACACAAAAAAGAAAAAAAAACTCACGAGTTGTGGCTATATACCAATTAAAATGTACGAACACGAAGTAGATAACGGACTTTTCAAAGTGGAATTAGTCCGACTTTTTTTTTCAGCCACGTTGGAACGACTAATTTACATCCGTTTCAAAGGTCGCGAGAAAATTTTAGATAAAAGGCAGCTTGGAAATTCGGCCGCTCGCTGATTGCATAATTGACTGGTGAAATAAAACGGAGAGTTCGCTAAAGTGCGACTTTTGAAAAAAAAATTCCGTTCCTTTAATTAACGATTCGGGAAAGAAAAAAGAACGACGTAGTTTCAACGAATGTAATTTGAAAAATTCAGTAATCTGAAAACTTTTTCGAGCGAAAGATTTCTCTATCGAGTTTTTTTTTATTTCCCAGCCAAAAGAAAAAGTAAATAAAAATCGCAGCGCAGCCACAGCAACTTTCTCGGCCGTGACACCTCGAAAGCCACAAACTATCCTCGGCGAAAATAAAGCTGCTGCTGCTGCGCGAAAAGTCGTCGGACGAACGAACGAACAAAAAAAAAAAAGAAAATATGCCCCGCCAGGGAAATCTAGGAAAAGTCTCTATTTTATCGGGGCGACGTACGTACACTCGTGGAAACACATCATAATTCAACGCGTCAAAACAACAGCGCACATCGACGCATTCTTTCTCTCTTTCTCTTTCCAACTTAAAACTTGCGGTTTCGCTTCGTAAATCCTCCAACCCCTCGCTCGAGCGTTTTTAATCCCACAGTTGCTCTTGAGTGGCTATTGGTCTTCTTTTTATGAGCATCCGAGATATCGATTCGCGCTGAAGATACTCGAGCACGAGTTTACGAGCTATGATAGCGTAGACAGAACGGAGTTTCTAGGTCAATATATCAATGGCATAAAAAATTACCTTGGAATTGACGATGAGACACATTTCTTTCAGTTTCTTTATAATTGCTCGCCTTGTACGGTTTTGATTGATCAGACTATTCTGGATGAAGTCGATTACATCTGAAATAAAGTAATTTTTTTTTATTAATGATTAACCCAGTAACGAAACCAGTCGAAAATTCAGGCGAATTCAGGCGCTTTATTCAATACTCTCGGCATATTCGTGTTACGTATTTTACTTCGATTATTGGAAATATGATCGACTGCTGCATATTCCAATTTATTTTCATTTACTTTGGTATGAGAGGATTATTTCAGTTCGAGTAGAATTATTTATTGAAAATTATTCAAAGTTCACCGATAATTAAATTATTCGTTCCATGTCATCAATTATTTTCTTAAATCGAATGAAAAAGCTTCGAAATGGTAGAGTGTGAATTCCAGCTTAATTTATCCATGAGTTTAAGATTTTATTTTTTACGTGACGGCTATGCAAGAAATATTATTGTTAATCACTTTTTTAACGTTAGATTTACTTTACACAACTTTTTAAATTTTACGTACATTTATAGTTTTTTGTTTCATTTGCTTCGAAATTCGGAATATGTGAGCATAATTTTTCCAAAACAAGATACAAAAAAGTTTAGTCCCCTTCCTCCATCTCTCTCAAAAACTTTCAAGCAAGCCCATCAAAAGAGCAAAATACGAGCAACTCTCGCGTACATCCCAAACAATATCCCGCCTACATTTTCATTTTACAGCGACACTAACCCCGATAAGCCGGCTACACTTTTTTTACGGTTCCCCCCTCGCATGGCGAACAAATGAAGCCGACAAAACGAGAAACATAAAAAAAAAAGAAGAAGAAGACGAGAAAGAAGAAAGTCAACGACAACGAGTGAGTGTAGAAGCTAAATCAAAAAATGAAGTACCCACCCTGTGGATATTTGTTGGTTTGATGCTCCATAAACAGCACCCTTAACTCGTCCTCCTCTTCCTCGGTCCACGCATTCTTGGATGCTTTCTTGTTCGTGTGCTCGACATCGTAGCCGTCAGTCATCTCGACTGCTTGCTTCGTTGATTTCCAGAATAGTAGTTCCATGTAGGCCTTTGGATTGCGCGATGCCACTTCGGCGAAACTACGGAATATGTGAACACCGAAAGCTGCCAATTCCTGTGAATTTTAAATGAGAACTCTCTCAACTTGTATGGAAAAAAAAAGAAAGACGAGAACGAGGACGGGAGATGATTTTTCACCGCGAGATTGAAGTTTCTTTTTACGATGCGGCGAACGCGAGAAAACGCGATAGAGTTTTTAAGGACTTTTCACCGAGTCGCTATGTGAATTCGACGAGGCGAGGAATTGCAATCTTCGCGGGAAAGATATGCGCGCGTGGCATCTGTACATTATTTAAAAGTTTTATATTTCTACGTAGAAATAGACGTGTACATCGTAGATTGAGCATTGTTGAAGCTGAGAGTAATTGGATTTGAATCCATATTGTTATTCAATAAAGATGCTGAATTTTAATGAACAGAAACTAACAGTTCATATATTTAGATACAGAAATTCTCGTTAATAAACTTCAACTCGAGCAAATCAAATTCCAGAGAGAAGTCATGCAAAGTCGTCAACGTGAAATTAACTGTCCGCATTTAGAACGCTGACACTTGACGTTCAAACTGAATTATTCGAAAGGTATTCAAACAGGCAAACCTTGTGAGCACGTTCATCGGATCGGAATACTCTTTGGAAAACTCGAAATATCGAAGCCTGGTACAGCATGGCTGGCATCTTACACTCGAAGGCAATTCGATGAAACATTTTTAGAATGTAATGATTCACCTCCATCGTGTTCTTTTCAAATTGCTTTAGCAAGATATTCAGATTACTGACGACTCGTACGTTCGCAAATCTGAAATAATGAAGAAATTGAGTTATCTCTTTTTGAAATGGAAGTAAGGTGGATATTTGAATTTTCAAACCGACCGATGCAAAAAATCCATAAATTTGAAATCTGACTCTACGAATTGTGATGCTTCCGCTTCCGCTTCCTCGTCCTCTTCGCTGTCATCTTCTTCTGTAAATTCATTCGACTAATTTTTAATAAGTATGTACTTATTTGAATTCGAGTTTTGAGGATATTAATCTTCATTAACGTTCTTTTTCGCGAAAAATCAAAAGGCTTTTCAAACATATCAAGAGCAATTCGACTGCGCTCTCGCTTCTCGGCAGAAAAGAGGCTGGAGTCCTGACAAATCGAGTAAGATAATACGTACCATCATAGTTAAGTAGACTTTCGACCTGATTCCCGGCGTCAGCCTGGCTGTGAGAGGCTGCCACAGGTGTTTCATCTGGAACTGATAAGAAAATGCCTCGGCATTACTACAAGCAGTCGGCACGAACAATGAGAATCATTGAATATAACTGCGCGAGAGATTATCGTTCAACTTCTGCCTTCCTCCTCTTTTTTTTCTCTTCTTTTTGCCTATATAATACTTTTGCAAAACTTTTAGTGCCGTGGCAGAGTGGAAATGAAGGGTCTCGTAAAAAAAAAACTGAATATAGCGGAATCCAATCCGACTTTAGCGCCACTGAATGAATTTATTTTAATTAAGCGATCCCAGCGAGAAAAGAAGATTACCGGCGCACGCGTCTCGTAACTGCGCACGACGGACGGGATTGCCAAGCTTACTCTATTACAGCATTAGAAAAATAAATCGAGGGAAGAAGCTCGTGGCCGTTAATTAAGTTCTCGCGGTCACGAAGGAGTAGATTTTTTTTTTTCATCACCAAAGCATTTAACGCTTGTCTGCTCTTTTAGCTTATCTATCTGAAATATCATGGCTTTGTGTCTAACTTACATGGGCGTGGACTATTTATTGCACCGTTCGAATCCTACTGAAGGGACAAATCGAGCACAAGCTAATTTATCGCACACCAAAAATTGCAGAATCAAATTGGATACGGCGTATGAGTATCGATCTTGAGTACTATCAAGATTTTACACAATACTTAAGTTTGTGATCGAATATGAAAATCAATTGGTCTTGAATTATTGTGAACAATTATTTCTCAATGTTTGTTCAAAAACATCATGGACGATAATTTCTATCATTGTGAATTTATCGCTTCATAATTTCCAAACGCAAAATAGAATCCCGACGAAACTTGCTGTGCATCTTGCGCTTAGCATTAGAATACGATAAAAATGTGAATCAAAGTTCACCGAGGCTCGAGAGGGCAGCCATATTAGTGGTTGTCGAAAAGGACCACAAGCCAAAATTTTTACCTTTGCGACTTTATCGGTCCATAATTTCCGAATGCAAAATAAAATCTCGACGAAACTTGCTGTGCACCTTGCGCATAGTATTACAATAAAAAAATACAAGAAAACAATAAAAATGCGAATCAGAGTTCGGCGAGGCTCGAGAGGGCAGCAATATCAGTGGTTGTCGAAAAGGACCACGAGCCAAAATTTTGACCATTGCGAATTTATCGATCCATAATTTCCGAATGCAAAATAAAATCTCGACGAAACTTGCTGTGCACCTTGCGCATAGCATTAGAACACAATAAAAATGCGAATCAGAGTTCGCCGAGGAGCGAGAGGGCAGCAATATCAGTGGTTGTCGAAAAGGACCACAAGCCAAAATTTTTACCATTGTGACTTTATCGGTTTATAATTTCCAAAGGTAAAAATCCCAACAAAATTTGCTGGGTCCTTTCTAGATAGTATAAATTGCGATAAAAAGTTGAATCAGACTGTTAATAATACTTCAAGGTGTAAAATGATTGTTCAGAACAATCAAGGCATGTAGATTTTCATATTCGATCATAAACTGATAAAGTAATGTGTAAAATCTTGATAGTACTCAAGACTGATACTCATACGCTGAATCTAATTTGACTGTATGCAATTTTTGGCATGCGATAAATTTGTTCGTGCTCGATTTATCCTTTGAGCAGAATCTGAACTGTGTAATAAATAGTCTACGCCTTTATTACTAAAGGTCACATTGATGCCCATATGAAGCTGAAGCTGATAGACCGAAAAAGTAAATATTTTTCATTGGCTTTTCATTCTCTATTCCTCGCTAAAATTACAAAATCGCTCGACTACCCCCGAAAAATTACAATATCGCTCGACTACCCTCGAAAAATTACAAATGCAAAAGGCTGCGTAAGCGGAAACAATTTCATTTGCAATTACATGCCCTTCAAACGGCAAAAAGCATAATCAATTCAAAATACAATCAAGAGTCAAGGAACCGCAACGCTCAAGCCCCCCCCAAAAAACAAGCAATCTCCGAAGCCGCACACAAGTTCTTATTAAATTAAAACCGAGGAGAACGCTACTGCTGCTGCACGAATAAAGCGTCATTTTATCAAGAAGTCGTTTCCTAACCCCCCTCTTCAACTCTCACCGCCAAGCGGACTTTTCATAATCCTCGCCTTTTCGTTGTCGCTCTCACTCCTTTATACATTAGAGACATCAAAAGGCGCTTTTCCTTTCCTCGCCACGCCATTACCGCTACTATGCTTATTATCGTAATTAACAAGCCAATGTTACGTACATGTAGTAATCACGAAAGAGAGAGGGAGAGCGACAATAAACCGAACGAGTGCTATGCTACTCCAGGCTCTAATGTACTTTTAATGCGCCTCCCCTATATTGTACAGAGACGAGATTTAAAGGCAGGGAGACAGAGAGAGAGAGAGAGAGAGAGAGAGAGAGAATGAGGAGGGGGTGTACAAGCATATTAATTTTCGGCGCGTAAGAGAAAGATGCTCTCGCACGCGTGCTAATGGCTCTTGATGTTCGTCGTGCGTTGAGTTGATGTTGCCAAGGGTTTTTGGCTTTTATAGCCTCTGCTGCTGTTGCTGCTGGGGGATTAAGACATTTATATCGCCATGGCGGTTTAACGCTGATTAGCTGTTATGATTGTTTTCATAGCGACCCACCCCTGTTGATACACGCCGTTGTTTGATATTTAATTTGTATACCGTGCGGAAATTATTACACACGCGGATGCGGGATGTATGCGAATCGCGTGCGACGGATATTTGTCGTTTGATATTCCAAATGAATTAGCGCAATGGATATTGCATTGGATTTCGACGACATCAATCAAAACGTAATGAATGTTGCCGCGGGAATGCCACGAGATTAAAGCACTGCAATATGTATATTGCGAATTAACGCGCGAGTAAATTCATCAAGAGACTGTAAAGTAAACGTGGGAAATGATAGAAATTGAAATTATTTCAAGCGTTTAGTTTATGTATTCTGTAACCATATACGAGAAATTCTCTTTTCATTCCCTTTTGTTTTTACGATTGCTGAAAAAGTTCGGTCGTGCGCCAACGAAATACAAAACAAATAAAAAAAAAAGAAAAAGGTAAAGGAACAAAAGCCAACGCAGCTCACGTATATAAGTATATATACATTGCAAGAAAGAGTCAATTCTACACAAACTTCGAACAAGACTTTGACAAAGTGTATCAAAGAAAATACGTATACTTAAGGTAACTTTTCGCGAGCAACAACAACAAGAACAACAACTTTATAATTCCCGTCACGCTGTTACGCTCATTAAAACATCCTCGGGTAGGTTTTCGTCTTATTAAAACCGTCAATCACACGACTTCCGGAGAAGTGCGTGAGTCGAAACTTGTCGGATCCCTTAGGCTATTTAGCTAACTTTTCTTTCGGTAGCGCGTCTGTAGGGATGAAAACAAAGGAAGTCAAACGAAGACTTGAAAGTATACACACATACATATAAAGCTCGGGATAAATAACCAAGCAAAAACGATAAGAGAGAGCTTGCACAAGTGTATAGCGTTTTTTTCTCTCGCGTCAGTTGGTGTATAGAGAAATTGTGAGATTGGAGATACACAAAAAAGCGTGAGAGGATTGGTCAAAAAAAAAAAAAAGATGAAAGAGTTGAGAGTGGGTTTTTTGCTCGAGGTTATATAGATACGAGATAAATGATTGTGTGATTTATCGTTTGTCTCCCAGCATATACACTGTCGCAACATTCTAAAAAAAAAAAAAAAAAAATTCTTCACAAAAAACGTAATCTTCGCTACATCGTTCGCGCGAGCTTTTATACGCTCGAAAGAAGAAACTTTTTTTTTCAACTAATAAAAATAAAAATTTTCGAACCTCCATCCATTAATCAAATCTAATAAAGTAATATCAGAGCCATTAAAATCTTCGCAATTACCCTCGATCATCGTATAAAGATTCGGACGTATCACGCGAAAGAAAAGCCCAGCAAGTGGAAGTAAAACCAGCCGCCGCCGCCGAGATAAAGACAGAGAGAGAGAGAGAGAGAGAAAGATCCTCGGCAAAAGTTGAGCACTTTAATGCGGCGAAACTTGCACGCGCGGAGATTAAGCAGAT
Organism: Galeopsomyia nigrocyanea; assembly: GCA_035047105.1. Classification (NCBI taxonomy): domain Eukaryota; kingdom Metazoa; phylum Arthropoda; class Insecta; order Hymenoptera; family Eulophidae; genus Galeopsomyia; species Galeopsomyia nigrocyanea. The sequence continues at coordinate 6,532,437 of JAWWMK010000021.1, read as the reverse complement.
AAAAGCACAAAAACTTGGCGACGCGGATTTTCCTTTTTTTTTCGGATACGAGGGCTTAATTGTGTTATACGCTTTTATCTCTGTGCTTTTATTGTCTTTTACCGCTCGAGGCTTAATTGCGTTAGATACGAGGTGAGGGGGGCGAGGCCTCATTATGGAAATTGATGGTATATGTCTGTTAATTTGTTTACTATGCCTTCGGCGCACGACGACATTGTGTGGGAAGGCAAATTAAAATATAGGACCGCGCGAGCTTTTTATTTCCTGGAGTTAATTGAATCGAATGGAAATTGCGGGATTGTTCTTTTAATTGACAAAGCTGTATAGAAGAGGGAAAACAATTCGCAAGATCACTCGTTTCTTTTGTTAAATCTTCTTTAGGAACTTCTCCGTCAAAAAAACAATCTTAAAAAAAAAACGTAATCCTCTACCCACCTCGTAACAAAGCACCGCACTCAATTTCTCAGCGTGCAACTTCCTGCAAGACAAAAAAAAAACCTCGATCGTTGAACGCTCGAACAAGATATCTCATCTCTCGGTTGCTTGTATATAATCCCCAAAACGGCGATGTAGAAATTTCGACTAGCCGCTGATTAAGTCGTAAAAGCCTTTGCAGCGCACAACTACACGCGAGAGTTGTTTACGGAAGCTCGAAGAAATGCAAGAAGCACGAGTATATAGCGTGCTAACAAGTCATTTCAAGCCTCGATAAGGAAATTGATAAAGCTTTTTTGGATGGAAAAGGAAAACACGACAGCGATCAATCAAATAACGACTTTCCTCGAAGAAACTTCGATCGCCCAATAAATCAAGTAAAACTCGAGGTCTAACTAGCTAAATGCCCTTTTCTCTTCCTCTCTCTCTCTCCCTCTCGCAAAAGTCTTTAACTCTTTTTCCGCTCGCACAGTCTGGCGGAGTTTAATAACGCAAAGCACGTACCAGACCCTTTTTCCTTCCTTCGACCAGTATAGTTGTTGGGGCAAATGTTGCTCGCTAATTTACATATATTGACGTCGCAGGACCCTTTCAACTCACTTATGTATTTTAAATATGACTGTGTGTCTGTGTGTGTACGCAAGAGATAAGCAAACAAAGTTTCTAATAACTGTAACTATTTCGCAGTTGCAAAGCGCGTCGTGCGCTCTTGATTCAATTATGGTAATAAGAGGCTTATATTTCAGCGCGCCAAGTTCGCCGAAACTACATGCACATTCTTAAAGTTAAGCAAATATTCTTAAGTCGGCGTGAAATTACGTTGGCTAGTTTATTTTAGTACTTGTCTCTCTCTCTCTCTCTCTCTCTCCCCATTACCTCACGTGCGTGCGTAGTTTCGCTCGTTTAATTAATTTCCTAAACTCGCGCGTTGTTGTACTTATCTCGCGAGTTGTGTTTAATAATGAGCTTTCGGCGATGGAGACACGCACGCTTTACGCGTGCTTACGAGAATGTGCAAACAAAAGAGAAAAAAGCCAATTTATTTGCTTATCGAGCGAAATCGTTACAGCAATGAAGGAATGAATACAAATCGTTCGCGAGAAAAATGCCATTGGAAAATAAAAAATAGAAAAATAAATGAAACGTCAGACGTAAAAGGCGGCAAAACGTGCCAATTAAACGTTAAGGAGCACAAAAGCGAGCACCACGCGAGATTCGGCGTCGGCGGCATTCGCGTCAAGAGCAGAAAACGAGAGAGAGAGACCATTAATTCTTCTCGCTTTTCAATAAACTCTCGCTCGTGGCATTCAGCTTGCTTGCAGGCATTCATCGTCGAATTCCCTCTATACGTCATGTGTATAGACGCGGGTGGAGGCGAGCGTCTTTGACGTGCGCAAAATCACATACAGAGAGCGAGAAAGAGAGAGAGAGAGAGAGAGAGTAATCCACCCTCTGCCTCCTTTTCAATAATCATAACGCCGTGAAAGGAACAGGAAACTCTCTCTCAGCCATCCTACGCGGATGCGCGAGCAAAGCACAAAAGCTTGCCGTTATCGCTAATGATGTGATCGATATGTGCCTCTTTCTCGATAATCACGGCTATAGATGCCTGGGAATTACTGGAGCTGAAGAATAATAACGTGCACGGCTGGCACTGATGTTTTTTTTTTGCGGGATTGGCTTTGGCAGTCAATGATGTTTTCTGGTTTAATGAGTGATTGAAATGTCAACGAGAATTGTATTGGTATACATTGTATGATACATTGAATAAGATTGCGGAGCAATACATGCATGATGATTCACGTGAATTTAGCGTTGAATGGATTTCTTTTAATTAAACGATCGTATAGCTGGAACATGGGTAACAGTATAGTTTCTTGAGATCAAAAAGATATCGTTTCAATGCTGGAGAGGTTGTTTTGCTAATATTTTTAGGCCTCCCTGTACGCCTAAATCATACCAATAAAATTGTGTCGTTTAATTATACGTGAGTTTTGAAATAAAGACTTTTATCATAAGACGAGATATTTTATTATTCAAAACTTTAACGACACTTATTTCAATGTAATTATCAACGGGTACGTGATCCATAGAATTGGTTTCTCGATTAGTAAATTTTTAGACTTTTCAATCGTCTTACGTAACAAGAGGGATTTATGTCGAGATGAAAGGACTGAAAAAATCATAATATATTGAATTATAATTTATGATGCTTATTACAACGACGTAATCTGCTGCGGATAGATAAACATTATCTGAAACTTGTAATGCTGTTTCTTGTAATGATGGAATAAATTTATTGAAAGATACCAATAATTTATTGTTTTTACTATTCATCTTCCCAACATTTTCGCATAAATTGAATAATCTTATATTGGATGCTTGGAATTATTGGAGCTGAAGAATAATGATGTACACGGCTTGCACTGATTTTTTTTTCAGCGGGGATTGGCTTTGTCGGCCGGCTTTTCTAGTTTAATGAGTAATTGAAATGTAGCCAAGTATTATATCAATACAGATTATGTGATACATTGAATAAGTTTGCGGATAATGGAAAGAACGATAATTCTTGATCCGTGAAAATTGATCGAACTAACAAAGCCAGTTGATATTCTAGAAATTTCCAGATTTATTCATTCTCACAAATGAATTCTGTCCATCAAAGGTTAATTAGTCAGTTGACCGTCAAGATAATCTCCCCTCCAGCGAAGCCATAGCCAATTAATCAAATTTCACGCTCAATCAAAATAACTCTCTACACACCCAGCCACATACACACACGTAGGTGTCTCCCCTAAAGGTCCACTGGCTATACACCAAAGTATCTATATCTATCGGAGTGTGTGAGAGAGAAAGCCAATGGAGCCTGCAGCATCCATTAATTATTTATCGTAATGCGCGTTATCGATCCGTCTGCACTTTCGTTCGAGGGAGGAGAGAGATAGAGAGAGAGATACGTGTAAAGGGCCAAATGACAAAGGAGAATAACGGCGCCGATGGATTAGCTTGATGCCCAATGTTTATTCGGGATGCGTTCGTCCCGTGATAATGGGCGCGTCGTCGCTGGAGGGTTAGCTTCGATCAAAGTTTCTCTTCGCTGTCCCGTAATGGCTGGGATTTGCCCATTGCAATGCTAGTGATGGTGCTGGCGCGCGTGCTCTCTCTTTCTCTATATATATATATATATATATATATATAGGAAACCTGATCGAGCGATGATTTATTTCGCGATTACACGATGCGGGCTTGTACGTTCATTTATTTTCCATGTTTTGCTAACTTGTTGATGGTATTGTGATGGCGTTTTTTTTTTCTTCGTGGGATTCGTTTGTAATTCACAGAATGGGTTTTTGTTATTTCTCAAATGGTAGGGTGATTTTGACTTGTTAATTTATTATTGATTGTTTCGAGCGTGTATTTATTGAGGAGGTTTATTTTTTATTCAGTAGTATTGATAACGATGTGGAATAGTGTAATGATGGTCATTTGTTTTCTCAAAGCCAATAATTTTTCTACGTCTCCAATGAGAAAGTTTCACGAATTGAAAACATTTATCAATGAAAAGAAAGTTTGAACTCGCACATTTTCGGCAGATATTTTTTCGCAAAATTTATTCCAAATCCGTTAGTGGATGTAGAGTAGAAACTGATACCGAAATCGGACCCAGTCAACCGAAATACATAGTATTGTACGTATTCAGTTTGTAGGATTTTTTTTTTGGCATCAATGCAATATCTAACGGTATTTTTTCCGTCATCGTTTATTCTATTTTTTTTTATTTTTCCATATACACAAACCACTATTAGTAAAAAAAAGCCATAGCTCAAAAACCTGCCGAAAATCCACTCTTAATTGCACGCACAACCTTTTATAAAAAAAAAGAAGAAAAATCCTCGTCGAAATACCGATAATCCATATATGAGTGGAATACCCATAGGCGTATTCGAGCGAACGGGGAGGGCAGTCACGAAAAGAGAAATAACGAGGGGTTCTCTCTCTCTCTCTCTCTCTCCGGTGGGCCGCAATGACAGAGACAGTTATAGGGCTATGGCGAAAGTGGCCAGCGTGGATTCGGTCCACGTATACGCCGCTTATCTCGGCGCAACCCAACGGTCATCGACGCGCAACAAACCGTCATTAGTGCGCACACGTTGCTCTCTCTCTCTCTCTCTCTCTCTCTCTCGCTTTCTCTCCCCGATATATTCCATAGCCGTACACGCTCCGAGCTTTTTTTTCTCTCGTCGTTGTTGTCTGACCATTTCGGAATTGAACTACTTGAAAATGAACTTTTTTTTTTCGCACGTGCGTTGATTGTCGAGTTTTCAGATTGAAACGGTGATTCCGGAAGAGAAACATTTTTACTCGGAATGAGTTATTGCAGCATCGTAAAATTAACAAAAATAACAGTACCAACAATAATTCCAGTTTGTATTTGCGCGAAGTGTATACGAGCGATAATTGCATAATAAAGTAGCCACTCCCTCGCCCCTTGAAAAGTCAAATAGCCATAACAAGCTCAATTGATGCGAGTCAATACACACATACACAAACGATACGAGAGAGAGAGAGAGAGAGAGAGAGAGAGAGAGAGAGAGAGAGAGAGAGAGAGAGAGAGAGAGAGAGAGAGAGAGAGCGAGTACTTGACCATTGCGATTTTCCAACTAATATCAATCAGCGAATTAAGCATCCCCAGCAGCAGCGAGCAGCATCGAATTACCATAAAAGTCGTATCGTTAGCCCAAATATGTTTATCCCTTTTCTCCCCCGATGAATATTTTCCCGCTGCACCCTCTCCTCGTTATTTGCAAGTCATTCATACGTAATGAAGAGTATGCACTTTGCATTAATTCGCTCGTGTGCGCCTGGCGATATATAAAGTACATCATGCCTATAAAAGTATGACTAGGGTAATCAAAGCTCTTCGACGTCCATATTCGATGACAGCACAGCGTAAATACTATGACGATACGCGGCAATCGAAAATCAACGAGAGGCAATAACAGTAACATGAGGGAGAGAGAATTGTGTTTCTCGATGCAAAATATCCAGCAGCAGTAAGCTATCCCCGATTTACGGTCGCCATTAACGGCCATCATTAGCCACCGTTGCGTCCTCGTCGTCGTCGTCCTTTCCGACGATAAAACATATACGCGATACTCGAGCTATACGTATAGGTGTATGTGTGTGGGAATCGATTATCAATTTACCCAAGCGCCGAGTTATACTAGATAGATAGAGAGAGAGAGAGAGAGAGATATTGTGGGCTTTCTTGTTTTTGGGAGTTTGGACTATTGCTGGGATTCCCCGCGCGGGTAGAAGAAGTTTTCGCCTGATATAACTGCTGCTGTTGTGGTGGTGCTGTTATCGAGGAGAACTTTAAGGGGGGAGTGAGGCAATGATCTGTTGCCGAGTTAAGTGGGTTATCAATTTACACTTTGGTATCGAGAGGTTCCAAAAAAAAAAGTTTTGTTTTGCGGAGTTGAAGTGCGAGTAGAAGGTTTTGTCGAGGCTGTTTAGAATGAACGATTCTTCTATATTTAGTGCCGGTGTTTAACCTCATTAAAACTCTTCTCAAACAAAGCTAAAAATACAATTCGACCTCCGCGATATAACAAGTCAACGATAAAATCTGCAATATTCGCATTATCTGATCTACATTCTAACCGAGAAATTCAGTTCCGCATGATATTTAGCGCATTCACATTTCACGGCGAGAGCTATATACACGTTTAAACAAAACAGGAGAATAAACACGGTACAAGCTTGACCATCTAATTAATCCTTCACCGTATTTTCACATTCGTACGCGCGCGCGTACTCTACCTATTTCACGCTTCGTTCGATTAATCAACGTCGCTATAGCATTCGAATGAAAAAAATTTATATACAATACGTTTCGCTTATAACCAAAAGAGAATAATATTTATCAAGCCAATCAAAGTTGAATTACTCAACGAAGCAAAATAAACAACGAACCAAGTATAATTTTCGCCCATCATCGAAATTTCGCCAACGTTTCCATTTAAACTTGACGATAAATCAGCTTAACCGATATGAGTAGAGAAAGAGAGAGAGAGACGCGCGATAAGTCCAAATAGGCGCGCTTCGAGCGTCATAAAGTTACTAATTAAATCTACGCCGTCGCATTTTACGCGCTCGGTTAAGCTTAACGGACGCGCGCGCCCGCACCGCTCATATCCGACTAATCTATCGACAGTGAGTGAGAGAGTTTGATATTATTTTAATAACTCGAGTCGTAAACGCGATAATTTAATTACCGACGAAAAAGTACAGCGCGAAGTTGATCTAAGAATAGAGTAGGATTTATGAATTTACCAAGATGAAAGCATTTCTAGGTAAGGTAGAGAAAAGCTCATATACCGTCGACAATCCACGGTAAAATGAAATTCAAAGCAACGCTAAATCATCCGAACAAGAGAATAAGACACTATACTGGCAAGCTCGGGGGGTTTTCCGCTCTCGGAATAAAATTTCTCAGAGAGAGAGAGAGAGAGAAAGATAATTAGCAGTGTCAAGAGTTGTGCGCGCTTTGCGAATATAAGGTTATATCTGCAAACACACAAAAGAGACGCGCACGAGAAATACAGCAGACGACGAAGGCTTTAAATTAAAGCCGTTGAATGGAGCGGACAGAGAGAATATGTATATATATATATATACACAAACCTTTTGAAGCTGTAAATTATTCATGATTTTCGAGCGTCCCTCTCTATCTACTCGAGAGAGAGAGAGAGAGTAGATATTAGGGCTTAGGGAAAATAGGCTCTCGTGGTATTAGATTTTAAGCGCTTTCGCGCGCCCGAGCACACAGAGCCCAAAACGATTTCTCTATGCGGCGAAAGCCTCCGGGCCAAAATAGATTTTCGATATAGATATTCTCGCTTCTATATATATATGTATATATGGGCTTGTTTGTTTTTGGAAAATTATGCTCGCGATTGTTCGTATGGATGAAGCTGTACTTTTCGAACGGCAGGAACTCATTGAAAGTCAACGTGTTGAAAGGGAATAAAACTTTAATTTCGCAGTCGTCGCCGTGAAATGTGTTTGCGTGGAATAGCTTGGCTTCCCTCTCTCTCTCTCTCTCTCTTTTTTTTATTGATCACGTAAGTAGGTCGAGCGACGAGGAATTAAGGAAATTCTTGTGCACTTGGAAAAGTAAATTAAAAGAATAAATCAGGCGAATGCTCCGCCGTGCCACCGACGAATAAAAGAAAGAGAGAGAGAGAGAGAGAGAGAGAGAACTCCTCAAACTTCGCTTTACTGTAAATGGCCAAGACCAAGGGAAAAAGTTCTTAAGTGTAATGAATTTTTGAGTCAACCGAAAGCTACAAGCAAGTTTTCAAGTCGCTTTGGATTGAAAAATAAAAGTATACTAGCTGTCTCTCTATCTTACTCTCCTTCCGATATTCGATTGTACACGTTGAAAAATTGATGAGCATTTTAAAAGATCGTTTCGAAATATTTCAATGGTATATTTAGCTTTTTTTATTTCTTTCTTTCGATTAATACCGTGGAAATGTAAAAAAATTCTCATTCGACTGCGCACACAAAAGCGAAATATGGTTTTTTTTTTCTCGAGAAAACGCTTCGCAAGATAATAGCCAAGCACTTTATGTCGTTCAAAAGATATTATCAAGACTCTTCTTCTTTGGAACTGGTCCAGAAGTGAAGGAAAATTAGTACTGTTCTGACAACAATATTGCTTCTTTCGAATTTTCCTTCTCTTTTTTCTCGAATGCAGCTGATGCAATAAATTTTATAACGGGAAAAAATTGCTTTTTGCGATATTAAAAATAAAAATAATTGAATGTATTTTCAATAAGTAACAGTCCTTTTCAATGTTTGTGACAGATGAAAATGCATAAGTTTATTGATCATATACAACAAAATGCCAATTTCAAACGTGAAACGATATACAAAATGAAGTAGGTCAGCCGTAAATTGATGGAGCATCGAAATGCTCTTCAGTTCAATATCGATCATTTGATAAAAATAAATATTTATTTTAAAATAGAATCGCGAAAAATACTTTTGAGACGCGAACTCTTCATTCACGTAAAAATCAAGAATCATGAAAATAAACAAATTTTAGAAATCGTAAAAAAAAAACATTTTCGATAAAATAAATAAAATGATTTTTGTTTTATATAGTTACTACAGTCAAATAATTGTTATTAACCTTAACTTTTCATAAAAACATAAACAAAGTCGAGTAAACTTCATTCAAGCCAACCAAAAGCAATGTAGGTCGACCGTGCCACACAAATGACGGCGGCGCATCGAGAAAAGCACAACTGCAGTGATGTATCAACGGGGTTAAAAGCTGAAAAACATAAAAGCTATATCGGCCAATGTAAAACGATTCGACTGAAAGAGAGAAAAAAAGAAAGAGGAAACTGCGCTCGGTAATGTCAAATGCACCACTATAAATCCCAACCTCGGGAATATCGAGGGGGAGAAGGGAAGCAAAGCTCGCTCGGCCGCGGGGATAAAATAAAAGCACACACATAACCGAACGCGCGTCGACGTAAGTAGGGAAATCGCTTTTAATGGACGAACATTATTTATGTGCCGGAGACCTCTTGTCGGCGCGGAAACTAGGGAAAGGTATTATATTCGCATAAATCGAAATCCACTTTATACGTACACACTCGCCATTAATGCAAATCGAAAGAACACTATATCAGAATAATATATCCCAAAAGCTAGCGAACCGACTAGTTGTTATTTCATCCCAAAAACTACACACGCATACTCTCCATTCTCGCTAGGAAGCGAAATATCAGCGATGCAAAGCTCGTTTACCCTCGACTAACAACAACAAAAAAAAAGCACGAGTACGGTTTTGGAATCTCACTACGCGAGAGAAGCTAACGAGGATGGTGTATATACATATATATATCCGGCTGCTCGCATAAGAAATAAGCAAAGCGTAAAGTGAGCAAAGTGGCTTTTGGAGAGAGAGTAAGATAAAGCTAGCTCGAAAGATAATAAGCGGGTTGGCTGGGCATTGTTAGTTAAAGCTAGCAGGTCCTCTGCTGCTGCTGCTGCTGGTGCGAGATAGAGCTTGCGCACAAGCGCTTCGTGGTGGTGATTTAGAAGGCGAACGCGCGCGCTCTTACTCGAGGAGCTTTTGCCGAACAATGAGCTCGGCTAAGCGTGTAAACGTGCCAGCGGCGAATAATAATCGAGAGACGGAATTGTCGATTTAAAAAAAAAAAAATAACATAAAAAGAAAAAAAAATTGCAAATATCGTTCGATAAAAGCAAAACGAATCAGTTCATATTATACGGTTGCGCATTTGATCAAGTCGAGTCTAAAGTGATTCCTTTGAAGCTCAGTTTCGTGTATGTGTGTATATATACTATTTCCGTTGCAATGCGCATCTCGGCAGATCAAAGAGGGGGGGTCAAGGTAGTAGTGTATATATACAACGAGTGATACTAGCAACTGAGAGAGAGAGAGAGGTAAACTTCACATTAGAGTTATCAGCGGTGCGCCTCACTCACTCAGTCAGTGCAATATCGTGCAAGATGCATCAAACGGCATTGCAACGTTTGCACGCTATTGACTATGGATCTTTGATGTTTTTATTGCTGTTTCATGCTCTTCCTTTCTCTGTCTGTGTTTGGAAGATTAATGCTAGCATCGCTTCCTTGAACATACTGCAAATTCAACCGTACACCAAAAAAAAAAACAGAAAGCGAATCCAATAATCATTCCTTTCTCAACGAAAAAAAAAAAATAAAAACAAAAAGAACATCTCAAGCAGGTATTATAGAACTCCACCCAGTTAATTGTGCGAGCGCTTATTCTCGTAGAAAAAAGAATCCCGAGGCTTGGAAAAGCTGCATCGAGCGAGAGAGAATACGAAAGCGAGCCAAAACGATAGTCCGCAGAGAGAGGAGAATAGGAAGGGGGGATTTAATGTCGCCACCGTAGGAGGTTGCAATGGCCAGGTAATTGCACGACTGGCTTTTCCTCGTTCGGACTCGAGTGAGACCGGTCAATTTCAGCAGCTCGCTGCTAAATTCCACTTTCCTCTCGCGTCGCTGCACCATCCAACCACCACCACCATCACTATGCTTATATATACGTGTACCAAGCTATACAATGAAATTTTGCGCAGCGTAATGATCGGCAAGCCCACGATGGTTATGGGATGATTGCTTGTTCTTTTTTTTTTCTTCTTCTTTCTTGTTGTGGTGAGCTGTGTTGTAGATGTTTTGGGTGGAGTTATATGCTTGATTTTGTTCGTGAAGTGCTGCTGATTTAAGACCATTTTTTAATATAATTTTTGATGACATAGTGTGTATACGTAAAATATTCTTGCGAGCACCAATAAAAATTGCAACGCAAGTCTTGGAAACGTATTGGAAAACTCGAGAACGTTTTTATTACTTGAAAAATGGGCGTCGTATGTTTGTCCGAATTCCAATAGCATGTCAACCTACAGAATATTATCTCGTACATTCAAAATATAAATATGTACAGATGATATTCCACGACAGCATAATTATTACTTTAATAATCCTCCATTTACAACAAACTTGAAGCCCCTCTCTCTCTTCCTCCCTCTCTAGTTACACTTCGTTAAAGCACAGTTTAACCACCGTAGCTATTTAACTTTGGTAGCTTGCAATTTGCCCTTCAAATTACCCTTTCCAGGTCTCGCTGCCTGAAGTCATGTAACAAAGAGCACTTCATCCACTCGAGAGTATGTATATATATATACACATCCAACTAAGGTCCGAAACGAAAAACTAACCGACAACTCTTTCAACGCGCGCGAGCACTGATTCTCATAAAACACTCCATTAAACTGCGATCCCGCAAAAAAAAAAAAAAGCACTTTCTCCGCCCTCCCCAACAAGAATTTAATACCTTCTCTTCTACCGAAAGATCTCTCTTTTCTTTCTTTCTTTCTTTTTTTTCTCTCTCTCTTCCGAGCGATCAATCCACATTTATCAAGTAGGGCATATACCGACGTCATCGAAGCCACTTTCCAATCCATCAAGGGACGAGAGAGGAGATATAGCCAAAGCGAAAGTCGATGCTGCCAGCGCTATACTGCTGCATTAAGTGCCGAAAGGGCTATCGGATCGCAGAGCTATTTTGATTCTAATGAGATGGTATGCGGAATTTTCGGGCCGAGGAAGGTATAGAATTTTTATTTTTTCTTTTCTAAATCTAATTTGATTAAGATTGTAACCGAACTTTACAAATGTAATTAATCGAGAAAAAAATATCATGAAAAATAGATTTGTAAGAGCCCTCTTACAAGTGTAGTAACAGAAAGTAAAAAAAAAAAAAATACGAATCAATTTTCCATCGCGGCTTTTCTGCCATAGGGGATCATTAGATTATCGAGCCAGCAGCGGTATACACTATATATATACACAAGCGCGAGAACAAAAGCAGCAACTTCCTTGCCGCAGATTTATACACCAAAGAGATAGAAAGAGAGAGAGAGAGAGAGAGAGAGAGAGAGAGAGAGAGAAAGAAGAGAGAAGAACGAGTGCATTTGCCGCCTCGGGCGGCAATATTGCCAGGCGTTCGACGCAAATCGCGAGCGCGGGAGCTTCATTAAGCGCCTCGGTTGTTTCTGATAAAAGAGACCAGTGAGTACGTGGTTGCTCTCATTCTTTTTTTTTATTTTTGCTTTATGCTTTTTTTCTTCATACGGTTGGGGTTATTGGTTTTTCTATCTTGATTTTCAATCTCTCTCGCGTGCGTACGTCAATTAACGTTTGCTCGTAATTGTCAAAGTTTACTTTTTTTACAACAATTTTTTCTACGAATACTTCTAGATTTGACTAGTCAACGCGGTCGAGTTACGAAGACAAAGCGTTTTGCTGGAACGAATTTTTGAGGCACGACGATCGTCGGCACGTCTAACGAAGTGTGATCTTCAAGCGAGAGAGCCATTAACCTATCGCTTTGCGAAAATTTAGGGGGAGGAGGAGGATTATCTAGGGCACGCGCGTCGAGTGACTATCTATTCTCTATTTTTTTTCCCTCCTCGAAGAGAAATGGTCCGAGCCACACTTTCATTTTCGACGTGTAACGAGGCGTTCTTTCGGACATCACGCGAATCAGGCCACTTGGGTGTGAGTGTCGATCTACTTTGCACGGATGATTACCCTTCTGATGTCATTTTTTTTTTAAATATATTTCTTTTTCTCTTTTCCTGGTTAGTTTATGGGAGGAAAAATCGACGAATGCTTGCTTTTTTTGTTAAAAAAGTGATAGTTCGTATTTTATAAATTTTCGATGAAGTTCGGGAGTTCTAGCAAAACTTTCCTCTAACCATTTTTTTTTTCAAAGTTCGATGCAGTTTCATTTACCAACTGTTTTTTATGCTGAAACTTTTGCAAAAATAAAAGGGAAAAAAACATCGAGGTAATATTGCTTTCAAAAGTAAGTTTTGTACCAACTCTGCGAAAGCGAATAAAACAGAAAAAAAACCCAGAGATTTAGAAACAAAAAATTGGGTCACAGAGTGAAAATACCTTTGAAAAAAAGAAATTGACGAGATATTTTATCAACGAACGAACATACACGCGTCTAATTACATCGGCATTAAGCACGACAACAATAAATCCAAAAGAACTTGACGTCGTATACGTCGACGGAAACTCAGAAGCGAGAAAACTCGAGAGCAGCAGCAACAACAAGCCTAATTCGCGAACGCATCCTATAGCTCCTCGAGCGCCGCTATACGGAAAGTCCACTCGTGCGCGAATTTGCCAGGTGCACAATACGGAAATTCGCGGCATCTGCCACTACTACTACTACGAAGCTGATTGTTGTACCTCTCTCTCACTCACTCTTCTGCAAAGAGATTACGTGATTTTGCCTCAAAATTACGTTGCACGCCCTTACGCTAACGAACGAATACACGGACGCTTAATTCCTACACAACGCCAACTTTATCAAAGCTCGCAACCAATTTAATTTTGAGCGGACGAGAAAGTTTCCTTCCAGAAGGGGTCACTCTCGACTCGCCATTTCGCTCGTTATTAATTATAATGGGTATGGTTCGAGTTCTAAGAATTATAACATAACCAATTAATTTCTCAAATGGTCAACACCAACGAAAGTCCAATTGTCTGAAATTGAAAAATAGTTCATTTCCTGGACAAAAACTTGCTGAACAAACTTCATTCTCTCTCTTTCTCTCTCCCGTCGGTGTAGAAACTCGACAAAAGCTCGCGGCGGACGATTTTTCCTCAAATTACAAAATCCCGTAATGAAAGTATCAACGGAAAGAGAGAGAGAGAGAGAGAGTTAAACTTGGTCTTGCACGCGCGTTCGAACAGCGTAAACTTCTCTCTCTCTCTCTCTCTCTCGGTTTGAAAGTTTCTCGGTAGTAGGAGGATAGAACGTTCGGACGAGAATCGCTTCGTTAAAATCGTCCAATCGAAATCAATTGCAACGCGAGGGGGGTGAGATTTTTTTTTTTTACCCATCATGTGTCTCTGCCGACTATATACGTATACGATCAAAGATTCGTCATTGGCTGTCCATCAGATGCACAGCCAGTTGGAAAATCGGGACTGACGTGTGTAACCTCGTTCTCGCTTTGACTGATGATGTCCGCACTCGCGCGCGCAAAAATGCAATTCCCTCCTCGCGCGCAGTTCAAAGGGTGACGAGTATTACTACTCTCTCTCTCTCTCTCGCTTGGCGTTTTTATTAATAAGCAGTACGAGGTGTGATGAAGTTCTGTTTAATGGTTATATGCGTGTTTTTTTTCGCGAGGGCGTGGCGAAAAATGATAGTTTTATCGGTTCGGCCAAAAGTTTGCGGGGATATAAGTTTCGAAGATTAATTTCCATGCCCGGTCTGGAGTAATAAAAAAAAAAAACGAAACTTACGCGAGCCCAGTCACAGTTATTAGAAACAACGTGCGTTGGATGATTTATCACCACCGACGAGTATTCGAAAACTTTGGGTAAAAATTTTTTTTTCAAACCTTAAGCTTCCGCGCGCCCTCCCGCAAGTCAATCAATATTCCACTCGGCAAATGTGTTATCAAAAACACCTTATCTTCTCACGCCCCCTCGCGCGATATATTTATGCGTGCCATAAAATTTCACGCACCTCCCAAAAAAAAGAAGAAGCCTGCTCCCCTATGGGTATAAAGAGCAGACTTAGAGTAAAAGTATAACCTGCAGAGTCGATACGATATTTTTTAGGGTGTTACTACGTCGATTTTAACGGTCTCGCTTTTAAAAAAAAACGCGCCGCGCAGTTAGATAAGCCTCCGCAATATCCGTGTCGCGCACTCGTTCTCTCTCTGATTTTTTTTTCGTTCGGAAGGAACGAAAAAAAAAACGAGCAGGGATTCACGCGCGTGCGAAGGGGTCGCGCGACAACACACAGAGTACTTTTCCAATGTACTGCGGTTGGCTACGTGTAAAATGGTAATTTTATGGGGAGACTACTGTTGAGAGAAATGAAGTATTGTTGGGATCTACGCAGTTCTTTTGAATGTGTATTTATGTAGTTCTATTGTTTACACATCTAATCTCCATATGAGAGTTAAAACCGTAATGAATGATCGTGAAAAGACAGGAATTTAATGAAATTAAAAAAATGAAGATGGAGGGATTAACGTGTTTTTCTCTCTCTCTTAAATAATTTGGAAAGGTTAATATTAATAAGTATTTCGGAGATTTATTACATTTATTATATAATTTGGTAATACATGATTGCAGAGTTTATATGAACTTCATCTACCCAGTTAGAAGACTTTGTCGAGTTTGACCTTACCTTGTCATTTTAGAAACTCGTCACTGAAAATTTACACTGCCATCAGTCAAATATACACCAAAGAATTAACATTATACGCGATAACCAGAAAAAGGCTTTTTTTGTCGAGCGAGTTGGGCCAATTAAATGGTTGATGTGATATGTATTGATTGTTTCGTTTTTCAAGTAAGTATACTTTAAGCTAACCAATCGGAAAAAAACTTCTAATGAATGAGATAAAATCGTGTATCAGTCAACAAAAATTGCAAATATCGTACATTTTTTTATTTAACTTCCTCACAGGCCCATTCTGTGCAGCAATGAGCTGACCTGTCAAGTATATTACAGCCAGGATAAGGTATTTATAGAACATGATGCTCAAGGCAATATTTAACTTGTGATCTTTGTACATATTACTCAAAAATCTGCCGTTTCAACTTCACGTCGAGTCAGAGTATTTACAGCGTCGCTTTTCTCTGGGAAAATTCTAATATTGCACGTACATGTTCAAAAGACGTGCCGGTTACAATGATATAAAATTTCTTGAGTTTTCCAATGAGAAATCAATTCTATGGACCACGTAAGCGTTGATAGTTACATTGAAATAAATATGATTAAAGTTTGGAATAATAAAATATCACGTCTTATGATAAAAGTTTTTATTCAAAAACTCACGTATAAAAAACGCGATAAAATTCTACTGGTATGGTTTATGCGTGGGCAGGACTAACAATATTTGTATATAGTAAGCTTTCCAACATTGAAACGATGTTTTTTTTTTCATTTTTTTTTCTTTGATGTAAAATATTCACTGCTTCTTTTATTCTTCTTAATGTTTTGATTCAGCATTAATGATTTTTGGCAACCATAAAATAACTCATATTCGCATCGTAGCGAAATTCAGACACACTCGAACTACCATATCAAATCGATTAATCAAAAGCTCTAAATCGACAATTTTGCATCGTTAAGTGCGAGAACAGTCGTTACTACATATACACAAACAAACAAACAAACCGCATCTACGAATCAATCAATCAATCAATTTACAACCGCAAACATGCATAGAGCTCGAGGATAGTGGCGACAACGCCAATATTCTCGCTCGTCAATGTATGTGTTACATTAAATAAACTAAGCTGCGTCGTAACGTTTAACAAGCTTGTACTTTCGATGTTATGTGGGGAGCGAGCAACATAGTGTTTCTCCATCGTAAAATCTTTGGCAAACGCGCGC
This sequence comes from Galeopsomyia nigrocyanea, assembly GCA_035047105.1. Lineage (NCBI taxonomy): Eukaryota > Metazoa > Arthropoda > Insecta > Hymenoptera > Eulophidae > Galeopsomyia > Galeopsomyia nigrocyanea. The sequence continues at coordinate 6,515,984 of JAWWMK010000021.1, read as the reverse complement.
GAGCCAAGCTAAAGTAATGCACGTGTAATCCCTTTGTAAAAGCTCGTTGCGGCGGCCTTCGGAAATTGGAAAAGAGGGCCTAGAGACTGCCAGTGGACGCGACATGGCTCGCTCGAGGAAAAGCGCTGCTGCCTCGCAGTTTATGAGATGATTCCAGCCGGCAACGTTGACCGAAGGAAAGTTTACTCTCCCTTCGATATTGCATTCTTTTTTTTTTTTACCTCATAGTGTCACATTTTCAGACGAAAGTGTATAGTATTTTTCGCTTTATATATTTCGAAGTTAAGGAGCTTTCGAGGAATAATTTTCAGTTGACTAATGAGATTCCATAAAGTACGGATTAGCGTTGAACAAATGGAGCGCAATTAGAGCGAAAGATTAAAAGTGCAAACTCGTAACTCATGAACCAAAAAAAAAAAAACAAGATGCTGGAATCGAAAAACAAAACAAAAAATTCGATAAATAAAAAAAAAACTTTTTATCTTGATCCCTCTATGAATCTAAAACCGTATCTCCTATCGGAAAGCGAGAACCAAGCAAAAAGCTTACATAGATATCGCATTAATCTACGGGCGATCGAGTGTTGTACCCATATATA
>JAWWMK010000021.1:6464271-6511078 GCA_035047105.1 Galeopsomyia nigrocyanea | reverse complement strand
CAGCACCAAAAAATTGATTCTCTAATTCTTATTGCGACGAGCTACCAAAACTCACGTAGCATATAGTGTTTTTTTTTTTGGAATGACGCTTAAAATTTCGATGACGGAAGTGCAACAAATTTATAAAATTTCAATAGAATATCGTTCTTTTGATTGTATCTTTTGTAGTTATATATCGGTAAATAAGCGGAAAAATTCCTTTGATTGAATTGTTTGATGTAGCATTATTACAGTCTTGTTTTTTTTTTTTTGCAATATACTTTGTAATTGTTGGTCATTCAGTCACCGAAAATTAAACTAAGGCGTGTCGTTAAAAGCCGTAAACTATTGGTAAAACAAGTCATCGACTTTTTTTATGCTCCGATGCAATAAATAAACGACTTAAATAATATAAACGTTCAAACACAATGGTATTGTATACATCAATCGCAAACAGGCAAAAAACAACTAATGTTAATAACACATTAGTATAATATAATAGAATTCGACAGAGGAAAAAAGTCTGCATAAAAAAAGCTGCGACACTTTGTCCAATAATCAACTCTCAGCACGGAAAGAACAAAGATTCGAGAAAAAAAATTCATCTCTATCTCTCTCTCTCACTGCAATCATATATATTATGTACAATTTTCAACGTGACAATCTTCATCTCCGCGTATAACTGTCGTTCAAAAAATGTGTAAAAGGAAAAAATGACCACATTTGCTCTTAACAAACTAACAATTAGGCCTAATTTATATACAAAAATAAAATTCATAATGAAGAAGCGAGGACAAAAAGATATACATTATTAGTCCCTATACAACGAGTGACAGAAGAAATGATTAAAAAAAGAAAGAAAGAAAGAAAGACGACGAAAAGCGAAGTCTATCGGAATATCGTGATGCGTTTGTGCCTCCTCAGCCAAGAGGAGAGCGACGACGAGTCCTAGGTGTTGCCTCTCGGCGGAGCCACAGCGACAAGAGTGACCTGGGGTACTTTGCGCCCTGGCGTTTTCCTCAAGCCGATCGTACGAGTTACCGGCGGCTGCTGTGGCTTTGGATGTGGCGCTGGAGCGATTGGTTTTACCGGTCGACTTCGCATCGAAATTGTATCCGGTTTCGCCGAGGACGTTGCTACCGCTGCTACTGCTGCTGTTGTCGTCGTCGATGACGATGCACACGATTTCGAGTCCAATTCAGCCATTGCCTCTTGGATTGCATTCTCCAACTGTGTGTTCAATTTACGACTTCTAGAAAGAGGAGAGCAACAGGTTTTACAGATGGTTAGGCCGTTATTCGCTTTATCGCTAGTTGGTGCGCTAGGGGCGGTGCAGCGGGTTATTTGAAAGTATAAAAAAAAATCATAAACAGACATATACGTTCGGCTTTGAAGGAATGCTCAGGGTTTTTTTCTTCTTGTTTATTTGCAAAAAAAAAATAATAATAATATTCTTCGATACAAAAAATAAAAAAAATTAAAATATAATTTTCGCTGAAGATTGTTTCAATCTTATTCTATGAAAAGTAACGCAATAAAAAATAAATGCGTTTATTCATATTGCTAATTAGTATTTCAAAAAAAACGCTCTTTCACTTTCGGTGTTAAAAAAAAAGTTCAACTAACACACTAGAATGGTAGACGGAAAAATACTCAATCGCAAAAATTCTACATCTAAACGCATGCAGACATCGAGATAGTTTGATATAGCTTTTACTCAAGAAAAAAAAACTTTTACTAGATAGCTCCGAGTCCGAAAAAAGTTTGAGAATTTTTTATTTTGTTAGTAATTGGCTGTTGGTTTGCTAATTTCACTTGAAAAATACATTCCTTCCCTGACGATATATTCATTACCTATCCTCTTACATTCTAATAAAAAAAAGTTAAAAACAAAGAACGTAAAAAAAAATTAAAATAATATAACTTTTTATCGGCAAGTGCATTTTTTGGTAGTGGTACAGGTTGTGCAAAGGGCCAGCATCGCTATAAACAAAAACAAGATCTTCAACAGCAATACTGTAACAAAGTTCTTAAATCTTACAAATTCTTTCTCAATCGAAATTTGAAATTACAGTATTGCTTCGTGACAGAAGAAAAAAAAAACAAAGCAGCGCGCGTAGGGGAATCAACAGAATTTTTTTTTATCGTCGCTTTTTTTCAAATCTCAACACAGAGAAAATATACGATCGAATGGATAACGTATTTTCCCTCTGAAGAGAGACAGAGTGGGGTGCGCTTTTTTTGTGTGTGAGGGGGGTAGAGAAAAGCACAACACTCACTTCCGGAACTTCTTTCGTGCGCGATGGTGCGCCTCGAGGCCTTCTGACAAGGACTTAAGGCTCTTGACTGCGACCTGGCTGAGGCCGGTCGCCCGTTGTGCCCCGTACCAGCGGATCCACACGGTTGTTGGCTGATTGCGCTGGTTGGCGGTGGGCTGAGCGAGTGTTGACGCTGCAGGGCCAAGCGCTTCGACCTTACCGGGCCAGGCGGCACTTCCTCGGGCGCAGCCCCATACGACTTCGCCGACCGTAAACAGCCTCGTCTCTTTCGCGCTGGTCGAATCATCCGTAGACTCTGCACCACGTTGTTGTTGTTGTGATGGCTGCTGTGGTTGTTGTCGTCGTGGTTGTTGTTGTTGTTGTGATGATGGTGATGATTCTGCTTGCGGCGGGTTTTTCAGCGATTCAGTATGGGTTACACATGTTAGGGGGTTGATGATTTTTTTTGTGGTACGGTGCTCTTTTTTTATTTTTAATTGCTTTGGTTATGGTGATAGTGATGGTGGTGATGGTTTTTGCTGGGGGTGATTAGCGCGGGGCTACGAGCGTTTTTTTGAAAAATCGACAATAATGTATTACTTGCTGTACTACTTTTCTTTTTGTGGACTGTTTTATGTATATATATATTTTTATTTTGACGTTCGATTTTTCAAGTGATTGCTCTGCTGAATCATTAATTGCGCGATTCATTGTTGCTTTTTACCGTTGATTATTCATACTTGCCACCGGTAAAAAGCTGCAATCTTTGAGTAAGAACTGAAAGCGAACATCTCGTTGTTTGAACGTTAATCAAAAGCCAATCAATTGTCTTCAGTGCTCACCCAAATGTGAATTGTGATTAAACCCTCCACAATTAATACGAACAATTCATGACCAGGTAAAGCAACCCTTTCCAAAGCTAACGAAAACGCAGTTATTTCACTGTCCCTTTGGTGTGTTCTTATTAACCACGCAATGCATGATTGTTTTCTTTGCCAGATGGATGAATGATCCACATTAATTGATGATATTTACAATGTGCGAGCGTTAAACATTAACATGATGATTTAAAAAAAAACCAAACGGTGGTGAATTTGTTTTCTTTTTACAATGCTTCCAACGTTTTCCATACGCAGAGGAAAATTCATTATTTTGCATTTACAATTAGCACAATGTCAGTGATTTGTATGTATTTTCTTTTTACAATGTTGAAAATGAAAAGATACTTTTTCAAAATTTCCTGCGCGTATAAAGTCAGTCGTAATCAGATGATTAGCTCATCTCAATGTACTTTTATGAGTGCGATTAAATAATTCTAGGTGACACGCGAGAATTTATCTCGCTCATGAATTAGACGATTAACATTTAATGAATATAAAAAGGACGATGTGCTGCATTGTGATTACGGTGACGGATTTATTAACAAACCTGACAGCCAATTAGTTTCATTTATGCAAAGGCATTTATTTAATGAAAGCCAATGTACCTACCTTTAGAAATTACAAATGCGTGCATTTCATTTCTCGCATTGTCAATACGAAAAAAAATTACAGTTCTCTTTGTTTTTTTTAGCGTTAATGAACGTCAATTATATTCGTGACATAGCTTACTCTATTTATTACACATATATATCATCTAATTCAAGTAAGTTTTATTTGATGTAAAAAATGAAAATCAGGTTTGTTATCGTTAATGAAAAGAAAGTTGACATGCACATGACTCACTACCATTTTAAAGCTGACAGTTAGTATGAAAAGAGAAGAAAGATGTTAGTAGTGGAAAGTGTAGTTATGATATCTGATGACTGAGACTAAATTAGCAAGCGACAGATGAGCAATCGGATTATTATTATTTTTGTTTCCCGAAGCTGTTCAAGCGAAGTGCAATAATGGTAGCAAGAGCGACCTTTTCCTCCAAAATCAATAAGTGATCATTTACAAAAAAACATAAATTTCATCCAGCCAGATCGTGGGAAAAGATCAAATTTATGCGCATCGTGAGAAAAGAAAATGATTTTTTTCTTATTTGCTGAATGAAACGGATTTTGAGAGGAAAGTTAAGAGATGACCAATGAAAACGCTTGTTTTAAAATCTTAATATTTTTGATTTTTTTTTGTTCGATGCGAATACTGACCATCCTGGTCTTCATGCAGAGTGGAATGCATTGCGTGGATGGAGTCCAGCTTACGCTTGATTCCCCTGCCCTCGCACTGCACTGTGCTCATAGCACCATCGGCCTGCTTCGCTAACATCTGTCAAATTACGGAACTCGGTCAAACTCAAAAGCACTAAGCTAAGTCACACTCTTCCATGCGTTTATTTTAATCAATTTTGTAATTTCAATTGCATTTCATTTTCTCCTTTCTAAACCGTCACTCTCAATATAGCACACGAAGAGAGACAGAGACGTACGTTCAACCTCCGTAATTTTGCTTTAAATCGTACGTTCTTCTCGAAAGATTGCATGCAATTCAACTGTATAGTTTTACAAGAAATAGATAGATTCAACTCTGATACAAAGTTTGAAAATTTTATCGAGCATGCTCTATGTAATTAGGAGACCAACAAGAGATTGATTTGTTTGTCAAATAAATTTTGAAAAAGTCAAAAGGACTTTCCTTTCTTTTTGTTTTTAATATCTGATTGATTATTTTTATTGGGTCTTTTCTTTTTGCTTTGTTTATATAACTGGTGCATTCGAGACACGCTTTCGAATTTAATCATTACATTTACAAGTTACATTATTGCCAATTGTAAGCCAATAATTATCGGATAAGATTATGCTTGTTACGATTAAACAATAATAATACTAATCGGTTATCGCAAATATCATCGTGAGATTAATCATTACCATAAATACAAGCTAATTACAAAATTAATCACTGTGGTAGAGACTTCGGTGAGTTTCGTGCCGACAAAAAAAAACTACGTAAAAGGAAGTACGAGAAAGATACTTTCCATTATTAGAGAAAATACCATTTATAAGTATAAGTTTTTTTTTCTTTTATACAATTAATTGTTACGAAAATGTACAATGGAAAAGCAGCTCTTGGGAGCGATCAATGAGTCAGTGATGTGCTTCTCTTACAAACTACGTTAAATAGTAAAATAACAGTTTGATCGCTAAGCGTGTTCTAGTAATCACTGGAATCAATAGAACTCTCTGAAGTCTCTTGAACGTTGAGCCTCGAAGAGAACAAAAGCGCTTTTATACCCTGGATCGAATATTTAATTGAACACTTAGTGCTAAATTGTCGCGTTTCTCTACAGTTAAAATAAGCATTCTCTCATATACTAATTATAGACGAAAAACACGTCAAGATTCAATCAAAGGGCTCTTATCAATTAATCATCATCAATATCTATATATGTATAAAATTACTCGAATTATGCAAATACTTTACAGTGATGTCCTAGTTAACTACGTTTTTTTAGAATCACAAAGAGATCTTCGAATTATCTATATTTATATTCATCGACATCGTAGATATCGTGATCAATGAGTATTTGTTTTAATTAAAGCTATATCAGTGTATTTCAAAAAAGAACAATTGACTCGAGTACTAGACTTCACAAGCTATCAAATCCTCGAGCAATGTTCGCTCCAGATCTCAGAGTTCCTCGTCGTCATCGTCCGAGGAATCCGCGCTCTCCTCTTCGAGCTCAACGGCGCCATCGACATAGTTAGTAAGTCCGGAATTATCGTAAACGAATGGACTGAAATAGGTTTGTTGCTGCAACTGCAGCTTCTCCTGAATATTGACGGCGACAGCGAGCTGCTGCGGCTGCTGTTGCTGCTCGTTTTGATCGGCTTTGAAATTGTACAAATGGGGATACAAGCCCGGCGCGATGCCAACGCTGAAGAATTTGTCGTGTTGCACGATCGTAGCGCCGGCGCCAGACGCAGCAGCCGCGGCAGCAGCAGCAGCAGCAACAACTTGCTGTTGCGGATCAAAAATGTTAGACACATTAGTGTCGATATCAGCAATATTATCGATAAGCATGGATTGTTGTTGCTGATGGATATGAAAGGATGGCTCGAGGGAACGCTGCTGTTCCCTAACGACAGTTTTGTTAATGACATAATCGTCGCCGCTCGTCAGCTCCTCGCTAATGCGCTCCGCAATAACGATCGTGTCTGAATGAATTGAATGGTTAGGTGATGTTGTGCTCGTGTCCATGGGCTCTAGGTGAGTGTTATCTAGGTGTGTCGTATCGGCCAACTCATGATGATGATATTGTTGGTGGGTGGTGGTGGTGGTGTCTGTAAGGGTTAGTTGCCGGGTGCCACCAGTAGCAGCGAGCTGCTCTACGAGGCTACCAACCTGCATGCCGCTTGACACCGTCGACGACTCGACGAACGTCGGTTTCGTCGGCTGCGTCTGTGGCTGCTGTTGCTGCCCTTGCGCTGCTGTCTGCGTCTGTGGTTGAGGGCTCACCATTTGCGTCTGCGTTTGGCCGCCGCCGCCGCCGCTCGTCGGAGCTTGCCCCAGCGAAGCCTCTTTGACTTGCGGCCCGCTATTGGCCACCGTCTGCACGCTTCCTCGCCACTCCTCCGAGTTGAGTTGCGTGTCGCCACCCGAGTCTGGCTCACTGCTCGACACGCAATGGACCATCGGCTAGACACACACAATCAAAAAGACCATCGTCCGTCAGTACACTTTCGTCGCTCGTACGACTCGTAATCGCATTACGGCAAGCACATTTACAACAACAAAAAAGCACATAGCGAATCAGCAACACGTAATCGTTACCGTTGAAGACGACTGCTGCCTCGTGTTGGCGGGAGGCGGCGGGGAAGCAGCTCCGTGCGTGGTCGTATCCACGGCGGGGCTGTTGGACCTTTGGCTGTTTCCAGGACTGTGCGTCGTCGTGTCTGGCGGTGAACCTTGCCTCATGAGCGTCGATTGCGCAGCATTTTGATTCGCAGCAGTTTGCGTGGACACCGAGTGCCTCGCCATCATTTCAGCTGCTGCAGCAGCTGCGGCCGCTTGATCCTGCTGCGTCTGATCGACTATCGTCGTAGTGCCGTTGGCCAGGATCAACTGCTGTGACATCTGCTGATTTTGTTGAACTTGCTGCTGCTGCTGTTGTTGTAACTGTTGTTGCAGTTGCTGTTGTTGTTGCTGCTGCAATTGCTGTTGAAACTGCTGTTGTTGTTGATCGACAACTTGCTCAGTAAGAGCTGAGTTGTTATTGCTCTTGGGTGTTCCAGGGCTCTTTTCCTAAACGGTAAATTGAGCGTTAGTTTTTATTTTTCAAGCTGCTTGTAGAGAAAGGGCATTTGAAATTCGGCAGTCCAAGTTCAAAGCAAAACAAAAATTATAGTACCGTCATCATATTAGCGCTCAGTATAGCGAGAGGCTGCTCGACGTTCACCGTATTCGGATGATCGATACCAGGCAGGGCGTTATTTCCCGTCGTCTGAAGTCCAGGAATCTGATTGTTCGACACCATAGTCGTCTGTTGCTGAACTATCGTCGTATTCTGCTGCACGTAGGTGGTGTTTTGTTGATTCTGCGCTGAAGACACCGCAGTCGCGAGATTCTGCGTCGTACCGCACGGCACCATCAACGTTTGGCCATTCATCTGAATGAATTCTTGCTGGCCTTGAATATTAGGTGGTCGCACCTAAATAGAGAAATTTAATTCCTTTTATCGAGAGTCTTACAATCTAAAAATTGCCCGTCGAACTCGAAAAAATGCAAACGTACCTGTGTCGTATTGAAGGTCACTTGCTGATTCGGACTGACGTTCGCGACAATTGGATTCAATTGATTGCCGAAAGACGTCGTGCCGTTTACGAGGAACTGTCCACTGTTTGGCGAAATAAATTGAGTGCCCGGATTGTGAGTCTGGGCCTGAATTATTTTACCACCGGTCGCCTGAGGCGCCCGTATCACCATACCGGCTGGTCCCGCCGCCAAAATGTTCTGAGCCGGTCCAAAAATATTCGCGTGATTTTGAACGGGCGTGAGAACGTTTTGGCCGTTGACGTTTTGCAGCTGCAACTGCATACCCAAGTTACCTACGAAGAATAATTCATTTTCGTTAACTTTATCCGTTTCAATTTTCATCGATTTCATAGAAATAAAAACAACGCAGGCATTTATTTACCGGTATCTTGAAGTAACGTCGCTGTACCATCAGCCGACATAACCATACTGCCGAGGCCCGGCACGATAAACTGCTGAATGGTAGGGAAGTTTTGGACCATACCGGTGGCTCCATTCAACAGGTTGACTGGCTGTAACAAATTGATCTGTTGCGCCGGCTGCGCATTGGTGATTATCTGCTGCGTGTTGAAATGCGACGTCGTTTGATGGGGTTGGCCATTCATAACCAGTTGCGCGGGACCGCCGTTTTTGCCGGGAACGATCGTAAGCGCTTGAAGCATTGGTCCACCCAAACTTTGAGCTTGGAAGTTTTGCTGGGCAAAGTTAGACTGATGACTCTGCATCAGCACACCGGCGTTCTGATTGGACGAGGCGGCAGCTATGTGTAGCATGGACGCGACCGTTTGCGTGCTACTTTTTCGTTTCTTGTAGACCTTCTTCTTGGCGACCGTTGGTTCCGGAGCCAGAGTTTGTCGACCAACCTAAGTAGGATAAAATTAAAGTTAGACATGCGCATTTCGCTTGATAAATAAAATTTGATAAGTAGCATACCAAATTTTGATTAGCAACAGCTGCAGCGACGTTTCTCGCGACCTCCTGTTGGTGATGACTGTTCGAGGCGTCAATGATACTTTGAGCATTCTGAATGACATTGCCCGCGACAGTCAAGTGTGGTATCTGCACGTTCTGACCAAGGCTATCCATCACCATTCCCGGCTGTATTATCACAGGCGTTTGTATAGTATTGACAAGCACCGTCGGTTGACCGATGACTTGTTGCCCCACGGCAGGAATCACTTGACTGACAGTACCAGTCACATTAGTGACCATCGGTGAAACCGACAGAGGTGGCATTGAGTTCATCTTTGGCGGTGGTGGAGCCATTACACCTCCGGTGCTAGCCATGATTAGTTGACCATTGCTCGATACCAAAATGTGACCAGGTGGTAATCCTTGTCCCGTCGCAGCTTGCTTCAGTACACCGCTCGATGTCAGTACATTGTGCACTTGAACGTTGGCTTGTTGAGCTTGCTGTTGCTGATGATGCTGTTGCTGATGGTTGTTGGTAGTGTTGCTAACTTGCGGCACTTGAATACTGCTCACGACACTTTGCACCATTTCTAGCGGCGACTTGGCCATGTTCACGGTCGTTATCTGTTGCTGCTGCTGCTGTTGCTGCTGCTGCTGCTGAGCCATGGCTAAGACGTTCTGTTGTTGTTGCTGCTGCTGATGTTGCTGTTGAACATTAATAATAGGCATCGACGCCGACGACGCAGCAGCAACTACTGGCATGGACGAGGGAGGAACTTGGTTGACAATGGTCTGCTGGAGTTGTTGATTTTGCTGCTGTTTGTTTTGACCACCAGCTGGATTTATCGACACCGTCGCGGTATTCGCTCGTCCCGCCAAGACGGATGTGATCGTGTTGCTGCTAACCGTGTGGCCACTCGCCATGGTAGTGATTTGACTCCTCGTTGCATTAGGTCCGTGCGGATGATTTTGGAATCTGAAGGAAAAAAATTACAATAAATTTTCACACCCCTTTGAACCATAGAAAATAAAACCACTGAAGAAGAATCACATACCCGTCCATCTTCTTCTGGTTAGCCGATGTCGTTTGACTCTCAACGGACACAGGATCGTTTAGCGTGCCCGAAGTGGTGACCGATGGCGTTCCCGACCTTTGCTCATTGAGATTCGATTGCTGTACAGCCATATGCGGAGTGGCAGGTTGCGAGTAGGCATGCGGCGTCGACGGTTGCGAGGATATGAGACTCTGTGGTGTCGCCGGCTGTGAGATATTGGTCGAGGTTGGGGTGTCCGAATTGGCCGGACTGTTTGTGCCAATTGGTGAGCCATGCGAGGTACTGACCGTTCCACCCTGGATCGGCCTTGAGTCCAGCTGTTGCTGGACTTGGTGGGATTGGCATGAGTTTTGCTGCTGCATGCACGTGGAAGATATCGGGTCTTCAGACAAGTCTGAATGGAGGGAGTACTGATGCCTATGCACCTGTTGGCAAGAGGAAAATGTCAATATTTTGAATTCATTTGCACGATACGATTTGTAAAAGATGTATAGATTTGGACTTACCTCAGTTCGTTGTTTATAGGAATCATGCGTAGAGGTGGAGGAAGATAAGGACTGCGTGTCGGCGCTGGTGACGCACCTCTGGCAGGACATTGGGCTGCCACCCTCGGAGTCGGTGGCGCTTCCGGCCGAGTTGGGCGTCATCGAGCTGTGCACAAACACCGGCGACGTGGGATTGGTCTTGCCGCTGTACATCGACGTGGGACTAGCGAGCGAGGAAGGCTTTGGTTGCGGAAGATACGGAGGCTGCGTCACGCCCGTTTGCCTCGATATCGTACTGTTCAGCAGAGCCGTCTGCTGCGCGAGGTAACCGCTCGGATCCTCCAGGAACGATGGACCTGTTGACAAATCGTTATTTGCATTTTTATCGCCTTTTGAACTGAACGCCTTTACGCGTGATTTCGTTTTATATAGCGATTGCTCTTTATGGAGATCGACGAGGGAGATTAAATTCTTAATGACTCCACTCTGCCGCGCGATGTTTGATTGCGTGAATAAATTACGAAGTCGGAACATTAATGTTTGCAAAGTGATATTGAAAATTGCGTATTTACCCTGCGAATTGGTTTTGTCGGAGAACTCGTCCCCGGACAAACCGAGATCGAGATTATTATTCATGTTACTCCTAATCTCGATCGAGTTGTGCTGCCTTTGCTTTTTGTACGGGTTCTTGATGGTTTTGGCCTTTTTCCTGGCCACTTCTTCCGTCCAGACATTGTCCTGAGGCATATGCTGATGTAGAGGAGGCACACGATCGAACACGTTACAGTTTATGCCCTGCACTTGATTTACACTTATAGTTCTATTGTTATTGTTCTGTTGTTGTTGCTGCTGCTGCTGTTGCTGCTGCTGCCAACAAGACGAACGCGTGTTTTGTTGCGCGAACTGAACGTTTTGATTTTGCTGCAACGGTTGTGTCGTTTGATACTGCTGCACAGTCGTTTGCTTCGTCGGATCGAAGCTCCTCATTTGATACGAAATTTGATTCTGTGGGAACTGATTGTTGGCCTGTAGCCTTTGTACATTTTGATTTTGCAGGATCAACTGTTGTTGCTGCTGCTGTTGCTGTTGTTGCTGCTGTTGCTGCTGTTGTTGTTGCTGTTTCACAGCCAACTCCTCGGCAGTTCTTTGCTGTTGTTGACGCATTTGCAGGTCATTCATGCCGTTCATAACGGTCAGACCGTTCTGCTGCATCGTGTCAACAGGCTGATTCAACATTTGCGTTTGGAACTGTGCTTGGCTACACGATTGTAGCAGTTGCTGCTGCTGTTGCTGCTGTTGTTGCTGTTGCTGCTGCAGTTGCATTTGGAACTCGGCTTGCTGTTGCATCAGTTGCTGATTCATCTGAAAATGATGAAATGCAATTTTTTAATTTCTAACTCTAACTTTTCTGATACTCAAAAATCATTTGTAAATATATAATACAAACCTGTTGCTGTTGGAGATGCTGTTGCTGCAATTGTTGCAGCTGCGTCTGATGAATCTGTTGCTGTGAATTCTGCGTGACCTGCAACTGATTGAGGAAATTGTCCTGCTGCTGTTGCTGCTGCTGCTGACCAAAGCTAGCCAGCAACTGCTGCTGTTGTTGCGGATCCAGATCCCCGAGTATATTCTGCTGCTGCAACTGTTGCTGCTTTTGCATCGCTTGCAGCTGGAATTGCGACTGATTGAGCTGCTGTTGCTGCTGTTGCTGCTGCTGCTGTTGCGTTTGCATCATCTGCAGCGGCTGCTGGTTCATCTGATTCAATTGGAAATTCGCCTGTTGCGGCTGAATCTGTTGCATCTGATTGGCCAACAGCTGATTCTGCTGCTGCTGTTGCTGATCCTGCTGCAGCAACAGTTGCTGGAACATCAGCTGCTCCTGCGTCTGATCCTGCTGCATCTGCTGCACCTGTTGATGCTGTTGCTGCTGTGACTGCGCGAGATTGCCGAAGTTCGTTGGCTGCTGATTCATAATCAGCTGATTGCCCATCAGCATACCGCCCGTCGTGGCGCTCATCGTGTGCGGATTGCTCAGCCGCTGTATCTGCTGCTGGTTGATCGTTTGCTGATGCTGCAGCTGCAACTGTTGCTGGGGCTGACTCTGCAGCACGTTCACGTTCGCCGGCAGATTCGACACCGCTACTGGCCACACCTGTAATGCACAATCGTGTTTAACAATCAACTTGTTGGCGCTCGATGTTACGCGAGTTTTGATTATAGACTAGCTGTTTTTTTTTTATTGGACGTTGACGTATGGCAAGTTGTTTTTTTTTTCCGTAACGACTTTTTTAAAGTTTTATTAAATGTCGATCGACGATAACGACGCGAACGCGAGAACAACGCGTGCTCGCTGATATTACATGCGAGATTGACGATAACCGAGGCGAATGAAAAATTAGCATGCATTTGAAATTCAATGAGTTTTAATAATTATCGCGTATATATTTTTTTCCACGAGAGAGGCACGCGTTGAAGAAAAAAAAAATTAAGTAATTATTTATCATATTCGCATACGAGCAGCGAGATAATAAAGTCGTTGTGTGGAAAGAAAAATGGGTGTGAAGCGCGGCATTAAAAGGTGATTGATATTTCAGCTTTGGCGATGAAAATTCCATTAGTCAAAATTCAAATGATCCTCTTTCTCTCATCTCCATCCTTCCTTTTTTTTTCTTCTTCTTCTTCTTTCTCGTATAATTAAGAACCCCAGAGCGCGCGCGACTTTACGAGTCTCAAAGTACATCATATTTTCATCCGTCAAATATTGAATCAATGGAGGAGAAAGAGGCAGACAGTGAGAAACGCGAACGCGCTTTTAATTCCACTCGACGAGTGCCGAATGTAAAACTTTTTTTCTCTTTCTTTTTTTCTCTTTTGCCTCACCCTCCGGCAAAATCGACCGAGTTGAAAGAAATGAGAGGGAACCGAGTGAAAGAGCCGGCAAGTACTCGCACTTTAGCGCAAATTCAATTTGCCGTACATATTTAAAGACGCAATTGATTTGCACGGATTTTCCATCGAATGTTGCGGCCTTTAAAATTGTCCTCTCGATTCAATGTGTGTTTTTTTAAATGAAATACCGTTGAATTTGACAATTAAGACAAACAAACATCCGCAACGATATGAATAATCGAATACGATCGAATGTTATCCCTTTGGTCGCAAGTGTAAGTAGCCTCCCTAGCGCGTATTTTGTCATCAACGCAGGATGAGGGGTGTGATAAAAGCTCAATCCGCTTTGTAGCCCTTTCACGGCGCAATGAAATTCAAATAAAAGTTCAAAGGGGGAGACGAATTAGAAATCGATGTAGAAGCACTCAGCAGCAGCAGCATCAAGGGCGAAACTTTCGCAGAGAGAGATCCACTTCTCGATGGTGTCGTCTGGTTTGGTTTTTGGGTGTGTATATACATAGTATAGTGTGTGTGCGCGTGCGATTGAGTGGGTGAGCCGCTCAATTATTTACCTGCGATCCATTAGAGAGCGAGGAGGCGGTGGTTGCCGCTGCTGCAACGGCTGCCGCTGCCGCCGCCGCAGGGTTGGCCGCTACCGCGGCCGCAATGGCGCGCTCACGCTGCGCTAGCAGCTGCGACACCGACACCCCCGAATACACGTTGCTCAGCTTTCGCTTCTTCCTCTTCAGGCCGTCTGTAATCATACCAACAAAACAAACATTGTTATTGTTTCAATTTTTTTTTTTGATTGTAGATTGTTATCGTTATGGAAAAGTGTTTTATGCTGGGAGAAAAAAGGTAAAATTTGTATTTTGAAAGACATTAAAAATCAAATCAAATCAAATCATCAATTTTCAAGAAATTATTCACATAGAAGCCCACATTCGTTTCAAGTATTTCTGGTACATCGTCCATCTAGCGAGCGCGACACAAATTACCGCGCGGAAATTGTTGTCTTTTTTTTCCCCCACAGCTCATCTTAAAATCAACGTAATTTCCCATGCAAATTCGGAAAAGGAAAGAGCCATTCATCCAGCAGTGAAAAATTAGCATAAACATTATCATAGCAGCCTTAATGAAAGGTCTTTAAGCAGCGCCAAACGTCAAGTTATTAAAAATGAAAAGCCTCCATAGTCATTATCATCGCCATCATAATAGTGCCTCGTTAACTATATCTTATATCTCGTAGCTAGATTTTCGGCAATTTAATCGAGTCCCCATGGCAAGAAAGAGCTCTGATGGTATTAATACGCAGAACGAGGAGGGTAGCAGCAGCAGCAGCCAAAGTCTACGGGGACAAATGAATATTATTTATCATTACACACTCGAGGGTGGGTAGGGAACGTAATTTGTGAAAGGCTTGATTAAAAGCTGACGATTTAGCGAATCTACCAAGCGCGCGTGTGATATGATTGATGTTCTTTTCCGAAACTTACAACATCGAATTACGAATGAATTAGGAACAGCTCGGCGCGCACTGTTGCAAGCTTAAACGCCGGTACGGGCAGATTAGGACATCGTCCGTCGCTTGCTCTGGATTAGGTAGCCGCTTTAATACGAGAGACACAAACCGACCGACCGCAATAAGGGGTATTGCAAGGTACAAAAACAAGGGTTTTGAGCTTCGTGTATATATATAGGCAAAGTCAAGCCTTATAATACGACAATATTTTCCGGCTATTCGCTGAATAATATCAAAGTGAGGCAGGCCGTTAATCCCCTTGAAAGCCACAGGCACGAAGTTCCTGTGGAAACTCACTCCTCTACCCCCGCGCGCGCTGGATATAAATTATTCTCCGCTTCGCGCAAATTAGAATGTCGAGTTTTTAATTAAATAATAAACGGACTACTACCACTCGTTGAATGTGTCTCTCGTGAAATAATTACGAGATGAAGTTTCCCGCACTTGACGGACGGGCTCTATGTGGTATATATACATTACAAGTTTCTTTTTTTAATATTACAAACGTTCTCGTAATCTCTTTGCTCGTTATATTATGTATATGCATCTTGAATATGTAACTCAAAGCAGAAGTTTAACTTCGTCGGTGAGCGTTTTGCCGCAACTCGTTAGCGCTCGCGTTTTATCATTCAAAATTTTGAATTATTAATTTGCGCACACTTTTTATAACAAATCCAACCACCCCTCGATTAAACAATTTGCGTGTCGGCAAAGCAAAGGTATACCATAAAGTGTCGCGGGGGGTTAGCCATAAATTTGATGAAGAAAAAAAAAAAGAAAAACACCCTGTTGAAATTTTAAAGCTGGACACTCTCTCCGGTCGTCTGTCTGCAAGCACAATTCTCTCTCACTTTTTTTCCCCTACCCCCTTGGAGCTTGCGCGAGCGCGACAGTGTCGATGTGCTACTCTGCCATTATACTTTTATAACGCTTGGCTTGCTACTCGGAGCGTGAAACATTTCGCCATTGCACACAGAAAAGCTCGAGAGAGAAACGCGGAAACGAAGAGAGAGAGGGAAAGAGAGACAAGAAACAAAGCTTGGCAAGGCGCCTTTTAATAGGGGCTCTTTTATCTGTAATCCAACAGCAGATAATTACTCTCCGCACAGCGTCGTCGTCGTCGTCGACGTCGACGACGACTAAGGCCAGATAACTCGAGGACGGTAATGAATCTACCCTTGGCAAAGTGCAAAAAGCCTCGACCCCCTCGCTCACTCACACATACGAAAATACACACGCGCGCGAGAGAGCCGAGAGGGAAAAAGCTTTTTCCGCGTTAACGAAGAATGGACAGTCGCGTTTTAACGCCATCCTGTCTCTCTCCCCCTTTTTTTTTTCTTCTTTCTTTTAGCCTTCTTCCATGTCTTTCCGCAGCTCTGTGATTAAGGATTGTTGATTCTGCACCGAGAGAAGGAGATTCGATCGGACGAGAGGATTAAGCGCGTGGAAATTAATCCCTCTTGGACCTTTTTTTTTTTCTTCTTCTCTTTCATCCCCCTCAACGACGACGACGACGGCGACAACGACGAGGGTATTTGATTTGACCCCACGGTAAATTTATTATCGCCGCGAGATCGCGCTTATTCAAATAACAAAGATTTTCCATATACAAAGTGAGAGAGATGCTTGACACAGACACACACACACGGGAAATTAATTAAAAAAACTTTTCTGCTTCGTATGCGTATACCTAAATTATATATATATATATATATATTTCGGTGTGCGTCGTTTCTGAAAACTTTTGTTTCAACGTCAACTCGAGATCGTTGAAATTTTTGCCCTCGCTCGCTCGCGCGTCATTACATTAATTACTTTTGCGGGAGGGCAACTCGCGCGAGCGTTAATTGAATCCCACCTGCAGCAGTAGCTCGTAAAAGAAGGAGCAAAAAAAAAGTTAACAACGCGTTGGAAAAACAAGATTAATTAAAGTTGATCAAGCGCGTGTCCGAAATTGATGCCGCGAGGAGAGAGAGAAAAAAGGAGGAGAAGGAACTCTCGAGAGGTAGGTATAGTACAAAAACAAGAGAGAGAATATAATCGAGAGAGAGAACGATTTGCGGGCTGCAAAGTTCTTGTAACAGATGTGCACCAAGGGAATATTGCCGTACAGAGTATCAAGAGAGAGGGGAAGTCACGTTTTTATTGAATTTATCTATATATATATATATGTGTGTGTGTACGTGATCGGACGTGATATTTATTAGTGTTGGCAAATGTTTCCGACGAAGATTAGGGAGGAAAAACTGGGGGCTGATGTTTGTCAGACGTGTAATAACTTGACACTTCTCTCTTTCTTTTTTTTTCAGAAGCGCAAAAAGTGTATGTACGTGTGTATATATATCCGCGGGCTTTTTTTTTATCATCATCCAGAATGAGTAGGGGGGTAGGGGGGCGTATAATACTTTTAGCGGGGGCAACCGACGAAAACTTCAGGGTCCGGAGGGACGAAATTGTTTTCTCAGCGTGGATTACTTTTCTCTTATCTTTTTTTTCTTCTTTATTTCGTCGAGGATGACTAATTTTCTTTCATATTCCCTCTGATTTCATCTCTCTCTTATATTTTTTCTGAAAATGTTATTTTTACCAGAACGAACTTCTTTTTTTTTATTCGCCCTCCTAATTGAAAATACACACCACGAAGAGGCAAAAAAAAAGAGTAATAATCCGAGTTGGTTAAACGAGGGGGGGGGGGGAGGGGGGGGGGGTGCATCCAATCAAGTCCGTAACATAACTCATAAAACGAAGAAAAACAAGAGGGTGGTCGGGGGGGTTATGGGCGATAATCGTGGAAAGTGCTATCCGTCCGCGATAATCCCCCGAAAGAAAAAAAAAGAAGGAGAAGGAAAAGCCCGAATCAATCTGTCAGCCGGCAATCCTCTCGTCGACTAAACAACCGTCGTCGTCTCGCTCTAGAGAGAGGGAGGTGTGGGGGTTGGAGTTGGTGGTGGGATATCGAGTAACACACAGTGAGAGCATAGCAGCACACAGAGAGAGTCGACACAGACGCTTAAAGCCACTAGAGTGAGTGAGTGAGGCTAAGTGAGGGGTGGCGATAATGTAGCTTGAAAGCTATGCGCTTGCGCGCAAGCTAACTCTCACCCTCCCCCCACCCTCTACGTTGAATTTTTCATCCAAGAGAATTTTCGTACAACGTGTGTGTGCTGCCCTCTCTACGAAAATTAAGCGCCAGCGGCAGCAGCCACTTGCCCAGAGAGAAGGGAGTGAGTAGGAGAAGGATTCTTTTTCTCCTATCCCCGAGCAGCGCCGTCGACGACGACGACGACGACGACGACGACGAGTTGTACGCTTATTGATCGCGGCGCTACGATAAGAAGACACGAGCATGCCAATTGAGGGGAGGGTAAAACCGACGCAAGCTCTTCTCTTCTCACTGGGGGTGTGGGCCGCCTATCCACCACCACCACCACTAGAATCTCTTTCTCTCCCGACGCTCACTTTTTTTTTGCTCCTCTTCCTTCTCCACGAATATAATCTTCTGATTGCTGCTGCTGCTTTGCCTTTAATTGAGCGTCCTCGAGAGAAGATAAAAGATCGAATCCTTTGTTTATCTGCTCGACGATATGTGGCAAAATACAAAGTTTATCGACACCGACGACAAAATACCGGCTAGACTATAAAACGTCGTCGTCGAAGCTCCATAAATAACCTTCACCGACGTCGATTTCTACCGGAGAGAGAGAGAGCTTTATCGGAATTTTTCCTATATACGACCAACCATCCCCTTCTTCAGCGGCAGTTCACTCGAGCGAGATGCTTTTAATGCGCGAATTATCGGCTTCCAAAACGATCGTACTTTTAATAATCGAGGGGTGGTGCTGTTTTTTTTTATGTTTCAAGGGTCATGCAATTTATTGGTTACTTTATTTTTTTATTCGCGGAACAATAGCTGGCGCGAAAAAAAAAAGGAAAGAGTTGCGGTTGTTGGTGCCTACTGCAGAAATTATTATGCGCGAAATGGTTTTAATTGGCACGCGCGCGCGTGGCAAAAGTCTCAATTCTCGATAATTAACTTTCGATACTCGAACGGAAACAAAAATAATATAAAACCTCCTTCGCTACATAACTCGCGCAGCGCGGCAGCGCACAAAAGAGAACAAAGAGAAGAAAGAAAGAGAAAAAAAAAACACACCCTTCAACCCCTTGGCAGAAAGAAACTCTCCTCTCTCTCCCCTAATTGATATACAAGCATAAAAGGCATACCACTCGAGAAGTCAACTCACTCTCTTATCAATATATATATATATTCTTTTTACGCGCGCATTATTAAAAGGCATCGCGCTCGCTTGCACCTACATAATATAAAAAAAAAAGTTTTCTCTCTCGGTGATACAAAAGATCTCTCTCGAAATAAAATCCGGAGAGAGAAAAAAACACGAGTACGCATTTTTTTCCGCCACAGAGGGTTTTACACACAGTGTGCGAAAGTCAAAGCAACGCGCAAGTCGAGCTTTTCTCCTTTTTTTTTTGTTGTTGTTGTGTCCTTTGTAACCCCCTTTCCGATCAAGGGCTTCTCTCTTTCTTTTTTGTCCTCGACAATATAATGGCCGGATGAGAATATATATACATCGAAGACGATCCGCACATTGTGTCGAAAATGAGTTTTGTGCGAGAAAAGAAGTGAGCAAGGGAAAAGGTCAATCGTTTGTATTTCAATTCTCCACGCGATAGTTTGATCATTCGCTATATAACCGTAAATAATTGTCCCTCGAGAGAGAAAGGCGACAGTGGCGGAAGGCGCATCATTGAGCAAGAGGGAGAGACAGACAAGACAATCTAAAGTTTGCAAAAACAAACTGCTCTGGCTTGGCTTGAGCTTGAGATAGTCGAGAAGTTGAAATAAAGAGGGCAAAAGTACACTGTTATAAAAGAGAAGTAGTAGTAGGAGGAGGAAGAGGTGGATGGCACCACCACGGCAGCACGGCAGCGTCGGTTGCACACATGCGCAGCAGAAGCAGCGGCAGAAAGTGCAGTGAGCGAGCGACCCGGGCGAAGCGCTTTAAACGGTCTTGCGCACTGAGTGTTTCTACCACCCCGCTAAGTGATTGATCGCGAAAAGCCGCTGCATACAACCCGCTTCTCTTTCCCCGACTTCTCTTTAACTCGCTCTCTTTCTAGCCCTCGAGCCCCGGGAATCTCTCACCTAACCTTTTGTTTTGTTTGTTTTTTACTGTTTTTTTTTTATTTTACGATTGGCTTAATTTATCATTTTGGGGAAAAAAAATCGTAGCGGTAAACAAGATTGCGTAGAGGATACGCTTACATTTCCCCCGCAGTGACGCGGATAATAGATAAACCTGTGAAAGAGAGAGCCCTTCCTTCCACCCCCCCCCCCCCTGCCCCCGTGGTTCCGTTCAAACCAATTGGGTACTTTCGAGACAAATGACTCTCTCGCTCGCTCGGTGATATACTCTAGAGACGTTTTACGCTGTAATCCCATGCAGATTGGATTTTCATGCTCTCGCTTGCGCTTCTTTCTTTCCTTCCTTCTGCTTCTCTCTTTTTCTTTTTTTTTTATATCTAATTGACGAGTGAAAAAAAAACACGCGAGGATAATTAGACTGCAAACGAGTCTCTTTTCAATTTAAAAAAAAAAAGACGCGCGGTTGCACAATCAGCATAAAAACAATTTTCTCTCTGTGTGCGAAAGAAGAAAAATTCATTTCTGTGTTTTTTTTTCTACTTTCATTCGCAAACAGAATAAGAGCAGCTGCGGCTAAAAATTAAGAACCCACTCAAAAGACTGCGCTTGGAAAATCGTGTTTGCGGCAGTTTCACGCTTCTTCTTCTTTCCTTCCTTCTTCTTACTCCGCCGCAGCATCACACAAAAAGTTTTTTGCCGCCCAAAGAAACTCTCCTCTCTCTGATAAAAGTGTCTTTCTCTCTCTCTCTCTCTCTCTCTCTCTCTCTCTCTCTCTCTCGGCAGCGTAATAACGTTATGAAGCGATGAAAGTTTAATACTCTGTTCTCTTCTTGCCGAGGCGGCAGAGGAAGAGAGAGAATTTAATATCCTCTTCGTTCGTTATACTTTGGCGCCCAGTTAGAATTACTACGCTTGGGGATATGATGAATAGGTTTTTCCTCTTTTTCTCGTAGTCGAATGAAAAAAAAAAACACGAACGAACGAACTCGCAGCGAGGGGGTGAATCTCAAATCAAGGACGAATTTTTCGGTGTGTCTGCGTGAAAAATAAAGAGGGTTCATCCCTCCACGTGTGTAAGGAGAAGATAAAGATACCTTACAAATATTTATGCTGATACTCTAGATTTTTTTCCTCTTCTTCCTCTTCTTCTTACTCTTTTTTTTTTTATTATTTATCCCTGACAGTGGTTCTCGTTTATTAGGCACTTTTTTTTCTCTAGAGTGAGCGAGAGAAGAAGAAGAAGGGTCTGTATAAGAATTTAAAATTCAACGAGTAAGAGAAGGCGGCGGCGGTGGAATCTGAGACGACTTTAGGGCTTGCGCGTTTCGCTGTGGGAATTGATTGCCCCCATCACGTGTCATGATCGAGGATACACGACGAATTCCGAATGAACTTTAATATTTCTTTTATATTCATGCAACACGCGGACGTTTTGATACAACGCCAGTTTTTTCGGCTTTTTTCTGCGTGAATTTATTTCTTTCTCTCTCTCTCTCGAAAAAAAAAAAAAGAAGAAGCACTTTCCGATAATTGGATTAGTCACTAGTGCGTTCGGGTGAAAATACTCCGATCTTTCCCCACGTACATACGCAACGAACGAATTACACGGGAGATTATGCCAGATGATAAATATCATTAATACATCATACGGAGATAAACATATACACATACTATCTATCGCTTCTATTTAGTAAATCACGAAAAAGTATTATATCAAATCCAATTAGTTCCAATCCACTCACTCCCCATCTCTCATCCCCCTCCCCGAAAATGCGAGAAAGACCGCGGAATCGATAATATCGCGTGACTCATACCACCCTTACTTCTCTCACTAATGATTCTTTGCCAATTAAGGGAAAAGAACGAAAAAGAAAAAAAAACGCAAATATTTGAGAAAAAAAGAGAGAGTTAATTATCGCGCGACGCTTATTTTTCACTTCTTTTTGTTATCGTTCGAACTCGGGAAATCGGAGATACGCGGGGCGATGGTCGAGAGAGTGAGAGAGGGGGTAGAAGGGTCTCTCTGTCTGTCTGTTGACGGAGAGAGAGAGAGAGAGAGAGAGAGAGAGAGAGAGAGAGAGAGAAAGAGAGGGTTTGTCAAGCTTGATTTGGTCGCGCTTGGTTAAGCTGTAATTGAGGAATCATTAATTAAGGGGGGCTGCCGCCACCACCACCACCACCACCACCACCACCGACCAAACTGCCCGTATCACAAAAGAGATCCATTGTATTATCTCTGTTTTCGAGCAGCGGTGTCCAGTGTCGGAGAGTAAATGTTTGCGTTTTTTATCGTGGTTTTTTTTTCAATTTTCAATCAACGTTAAATTTTCACTGTATCACGCGTTGTAAAGTATCAATAATCTATTTCCCACGCAGCGATAAAAAAAAAGAGGAAGAAAAAAGAAAACCTTATCTTATCGCGTAATAAAAAAAAGAGAAGAGGGTAAGTAGTATAGAGGTGTGAAACGAATGACTTACCAGGTTTGGATTTGTCGATAGGCGATTGGGCGCCAATGGGTATCGTGCCGAGCGAATTGGAGGCGATGATCTGATTGTTGGCAGTCGACACGACCGTCGTTATCTGCTGCTGAAGCTGTTGTTGTTGATGCTGCTGATGCTGTTGGGGATGTGGATGTGGCAAGATTTTTCTCTTGTGGTTGCACAACTTTGTCATAGGCTTCCCTTGCGTTGGGCTCCAAGGTCGTGTTGCAACCTGCAACCAAAACGAAAAAAAAACGACCAACGTTTAACTTTCTTTTTCTTGTACATAATATATATATGCTCGACAAAATATATATATTCGCGCGCGGGAATAAGGAAAGCACGTGCGTTGGCAAACAGCACGAGCACGTGTCTTCTATTTTTCAATTTCTTTTTTTAAAAGTCATCGGGGAGGGTGAGGAAGGTATAAAAAAAGAAATTCCAAAGCCCTATAAACCATCACATAGAAATCCAAAAGTCGATTATTCATCGCGTGTATCATAAAACCCTTTTTGGCAGCAGTGTTATCGACAAACAAAAACACGTGAGCGCATATGTAGATCTTCCTTTTTTTTTGCATCTTCTCACTCGCCTTTGTCGTTGATAGTTTCGCGCACCACAACAACAAATATCACTTCATTTATCATATCACTCTCTTACACTGCACGGCACTCACAATTCAAAAGCCTTCTCGGTTGTTGTTGTTGTTTGGAAAAAAGAAGAAATTTTTGCGCGCACACACTTTTGTCGAATGCTTGATTTATACTATGACAGCGCCACCTGCGCGCGAGGAGCACGTGGTTCTTCTTCTCCTTGGCACTTAATCATGTATTCACGAAGGAAGAAGAAGAAGAAGAAGGAGGAGGTGAAGATGAAAAAAAAAGGGCTAACCAGGGTCAAGCCAGTGACATGTTGACTGCCAGCAAGTCGGCTCCAATCCATGGAGAAATAGAGACTCATCGTGGCACTCCATATAGAAAGCCGAAGCCTATAAATGATTTACGATCGGAGATATAGAGAAGAGCGAAGAGAAGAGAACGAAGTAAACGCGCGTAGGTGCGGATGCGTACTAAACGCTGCCGGCATGAGCCGCTTTGTCAACTCTCTCACTCTCTCTCGCTCTTCTCTCGTGTGCTCTGGCTCTGCTCTCTCTCTCAAAGGGAGAAACCGAGAGGGGGTGGTGGTAAAGGCAGCAAGCACAACGTTGCGGAGAGGGGGTTTTTATATTCGCCAAAAAGGTTTCCTAAACTCTCTTCTCTCTCTCTCTCTCTCTCCTTCTTTTTTGGTTGTTGTTTTGCACCGAGAAACCTTCGCGTATCCCTTTTTGTTTCTGATACTCTCATTGTCCGCGCGTGAATTTCAATGGGAGCACATTTTTCTCTCCTTCTCTCCCCGCTTCGCGTTCAGTTTCTGAAGCCATTGATCAATTGATACTCTCTCGCTCTCCTTTTTTTTTCTCTCTATACTCGAAGGGAGAGAGAGAGAGATACACATTCCTTTCCACTTTGTTTTCTCGTATTTATTGGGCAGCGAGTGATAAAGTTTCTCGGTGACAATAGCTATATGACGTTGACTAATGCTCACGTGCGCACGAGAGAGAGAGAGAGAGAGAGAGAGAGAGAAGAGTTCGTGCCTCGTGTGAATTAAAAAAAGAGAGTCGTATATAAGATACTATATACGCGCGGCGAAGAGATCAGTCAATCGCAGGCCAAACTTAATTATAGAGCGAAGCCCTTTTCCCTTTTCTTTTTTTTTTTTTGCATATTTATAAACCTAGAGAGAGAGAGAGATCCATTGAAATCCATTTAAAGAGCGGGCGAGGAGGAGATATAACTGGCGCATTGTCCGCAGTGTGCGACAAAGAGCATTGTAGACCAATTCTTATATACAACTTTCAACCCCCTGTTTTCTATAACATCCAATAGCCGTTGCGCGAGCGGCAATTACTTCAATGCTCGCGCACGACGAGTATATTCATAAACAGACGCTTTTGTGATATTGTATATACCAGAAACTCCCTTTTACCACACACACACGCACGTATATATACTGTCTTATTCGACTTGTATATGTTCGGTGATCGATGCGCAATGACCCTTGGCCTCCCCCTAAAACTTATACTCGAGAAGGGGGACGTTGAATTGATTTAATTTTCCGCCGACACAATCTTCTAGTCGAGTTTCACCAAACACCTAAGTATATTCTTTGATATCGTTTTTCGCTGAGAAAGAGAGACAGAGAAGTATTTTTTTTTCTCTGCCGGCAAATTTTTTTTTTTTTTTCATTCGAGAGGGACACACAGACGCATAAAAATATGAATTAAACGCGCTTTCGTGAATTATAGGGCCACGACGACGACGTCGTCGTCGTCGTCGGCGGCGGCCGTCTACGAAGAAGAAAGAAAAAAAAATAAAAGGAATAATAACCCTTTGAAATCGTCCGAGAGAAGGCGAATTCCACGCAGTAATTCATTGTGTTTTCTCTATAACATATCGTACAACGTTAAAAAAAAATTATATCTTTCGGTATATGCGGTTTTTTTTAAATAATTGTCGCGAACTTATAACTTCGGTTAAAATTGATTGCGATCGCGATACAGATCACGTACGATAGTTTATTCGTAAACTCGGAGAGAAAGAGATGAGAGATGAGAGACGAGAGAGAAAAGTTAATTGGCTGATCTCGTTTTTTGCGGCGGCAAAACTATACGGCTATACTGCATCGCCGCCGCCGAAGGAGAAATGAAGGACGATGAGTTACGACGCGCATTTAATGGACGCGCACGCCGCAACCGATGCTTCAGGTATTTTGCTGGCGAAAACCTGAATTTCTCGCTCGTATTTTGCAGTGTTAATGATTAATTATATATATCGTCCCGAGCGAACGAGAAAGAGAGTTAAAGTTTTTCAATTTGATGTTTTTCAGCGATATATAAAAATTACGAGATATTTATAACGTTAACACACTTTATTTACGATTATCGTATTACACATAACCCGATAATTATTATTATCACTCGCGCAACACGTTGCGTAACAAAAAAAAAATTATCATTATTTTTTCGAATGTTGAAGCGCACAGCGGCTCATTTCCCACGGAATCGTAATAATATCCTTCGGGGTGTGTGCGCGATTCATTAAAGCTCTCGTCGGCGGCGGCGGCGGCCGCAATTATACAGCATCAGAGGCAGTGGCGGCGGCCCGAGGACCCCGCGCATTTTGAAGCAAAAAAAGCCGCGAGCTGCAGCACGGAATCGCGCGCGATTAAAAATGGCCGCGACTATACACATCTCTTGAGCGCATGTGTGGCCCACCGACGACTATTTTTGCATTCCACGCTGGATTTCCTTCTTCTTCTTCTTTTTCATGTGTGTGTATGTGTGTGTGCAAAAGAGAGAGATTTCTGAGTCATTAACGAATTAACCTTTTTTTTTTCTTCTTCTTTCTGCTGAGATTTCTTTTATATGTGGATCACGCATTCCGATCGTAATAATACAAAACCACGGAAACTATATCATTTAAGTATCGATCGCCAATCGCACGATCTCTCTCGCTCTCGCACAAAACGTTTAAAACAGCATATAAATACGCTTAGGAGAGTAAAATTTAGCACACTCGTTCGCGATTGTGCAGCGGCATTATAACGAGCGCCGCGGCTTTTGCACTCTTCGCGTATACAAGCATAACTCTCTCTCTCTCGCTCTCTTATTCTCCATTGGATATATACTACTACTATAACTACCCCCATATCGTTTGCCAGCAAAGCAGCTCGTCGTTCGTTCACGCCAGCGGCGCTCAATCGAGCGCGAAAACTCTCTTCTCCCTCAACACAAAAGCGCAACCGCCGTGCCGCGCGGCAGAGCTCGGCTATTATGATCCTCGAGTGTTTTAACGACTTTTACTCTCTCTCTCTCTCTGCTTCTCTGTGCAGTGTATGTATGTATATATACCGAGGAACACGCTTCAAGTTCCTTGCTCTTTTTTTTTTCTCTCTCTCTCTCGAGCGGGGGCGGCGTATGGTATTATATACGTGACTTCAATAAGCGAAGGTATATAGGGGTATATATAAGTGCGCGTTGTTTTTTGCGGTTTTACTAAAGTGTTAATCGATTGTTTGCGTGTTTGATATGGCGAGAGAAGGAGGGAGAGGCTGTTTTTTTTTTCTTTCTTAATGAGATTGTTTTCTTTTTTTTTCGTATATATAGCGTAGTGTGATTTGTGGCGTGGCAGACGTGAATAATATCACGCGATTAATATTAAAAAAGGCTCTTATTCTTATTTATTTTTTTTTTCGGGGGAAGAAGAGAGAATAGGAGAAGTTTGTGAATTATTAACCTACATTCTCTGTCTCTCTTTCTGTCGCGAGCCGAACTCGCATTTCAAAAATTATAATCTCACGCTGCGAAGAGAGCGTCGTCGCATATATAGTATATAAGTGTGAAAGATAAAAAAAAAACAATATAGTCGCGATGATCCCTCTCACGAATGGACACCCGTGTGTATAATGTGAAGAAAAAAAAAGAGGAATGTTTCTTTTGGCGGTATTAATAAATAACAGCGCTGCGAGCGCGGACGTGTTAATATAACAAGAAACTCGCGACACACAATGGTGTGGTCTCTCTATACCTTGGTGGTGGTGACGGCGGCGGCGGCGGCGAAGGGCTTTTAATTGATGATTTACATATACAAAGTTTGGCAATCGATTTCTCCGCAGAGTGCTTGTTTGTATATACATCGCGCTTAGCGCTATCGAAAACTTTATATATATATACAACGAAACTCAACTATGAGATATTTGAAATTCTAATGACACGCACTAATACACTCGAAAACGTATTAATTAAAAATTTGAATATTCAACGATAAACAAACAAAAAAATAGTTTGAATAAAACGATTTTGTCGTTATCTCAGCGAGATAAACGATTGCATATAAAGTCGTCTAATTAGTGAGTGAGAGAGACAGAGGTTTTCCGCTCAGCGAGAGACAGATTAGGCACACACAGAAGGAAGATATATTTGCGCGAGGGATTTTCTCTCGAAGGCAATTTCGTCTTAGTCGAGGGTATATACACAGAGCGAGGAAAAGGGAGGCCTCGTATCTTTCGCGCCTTGTCATTTAGCTGCTTTGCGAGCTCATTTGCGGCGCGAGAGGACAGGCAAAAATTATTGTTTTGATGCTCGGGGATTAGGCTTCTTGCCACGCGTTAAACGACCAACGGTTAATTTAGCGCGGAATAAAAAAGAAAAGAAAAGAAACAAAGGCAATTAGACGCGCGGAGGAGGAGGTTTATTTATGAGTTTGGTTTAATTCTACCTCGTAATGTCAATTACACGCCAGAAGAAAGATTCTTTTTTTTTTTTTAATATCGTTATACCAGCGCATTCCGCGTTAATAAAAAGCAAGCGATCGTGAAAAAAAGAAAATTTCAAAGACACTTTTTTGCAACAAAAAAAGAAGAGAAAAATCTCGTTGACTCTCTCGTTCGCGCGCTTACGCTTCTTAAAGTTACCCTCCCCTTCTAACTAATTAATCCTCTCTACACTTCATACGCCGTTCTGCTTCTGCTGCTATGCTGGCGAGTGGAAAATAAAAGATCTCTGCAGCAGCAGCAGCCGGGGACTTTAATTATATGCGACGAGCAGCAGCAGCAGCAACGTCGCTGTCTATCCGTTCCTTTTGTTCGACGTGCTTTTGCTGTATTTATGTACGTACGTATATATATACACACAGACACATACTCACCATCAAATCGCGGCTTATCGTCCCATTTGCATTCGCGCGCGCTTATCGTCGAGCGCGACAACTATATTCTTTCTTTCTTTTTTTTCTTTCTTTTAATTGACCTGAATCTCTCGCTTCGCGTTGTTACATTCGAAAAAGCTTCTAAGGCTTAATCTAATTATTAAAGCTGCGCGCACGAGAATATATATACATATACAGTTGGCAGGATGGTGCTAATTAAGCGACTTCTACGAATCGACGACGACGACAAGAGAGAGAGGAAAGGCATTGACGAGTTGCTGCACTTGCTGCTGCTTCCTCGCTGATCATAATGCCGTGATTTTTCTTCTTACTATAAACGTCTTGTTAAAACGTTAATTGGCCGGGATGGCTTTCATGCCACGATTTATCGATATTTCAATTATACTTGGTTCTGCAAGGGGTAGTCAATCGAAAGTATCTTGAATATTTTCGATAACTTTGTGGTTTTTTTTGGACTTTGTAAGAATTTAATATTAGGTGACTAACGAGTTTTTTTTTTTCACGAAGTGGGAAGAATCCGGAAGAACCCTAAAGTAAACATTTTTCTAAAAACTGAGTGGAAGTAGTTCAATTGTGGAAATCATCATTGATATTTTATAATTTTGAAGCTCAGAGTGACTAGCGAGTTTATGAAGTAGTGACAAGCCACCTAGATTTCATTTTCATAAATATAAAATTTTCTAAGTTTTGTAAAAATTTTGGACGGGCAAGTTGCCCAATACAATTTGATAATAGTACAAAATCATTAGATCATATCTTATCTTACTATTTTCATCGCAAATTAAAACAAATATTCATTGATTATCATCCCGGTTTTTATCTAAAAAAAATGGACTGTTACTGCTAAAAAAAATTTATCGCTTTTAATTGAATTGATTTTAATCCGTGCAACTCGGTAAATTATTTCCAATAAGTACAGCCTCTCGTCGGCTCTTCTTTGTTGCGCTCTTTGTCTGTTTACAACGGAGGCAGTAGTTTTTTTGCAGACGATAACGCGCCGTCGATTGCCGCACGCTGCACATTTTTTTTTTGTCCGCGCAAAAATGCGAAATTATTCAGAATTTCAAGCCCCTCCAAAAAAAAAGGTAATTAAAGTCCATTATAATTACAATCCAGATTATTCCCCGTCGTAAAAATCCCGACACTCGGGTCGCTAAAATAACAATCGGTAATCTTTTTTTTTCTCAACCTCCACGATGCTCCACTCTCTCTCTCTCTCTCACTCGACAACAACGACTTTTGCCGCGAATCGTTCGTTCTCTTCTTACCGCCGCGGCGCAGCAACAGCAGCAGCAACAAAACACACACAAAAAATAAAATAAAAAGGAGCAATGAGATAGCCGAAGCAGCGGAGAAAGAAGAAGAAGAAGCGTCAAGATATTCTCGTCTACCGAGCGCGCTTTGGAATAAAAAAAAAAATTTTTTTTTTCTTTAACGTCGTTGCTCGAGCAAAAGGAATTAACGAGCAAAAATCCAGTCTCCTTCTTCTTCTTCTTCTTCTTCTTCTTCGAGAGAGAGAGAGAGAGAGAAAAAGACCGCAAGCCAAGAAATTCGCACCTTCCAAGATATACCAGTTTTCACTGTCTCTCTTTCTCTCTCCCCCTTTTGTGCTCTCGAGCTTGTTTTTTGTCGAGTGTCTGCACTTTGGCGCGACAAACACACACACAATTGATAACGACGACGAGCAATGGAAAATCGACCTTGAGTCGCTTGTGAAAAAAAAAAATGAACAAACCTCTTTTACAACTCAATTCGCACAACGCGGTCGTGCAGACGAAAGAGAGAGAGCTTCTTACGTCAGAATTAGGATAGAGATTTATTTCTAAGTAGCTCGAGTAGCAGCTGTTGTTGTGTGTTTATATATCTGCGGTTCGATCTTCTCTCTCCCTTCTTTTTTTTTTCTTTCAGGTGTCGAACGCTTTTTACGATAAAAATCTTCAACACGCCAAAGTCTGTGCACCACTTCTTCTTCTTCTTCTTCTTTTTCGCGCAAAAGGTCAACGATTTCGATGGCACGACGCGACCGAATGCAGTTAATTCGCGCTAATTCGGCTCAATGAAATACTCATCTGTAAATTAGAGCTAAATCGCTCGTATACGTCGTGCGGCGTGCATTATTTAATTTCAGATACTTTCGCAAACTCACGATTACGTAATTTTCTTTCGTTGAACGAAGAAGAAAAAAAAGTCTTTTTTTTTGTTCGTTATTCGAAGAATGCTGATTGAGCTATTCTCTCTCTCCCCGTAGAACGAGCGAAAAGCGCGCGGATGTTTGATTAACTTGACGAATACTTCGGATGATTTTCCTTCCGCGTCAAAACTTTCTGTTTTCACTCCCTCGAGGTATTTCATTTCTTAAGTATTTCACTCTCTCTTCCTGCGGATAAAGTTATATTCTCGCCGCAACTCTGCTGTTTGATTGTGTTTGGTTATTCATACTCTCGTCGTGATTTCCATCATAATATCTATTAAAAAAAAAAAGTTATACAAGCTCGTTAAAAAAAAAACGCAGCGGTATAATTCTCGATTTCTCGTATAATAACCGGCGCGAGTTTGCGCGCGCTTTTAACCTTGCACCCATATAGTACAACACTGCAGCTTGCTTATTGGAAAAAGCATAAACATGGAGGTCGCGCAAAAGGGCTCTCTTGAAAGAATCTCAGCAGAGTACGCGCGCGAGAACCAAAGAGAAGGTCCACTTTATTTACCGCGCGCGACGCGTTGCATATAAACCGCGTCGGAGTTCTTCAGCGCCGCGCGGCGATTTTAACTCTTTCTCTCTCTCACTCTCTCTCTCTCTCTCTCTCTCTCTCTCGCACACACGTGCATGCACGTTGGAATGCCGCTCCAAAGTGGCGCTCAACTCGACTTCTCACGTGCTTGTATATATATTGAAGCTATATATACGATATACGATGATGATGATGATGATCGACTTATTCATCTTCTGTTTTTTTCTTTCGATGATGAAATGTTACCGAGCGTTTTTAAAATTTTCGTTCGCTTTGTGTTCCATGTATATACGTACGTGTGTGTAGAGTTGTTTGACGGAATGACTGATAAGGGTTAACATTTTCTCCATGTGTGTGCGTGATCCAATATGTCGATTGATTTCCACGCTGAGATAACCGAATTGACCGAGAGTAAAGCCGAACAAACGTTTCTAAATAGATATCATCGTGTATATATCGCATTTTACCAAATAGGGTGGGATCGAAACGGATAGATACAATTCGATTACCGCATTTATATTTCCTTTTCAACAGAAAAAAAAAACTTCTCACCAGCGATTTCTCTCTCTCTCTCTCTCTTTCTGTGCGCTTGACACAAGGGCAATCAAGCGTTTGATTTAAACGCTAAAATAAGGTGCTATACGCGGCCGCGCACAATGCTAAGCAGAGCAATACGAAAAAAAAAAAAGAAGACGAAGAAGGAAGATATATAAAGGTAGAGAGAGAGAGAGAGAGGAGGAGTTGTTGTGCACATCCGTGTCAGCAACCTCCGTCAGAATCCTTGAGCAGTGTATATACACGCTGCTCGCGCGCTTGCTTTGCTTGCGGCCTTCAATTGATATATACCCACACGTATATACACACGTACACACATATACTTGAGCGTTTCAATTTTTTTTTCCACGTTTTGATTGTTCGCGAACGCACAATCGTTTCTTTATTTTTTTTTTTTTTTTGTATCGGGGCTACTTTGTTGAGTTTATTTCTAAACTCGAGGTGTCGATTGGCAGTTTAATAGGACAATTGGAAAGATTCTTTCCAGAGATATCGAATCGGAGAAGTTTTTAGTTTGATGTTTTAAACGCGACAACGTCATTGTTGAAGCAGCTGTTTGAATTTGAATGAGTGATGTTCTTTTTTGAAAAATTGACAGGCTTCTTGAAAAAAATCGCGCTAAAATGAAACCATCGCACACACACACATACACATCACTTCCGTGGTCGATCAGAAAGCCCTCTAATAAATCAATCGAGCGAACGAGAGAGGATGAGATAGTAATTAACCCTGAGGCGAGAAGCTATGTGCTTTTAAGGATTAACGAAAGAGAAAGAGAGAGAGAAGGTCTTTGCAATTAAAGGAAGCCGCCGCCGTAGAGTCGTTTATCGGCTGACCGATACTACTTACTCCCCCTCCCATTCCAAAGACGCGCTTTTTCGCGCACGATTGCTCTTTTGTGCCGGAGTTTTAATGGCTCTTGGTGTGTTTGATGGGCAAGTTGTTGCGATTTGTGATCGCGAAAAGCAAAAGAAAGAAAGAAAAAAATCCACCACCCCGTAATGCGAAAATTATACGACGAGGATACAAGACGGATGGGTGGTGGAGTTTTCCGCCAAAGTTTTCTAATTAAGTTAACGACGCGACACTTGTCGAATATAAAAAAAAATTACGTGAATTTTTCGTTTTTTAATACGATCTATATGGCATCTGCACGCACGCACGTGTTCTGTCAAAATCCCGACAAATTTCCCATGGAAAGCTCCCTCTCGAACGCGAACTCGCACACCCGTATATCGCTTTTGGTATAAATCCAGCTAATACGATGGGCAAACGTGGAGTAGTATGTAGCAGACACGGGGTGCGACAATAGGCCTTCGGTTAAAATCATCACGCAATCGGAAAGCGAGACGACAAGCACATTTCTCCTCTCTCACGTCGTTGTCGTCGTTCGTTTGCTCGTCTACCCCTCTCTCTCTCTCACCCCCTATATATGCTAAAATCATTATAGCCAACCCCTCGGCCCAACACTTGCATATCACGCACACGTCGTACCAAGTTTAACGCGTACTCTCACTCTCTCTGACGTTAACGTGCAGACGTATGTACGAGGCTAATTGATAGGCGTACGCCGCTGTCGCGAGAGAGAGAGAGAGAGAGAGAGAGAGAGAGAGCACGTGGACGTAGTTTACAATTTGATTATTCATTTTTTTTCTTTCGATTTTTGACGAGAGACGCGTGATTTGATTCCTCGACATATTAGATATAACAATAGCGGAGTTTATGTAAACTCGCATCGAAACTTTCGTCATATAACAGCGAAATTCCACTATATACTGTGCGGAGCGAGATACAACATCGAACACACAAAATGGAGAGAAGTTTAGAGCGAGAATTAATCCGACGACGAGCGCGAACGACTCGACGTGACGGAGCTGATTAGTTTTCAAGCGGCGATGAGTTTCTCTCTCTATACTATACTACTCTCTTGCTCTTTTGATGTAGTTTAATTGTCGCTCGTGAGAGCTTTTTGATTTTATACTCGAGTGTTTTATTTTTATCCAGCAATTATATATAGTTTGATAGGAAATTATATACCGTTAAGCAAAGTAATCTCATCATCGCGTCGATACTTTATTCAAACACAATTAACTTTCCGAGAGGTACTTTTCAAGAGCAATCTCTCTTTCTCTCTTTCTCGTCCCTAATGCAAACAGAGAGAGAGAGAGAAAATTCCCTTGTCTCGTATATAGAGGGATGGTGAAAAGAATAACAAGAAAATTAAAAATTACATATTCATCAGAAGAGCGAAATGTGTACACACGGAATCCGTCGGTTGTACAATAGACATCTCGCGCTCAGGAGCAGACAGAGTAAGAACGAAAAAGGGGATTTTGTATCGAGATTAACTCGCATTTAATTACGCGCTGGGGAAAATTCAATTACCCGCGCGCGTAAAAAAAAAAAGTAGAAGAAGAAGAAGAAGTATAAAGGTGTCTTGTGCTTGCCTCGGCAAATTAACCTTCCCTTCTCTCTCTCTCTCTCTCTCCTCTCTCTTTTGCAGTTAAGACGCTGCTTGCTTGCTTGCTGCTGCGGTGTGAGAAGAGAAGTTTACGTTTAAGGAGGAAAGTGTTATGGTCGGCTGGATACGAAAAGGGATAAGTTTTTGGACTTAGAGGGTTCTCTCACTCTCTCGTTACAGCGCCAGCAGCAGCAAGCAAGCAACCCTCTGAACAGCTTGATTGAATTTTAATTGAAGTTGCCTTCGTTAGCGATTTACCTCTAAGGAATTTTCTTAGGGGGGATTATCCACCGATAAAACTCTATAATCTCTCTCTCTCTCCGACTGTACGTGTTGTTAATTGAGTATCGCGCGCAAGCGAGAGCGAGAGAGAGAGTGAGAATCAATATTGATGCGAAGTCGATATAAAATCCTATATACGTTGGAGCGCACATACACATACACGAGGATGGTTATATCTGTATGGAGCTCGGATTGAATTAGTTTTCAATGGCGTGATCATATCACGAAGTTAACAGCAGCAGCAGCAGCAGCAGCAGCATAGAGCTCTCTCTCTCTCTCTCTCTCTCTCTCTCTCTCTCTCTCTGGTTATGTGCTTCGGGAAAATTGTGCGATCAAATTTTATGGAATTGAATTTTCTTCCTTTACGCGGCTACGTCATTCCGGGGGAGAGTATTAATTTTCGAATTGGTCGAGTGTTTATTTGCGAAGCGAACTTAATCTATGGAAAATTTTCTTCGTGATTATAGTATTCGAAAAAAGTTAAACGTACCACATTTAGCAGCATCATCATCACCACACACATATACACAAACTCGCAGATATATATAATTTATTTACACGTGCGATCCCCGACGATCAAGCACAAAGGAGACAACAACCTCAAACCCCTAATAGAACATAACGCGAGCCAAACAAGACACAAACTGTAACCCAACTACGACGACGTCGAGCAGCGAGGATGAGAAGAGCGATCAGGCGAACAAAAGCGCTCGCACAGAGAGAGAGAGAGAGAGAAAAAGGCCCGAAAAAGGGAGGCAAAAAAAAAAGAATCTCTCTCGTCGACACCAGTAGAGTGAGTGTCTGTCTCTCACCCCTCGCGCGTTTATACGTATGTGTGTGCTGGTTGCTGCAGAGGGCACACGAAATGGCAGAAAGGGCGGAAGTCGATTATAACGCGGCAGCAGCCAGCAGCCAACAAGCAAGAGAGAGAGAGAGAGAGACAGAGGATCGTCGTAGTAGACACAAAAGACAAAGGGACCACCCTATAATACGCGCAATATTCGCGCGCGCGAGCACACGATGAATATTCCCCGTGCAATATGCCTTCTATACGGCAGCTGCCCTTAATACTGTATTCTGCTCTCGTGGTGGTGGTGTTGTGTGTGTGTGTATGTATGCGTATGCGCCTCGTGCCTTTTCAACGATCTCTTGCCCGAGTGAGAGATAGAACAAATCAAAATACGTATATACCTGAGTATGTGTGTATGTGTGTTTGTTGTAACGGTTAATTGCCAAGATAATTTTTTTTTCACACTTTTTATCTAGTCTAGAGTTTCACTGTTTAGCAAAATAATTTTCCAATGAACGATCATCCCCGCGTACGAGATTTAGGGTGCTTGAGTTTTAACCCTTCATATATATATTTGGGCGAAAAAAGGGGTGACTGAATTTTGCGCTTCTTTATCCGCGAAAGAAAGGGTGGTGATTTTCCATTCGACCGAATCGTTTGCAATCATATACACTACCACACACAAAGTTTTCGTTCTCATGACGCGATAATAACTTGACCTCATTATAAACTCGCGAGTAGTTTGGCCGCTAGCACGTTTATAAATAGCACTCTCTGCGCGTATACGTGTATGTGTTATGTGTGTGCAAAATCCAAGTTTTGCCAAGTGCTTTGCTATCGACGTATAGCATCGAAAGAGAGAGAGAGAGAGAGAGAGAGAGAGAGAGACGGAATTAACTCTTACGCAATCTCCCCCCCGTTTTTTTTTTGCATTATTTCGAATTCACGGAGATTGCTTCGTCCGCTGTTCTTCTTCTTCTTTTTTTATTTCATTGCCGTGGCTTTGCGAATTATTCTTCATTCGGTGGGTATAGGTATGGGAGGAGGAGTGACAGCGAAAGACTAGTAATCACAATAGCGTTTTCTCTCTCTCTTTTTTTTTTTAGTATTCGCCGGCTACGCGTTGTACAGTTTAAATTGGATTAGGGAATCGAAGCAATTCGCAGACCCAGACACATTTGAAATATACGACTCTCGTGGTGTGTGTCTGCTGTTGTGTGGAATAGCACAATATACAAAAGAAATGATTTTTCTTTTTTTTTTTCTATTCTCCATCGCATTACACGCTTGTCGTTTCATTCTCAATGACGGAAAAATCACAGCTGCCGTGTGTGCGGGATTTTTCGAAAAAAAAAAAAAGACTTTCATGTAAAATACATTTCCAGATAATCTATAATACACGCACACACGACAAAAGAAGGCGACCAATCCGTCAAGAGCATACTACTCATTGTGGGGGGGAAAATTAGCTTGATCCCCATTCGCAAAAGAACGAGAGAGAGAGAGAGAGAGAGATAATACTCTGGATGTACTCTGCCGAGTGTAACAAAGAGAAGAATAAATCAATTGAAAAAAAAAAGGAGAGTAAGTATCTGGTCGCGTAATCGTCACCCTTCGCAAGCCAAGAAAAGAAAAGAGCCAAGCCGAAGCAGCGACCAGTCGATGAAAAACAAACATTAATAGGACACAGCATCAGCATCAGCAGCAGAAGCAGCAAAGGTTCGTCCCGGTATAATAACAAGATTAGCGTCCAAGGGATGAAACACGAGACAAAGGCGAAACTCTCTGCAAAAGGGGGGACGACGACGTCTTCGCACCATAGTTGCCGCTGCTGCTTTTTGCATTTTGATCTCGTCGTCGTCGTCTGCGGTCGACGGTTATTATTCATTCGGACCGCGTCGTCGTCGTCATCTCTCTATATAACGTAGGGTTGTGTCAGATTCTTCAATTTTTTTTTCCTTCTCTTTCTCCTCGTCGTTTGAGAAGTTGTCATAACGTTATATCCACGCAATTCACGCAAATGATTCGACGAGATTTCATATATCCCTTATACCGTACTGTAAAGGTAAAAGGTCAAGTTTGATCCTCTTTAGTTGAATATCTTATATACCTCGAGAGAGAGAGAGAGAGAGTGGACGGATAATCCTCATAACTCGACTTTAGAGAGAGAGAGAGAGCGACGACCCGCCACGCTACATTGACAAAATACCCGGTGGCCTTTAAATACAGCAAACGAAAAAAAAAGGGAAAATCCTCGGTGATCGCAACACCACGGGAATCTGTTATTTAAAATAGATTTTCGGCATGCAAATCCGCGCTCGACTACTACCACCATCGTTCTGGTATGTAGTAGTGTGCTTTGACTTTTTCACTCTATAGGGGGTGGGAAAAGGGACGCGACGCGCTTTTCCCTACAGGGACGATCTCTCTTCTCTCTCTCTCTCTTGAAAACGAGGGTGGCTTTTATCACGGAGGGATTTTTTTTTCTCTCCTTCGTAGAGGTGTATCGAAGGAGTTTTTTTTTCCTTTGTAGCACGCGAGGTTTTATTACTTTTTTTTCAAGAGAGAGATAGATGATCGTATATGTTGAGCATGATACGCTTTGATTGTTTTCTTATACACGGCGAAAAATCAGCGCGGATCTGTATTATACTATAAAGGACAAATCCCATCGATTGGCATTCGCCAAAAGCTTACAATAATATCACTTGAATATTTATCAGTTTGGGCGCTTGTTGCGTATTACGGCTTTATCCTCGGCGCTAATTGTTTGGTCGCGCTTAAGACGCTGAAGGATCTTAAAGGGGACTACGACGACGACGACGACGACGACTACTCCGATTAACTCTCGAGGGAAGCTTTTGCCGCTCGAGGGTGTAACATAATTGATACACGCTTCGACGGCTTCGAATACACACTGCTGCTGCTGAAGACACGGTTTAGCAATTTTTACTACTAAGAATTCATCGGTAACGTTTTCCCTTTTATCAATTCCACGCAGCAGCGGCGGCGGCAAAGCGCGTACAAAGGAGAAAATTACGATTAGTCATTGCAAGGAAGACTCTCCCTTTGAGAGAGAAGGCGCGTAATTTGCTCGAGGAAATGAATTTCTTTTTTTTTTTATTTCTTTAAATTCAATATGGTGTTTGAAGAGAGAGATCTTCTTTCTCAATTGACACTTGCCTGATTATCCAACGACGACGACGAGTTTGATTATCCCCTGGTACAGCTTGAGATAACATTTCGATAATCGAGTTTAAGTTTGAGTTTAATACACAACACTGCGCGCACTGTATATATAACACACTAGGAGGAAAAACGCGGGAACAGCCCGGGAAAAATCGATGCGTTCGGTGGTGAGGCCCAACCGCAACTAAACTGGCCCTTTTACAAAACGCTGCCTCGCTCTCTCTCTCTCTCTCTCTCTCTCTCTCTCTCTCGCGCGCGCGTTCTCGCTCTCTCATGTTTGCCGCCAGGTGCAGGTCATCAGACCTGCCACCTACACTTCAGTTTCTTTTCCTTCTCTCTTTTTTTTTTCTTCTTCTTCTTTCCCTTCTCTCTTTTTTTTTTATTGCTCTTTTTTAAAGATTAAATATATAAATCCTACTATACCTTCCTTCTTCTTTTTTTTTTCTTTTTCTTCTTTTCTTTTGCTCTTTGCAACGTCGCGTGGCCCCCCCACAAAAGCTCGCGTCCATTAAAACGTTTCTTGTACTTGTCGGTTTCTCTTCGCGCGCGCGCGTTTGTACAAAAAATGAAGAAGAAGAAGAAGAATCGTTAACTCGTTTTCCTCTCCCGCGCGCGCCGAGTCTGTCAAAACAAAGGTCTTGGAAACGAGAAAACGCGTCTTTAATGACACACACACATATAACACGAAAAGAATTTCTTGCTCAGGCGTAAATACGTTTTTTTTTTCTCTTTGTATATACACGACGACGACGACGACCCGTCAGTCGATATGGGATGAGGTATGTAACAATGTGCATAATGTCTCCCTTTTTCAATTATACTTCTCGCTTGAAGAAACACGTCGTTAATTACTTTCGCACCGAGTGTATACATATACACGAACATCCAAAACTTACTCACGAGTATGTTGCTCCTATAGTCTCTCGTTTGCATAAGAATACTCTTCTTTTTTTTTTTCTTTACGTTGATATTGCTTTTCCTATACATCGTGTTATTTTTTTTTTCTCGTCCGTCTATATACGAGAAAGATTTTCAAATTAGGCAAAGCGAGCGCACACGCGGCGTTCTTCTTCTTCTTTTTTTTTCTCTCGCGAGAGAGATTTGAATTTCAAAGGCAAAGCGGTGTTCCTTTGTGCAGCAGCAGCACGCGAAAGATTTTTTTTTTGTAAAAAGCGGAGCAATTCCGACACGTGGTTTTACATGCGTATT
Source organism: Galeopsomyia nigrocyanea (assembly GCA_035047105.1). NCBI lineage: Eukaryota > Metazoa > Arthropoda > Insecta > Hymenoptera > Eulophidae > Galeopsomyia > Galeopsomyia nigrocyanea. The sequence goes on along the minus strand of JAWWMK010000021.1, from coordinate 6,471,615 downwards.
CGAAATATCATTGAATAAATATATATATATGTGTATACGTATATATATACACATACGACACAACTCGTCCGGAAAAACAATCCTCTCCGGACATTACCGAGGGTAAACTATATGTGTGTGTATGTGGCTGAAAAAGAGGCAACATATTCGCGCGGGCGCTTGCAGGGCGGAAGCGTCGTCCGGTTTTTCGGCTGCGCAATAAATCAGCTCACTCTACTAACTCGCCCGCAGTTCGTGTGTGTATGTGTCTGTACCTATATATCTATATACACGGCGATATGGTCTATTCAATTTGCGGTCGGTTTCTCGCACCGGCGATTCGCTTGTCGCCTCTCTCTCTCTCTCTCTCGTTCCGCGTGACGAGGGAGTTTTCGAGGGACGTGATGGAACGTAATTGATTTCCTTCGCGGGTTTTAGATTAGGTGTCAAGTTCGAGAGAGAGGGCGAGGCTTCGTTAATTGTGAATACATACATTTGTTTGTTTGATTTTCGACACAAAAAGAGAGAGAGAGAGACGGGTAGAAGGGAGGATTTTCTATTGTGCAATGTTACTGTTGGCGAATTTGACGGGAAAACTTTTCACGAGAATGTATACAAGGGAGGATTATGCGCGAGGAGGAGATTCAATGGGATGATTTTTGTATGTATCTGAAATGGGCGTGTATTTTGTTGACTCGAACGAAGCGGAAAAGACACGATTTGGCTTTGGCTATTTTTCGACTGAAGCATAATGGGATTTGAGTTAGATGAAGGAGAAAACGAGCGTACAAATTTGTAAAAGCTTGTTTTTGACACTTCACTTCAGTCAAAATGCCTCATTTGTGTATATTCGAATGCGCTTTTGTGTGAAAGGGAATTTATTCTTCCGGAAAATCATCTGCTTCCAAATGTATTTTATTTTTCAATTAAAAAAAATAACAAGTTGTGTTTGCGATAAATTCCTTTTTAATCACTGGCAGCTAGCGCAAATATCTCTCTTTCCCTCTTAATCCTCTTCGTCGAAAAAAAAAAGATTTCAATCAGTCGCTGCAAAGCTAATTGCATCGAGTTCAAACGCAACTTTCTCTCCCCCTTTTTTTTTTGAGTGTCGGAGAGGGGTTGGTTTGAAGATTTGATTTACGCGGGGACGTTTGTGTGTTTGCGCGCGTGTTTTTTTACGACGAGTTTTTAATCGCCAGGTAAACATAATCAACGTCGACGAAATCGTTATAAAAACTATTTTACAATCTCTCTCTCTACCCTCCGCCCTCCCGGAAAGAAAAAAATAAAAGGAAATTGCGCTCGTAAAAAAGAAAAAGTTTCGCGCTGTTTCTAGGAATAAACCAGAGCAAAGGTTGGGATTAAAACGTCATAACTCTCGTGGAGAATTTACAACCACTTCTCTTCTCTTTCTCGCGATGTGTTTGTACAACCCGAATAGCTGTATGCTACGTTTTTAATTCGAAAGTGTAACCGTTGATTATTAGTAAAAAAAAAAAGGTAGACGTGTATTTCGAAAGAGGAAACTTCGAGAGACTTTTCAATTTGTCATATAGCGCGACAAGCGATTTTTATTTGGCAACGCGAATCTCTCTCGTATTTCACGATTTTTTTTTTGACGGTCGCTCTCGCGTATTTTTTTTTTATGATGCTTTTATTTTTTTTTCGCTCGCTTTTTTTTCGCAGATAGAAAGTTTCATACGGATTAATCAATCTTCCGAAACTTTTGACGCGCTTTATGGACGCGCTTTATTTACTTCAAAAAAAAAATAAAAAATAAAATAAAAAGTACATACATTCGTATCGTAAATAAAATATTATCGACACAAGGCGCGAAGAAGAGTTCGTTTCCCTTTTCACGCACAGTACAACAAAACACTCGCGAAAGCAGAAAATGAACAAGAATTATAGCTCATTACACGAGCTCCAGGCGCATAACGTTTGAAAAAACAAGTCTTCGCCAATGGAAGAAAATAGGAATGATGATGATGAAATCTCATTTGAAAACGCAAACGCAATGCAACATCCGCGAATGAAAAGTGCAGATATTATATGTATATATATTTTTTTTTGCGCGCAAGCGAGGAAGGAGTGTTGATAAGTATACACCGATGATTAAAATGATTTAGCAAGCGCTCATTACCAAGTTTGCCGGAGAGTTTCACCCCGCAAAACTGGCCGGAGAAATATAAAGTCGCGGAGAGAGAGCGAGAAGTAAAAGAAACAGTGCAAATAGCTCGAGCTCGGAATATAAATAAGGAAATTAGCCTTTAGAGCTGCTGCAAAAGCAGAGGGAGGAAGAAAGAAAGAAGAAAAAAAAAATAAAAGAACGACGACGAATTAATAAGAAACTCGCGGCAGCGGCAAGAGAGGAAAAAAGAAGTCGCACGAGCTGCAAAATTATTAAAACTTGCCCATAGGACTTGGTAGAGAGAAAGTGGCCGTGTATAACGTCATTTTGACGTTAAATTGCTCGAGGATTTATTTTGTCGCTCGTCGTTCACGTCGCTCGTCCCCGCGAGTAATTATTGTCTTAAAGTTGAAAGCCTCGTTTTCTCATTGTTACGGATTTATCATTGTTTCCACTCTCTCTCTCTCTCTCTCTCTCTCCACTGTTGTATTAAATGCCTGACGCGCGCGCGACACAGAGAGAGAGCTTCATCAAAATTTTGTTTCATACCCCATCTCTATTGTTTGCATTTCGCTATATAGTACTGTACTATACATTTCCTGATAATTCCATCCTCTGTCTCTCTGTGACAAAACTCATTGGCTTTTGTCTCCCCCAAAAACCCCATTTATCCACTCAAAAAAAAAAATTAGGAAGTTTGATACATTTTTTTTGTTCCGCCCATGAATTCGTCAAACTTCGCTCAAAGTATATATAATCATCCTGCCGAAAAAAAAAGGCCGAATACTGCTGGTATTAATAAATCAAATGCAAACGAAGGCTCGCTCGCGCACAACTCAATCTATACACACCACGCGCGGGCAGGAAAAGAACAGCAGCAGCAGCAGCGAGGGTTGCACGTCAAGAAGTTTCGCATCCATTAGCGAGGTTCTATGCAAATGTGCTGTGAGCTCTCGGAGAGTAAAGAAAGAAGAAAAAAAAAAAGAGAGAGAACGTGGTCTCGTCGTCGTCGTCGTCGTCGTCGTCGCAGCAGTATATGCTAATCTTTAGCTTAGCTCATCCCGAAAACAGTATAAAAATAAGTGAGTGAGAGAGAGAGAGACAAAGGCGATTATCATAAACGCTATGGCGGTTGAGACACTATACCGTGGCGCGCGCACAGCGCAGCGTTTATTGGATTAAGCGGATTTCAATTTCATGGGGAGTCGCGCAAATGAGGCAGTAGCTATATACTATAGCTATACACTCGATTGAAAGAAGTAAAACAAAAAAAAAAGAGGCAGCGCATTATTCAAATGCACTTTCTTTGTTTAAAATGTCGCGCGTCTTTTTTTTTCTTCTTCTTCCACGTTGATTTTACTTTTTAATGTCCCTCTCTCGTCCATTGATTGTTATTCTATGATTTCCTTTTTTTTTTTAACCTTGCTCCTGTTTTCAGCAGATTGTTCTCTCTCTATCTCTCTTTCGCCGCCGCGTAATTGCCCTTTATAGCCTTCGTAAATTATTAAGGGAGAGCCCTCAGCGCGTCAATTAATGAACGAGTTTGTATTATGCTCGCTTGTCTATTTTTCTTTTCCCTTCGACACACAGACACGCGCATACACAAGGGTATATTTATATATGTACTTTGTGTGTTTGAGAATTCGCCGCGACGAGCGACGTTTCGACTATTTTGGCGTCGTTCCGTCGCAGCGACGGGCGGCGACCGAATTAATATGCTAATTTTAATCGAGGGCCAATCTTACTTACAAGGATTTTACTTTAAAGAATCGCTTCGTTTATTTCAGTCAACGTTTATTTCGTACCCTCGAAAAATAAAATTCGTCGTAAAGCATCATTGATCGACCAAAGAGAGTGAGATGATATCGAGTAAATGAAGCGTTACAAGAAGCCGCTTGCGCGCTTTATCTCGCAGTCTATTTATAGCCAAGCACAGAGAGAGAGAGAGAGAGAGAGAGAGAGAGAGAGAGAGAGAGAGAGAGAGAGATTTTATGCGTTCAGACGCGCCGGAAGTGACGCCAGCGGATTTCAATGGGCAGCGAGCAAGCAAGCAAGCAAGCAGATCGATCGCCAACCGCCGCCGCCGACGCCGCCGCCGCAGCAACGACTGTTTGGTAATCAAGATGTATTTTCGCGCATTGCAATTTTCGCGTTCGACCTCGATTTCTCTCTCGCCTTGATGTTTATTATCCCCTTTATTCGTATTATTTCCTTGGAAATTTTCGAATTCGAGGTATACGTGATTTGATTTTTCGGAAATCTTAAAACTCACGTTGAATGTTTCCGCGTATAATTAATACACTTTGAGAAGTCCATTCACGGACTATAAAAAAAAACTCATCTTTTTTTACAAACAAGCTTGTTAAATTGATTTAGAACGGCCGATTCTTCTCCACAAAAAATAAGTCTCGAGCTCGTAAATTCCACGATCAAAGAGAAAAGAAAAAAAAAAAGCGTGCGCGCGCCACCCACGCAAAGTTTTAACAATGAAAATACTTGACAACCTTGACCGTTACAAGTAAAGAAGAAAAAAAGAGCAAATGCAAATGAATTCGCACGACGTAAAAAAAAAGAAAAAAATTCGAGCGAGCGAGCGTTAGAAGAGAGAATATCGAAGCGGAAAAAAGAGCTTGAATAATTCGCTCGGATGTAAAAAAAAAAATGGAACGAGCTTTTATCCAAGCCGTTAGTAGCATTAACAAAATTGTAATTTCAAAGTGTCTAGATAAAAATAAAAATGCTTTGAAAGCTCACTCTCTCGAAAAGCGTCAAAGTAAATATCATATAATATCTCTCAGTTCATTTTTCACATAATCCCAAATCTCTCTCGTCTCCGACAATATTCCAGCAGATACAAGCTCTAAAAAGCGATGCGACGCGCTGCTGCTGCGGTGTAATCTCGATCTCGTACGAAATAGCCTCTCTCTCGCATTCGCAAGCAAGTCTGGCAAACATACATCAACCCCCGAAAAACGCCAACAATAAATCTCTCTCTCTCCAATTTACCTCTTATCATAATCGTGCCTGCTTCGCAAGCTCTCTCTCTCTCTCTCTCTCTCTCCTCTCCAAAACGTATATATATACAAACACACACATAAACGAATAAAGAATTAGATATATATATGGAGGAGAGTTAATCAAGTATATAAGAGAGTAGGGGGAGAAGGTTGCGCGAGCATACAACAAGCGTTATTGATCCCTCTCTCACACTCTCTCTCTCTCTCTCTCCGGTTTGCCAGTGGCGGCGTGCAACAGCAGCAGCAGCAGCAGAGTGCATCGAGAGAATCCTTCCTTCCTTCTGCGCAAGTCGCCACCACCGCCGCCCGCCGCCACCCGGCTAAAAGCGATACAGAGAGCTTTGTGTCTGTATGTCTGTGTGTGTGTATATGCTGTTTCGCGATTTCCCCGCAGCAAAATTGATTCGACAACGCCTCTTGATACGCTTTCTCTCTTACTATCTCCCGTGAATTCGCTGAAACAATGTTTTTCTTTTCGCAAGTAATTCATCGTCCTCGTCGTCACTGCATTAATTGAGTTTCAGCTGATAAGATCAAAAGCTCTTACTCTTCGTTATAATTAGATTTTAAGAAGCTCCGTAGAAGCTATATAGGATTCAATTAAAATCGCCGACAAATAAATCCCATCAAGCTTTTGCTTCTTAAAAGCTGCTTTTTCGCACAAAAAAAAAACTTAACTTAACTTTCCCTCTCCATCCCCTCTTTTTCCTGATTAAAACTGCATAGCTCGAAAAGATTATCTCGTTGACAACGAGCGAAGTAAATTTCTCTTCAACAGCAAAAAAAAAAGAGAGAGAGAATAATACGAATGAACGCGAACGACTACGTAACGAAAAAAAAAGCTCAACTTAATTAAAAAAGCGAGCAAACAAAAAAAAAAAAAAAAACGCGAGAGGGAGCGTAGCCAGCGTAAAAACAGAAACGCGAGCACATTCCGACAATTTAATTTCCAACAAAGCCATATTCCATATTACCGAGAGGGCAAAAAAAAAAAAACGCGAGCGAGCGCGCCCTCAAAGTCAACTCTCGCTTCACAGACAGAAAAGAGAGAGAGAGAGAGAGAAATGTGCATTGTGCGTTCGGCAAACAATGCCCCTACGCGAAATAAAATTGCACACACACACGCGAAAAAAAAACACACACGCGAGTTATCATTATTATTATTGCTACAGTACGATCGATTAATTAGAAAGTCAATTTTCAACGATGATACACGCATGATTTGTCTTTTGTCAAACGAGACGAGAGAGAGAGAGAGAGACCAGAGTATATATCCGATAATTCCGCACCGAAGGATAATTTGATTTCCTAGGTATAATCGTACAAGGGTCGTTCGCTCGGTCGCTCGATATATAGAGGAGGCACACGGAAATTGAATTGCTATTAATAAAAACGATACATATATCGCTCTCGACACACATATATATATCATCGAAGTTTTTGAAGCGCGAGAAAAGCGATTAATCCGCAACAGCATCATCAGAGCTACTTAAAACTCCTCGAAACTCGTCTAAATTTTAATAAAGCCACTCAGCAGCAGCAGCAGCACAAAACCCACGCGTATACCTTACTTTGCCTATATAAGCGAGGCAAGGCGAGCAGTTTGCCCTTTTCATCGCACCCTTATAACAGCTCAGCAGTATAATACTACAGGCAGCAGCGTTATTGCTCACTTACTCTCTCGTAAACGTACAACAAATCCCTCTTTCAACCCTCTCTACGCGAAACAGGTCAATAATCCTCAATTAAAATCTCGGCTACATAATTGAAAAGCGAAAAAAAAAAGCTCGTTCTACAGTGGTTAATCGCACTGTAAAAAAAAAAAAAAAGAAAGAAAGTAGCAGCAGCAGCAAGTAATAGTATATATATCACGGCATCAAAACTCTCGAGTTCAAAGTTTACTAAAGTCGTACGCGCGCGCCGAGAGTTTAGGGTTCAAAGTTCAAAGAGAGAGCCAAGGGACACAAAAGGGGACCTTCTAGTATATTGTAGACGTAGTCAAAAAGCTGAGAGAGAGAGAGAGAGAGAGAGAGCCATTGTCATGCGCAATCTTCTCCTTGTCTATTTGTCTTGTCCTCCTTCGTCTCACTCACTCACTCGTAAACTTCTCTATGCAAGGGGACGAACGGATTATCTACTCCGATGAAAAAAAAAAAAAACTTTTATACACGAGAAAATCGTCCTTTGATTACTTCCTCCCGTTTATATATATATATA
>JAWWMK010000021.1:6403558-6455063 GCA_035047105.1 Galeopsomyia nigrocyanea | reverse complement strand
TATATATATAAAAATGGTGTCTACTAATAACCCTAATAACTCAAATAATCCAATGAGCCCTCAGCCGATCGTATTTTAATATACATTTAAAACATGGAGGATGCTGTACTTTAAACATAAATTATCATCTTACCTCTGCTTTGCATATCGTAGCCAGGCCTAGGTCCAACCATCATCTGACCAGCAGCATTAGGCCCACCAAAGTACTTATGTCCCATAGCAGCAGCCGCAGCAGTGAACGATTGAGGACTTCCAACGGGACTTCCAACAGGCTGCGATTGCAGCATTCTCGTGATAACAGAAGACTGTGGTGGTCCCTGAGGTGGCAACGATGGATACACAGCCTGAGGATTCGATGGTTGGCTCGAGGTGGGCACAATGGATGGTGGCGTCGACGGTGCCGAGCCGGAATTGCTGCTACCAGGAGTTGGCATCACACCGGCTTGCATCTCCTCGAGTTTTGCCAGCTCTGGATTTGTCTCGGATGATAAGCCAAGAATACCACCATCGCCTTTCGCTGCAGCCTCGGCCGCTCGAGCAGCTTCCATTGCAAGTGTTTTCTTTCCTTTGCCACGACCGCGACGTTTAGGCTTCATGGTACCATCGGGATTGAACATTGACTGACTTTCCATCATCTAAAAATAAAAATTGGATTGTATTTAACATAATAATACAATTCAAGCAAAAGTACAATCTAATATTTTACAAAAACTACGGAAATTCGTTCAAGTTCAAATATTATAGTTTACCTCTCTCATTCCCGGCATCATCGCCATCATAGGATTTTCCATCATCCTTTGATCGCAGATAGGCTGATCCATTACCGGAGGTAAGTGCGGTGGCATAGGCGGTACAACTGCCGCTGCGGCTGTGATTATATCTACGGGAGGTGGCGGTACAACAACCGGAGGAGGTGGAACTTGAGGAATGGCGGGTGACATAATTTCTGGCGCCTGGCCCATCGACTCTCTGCGCATCTGTTCCGCAAGGATTTCAGCTTTGCTACGTCGACCGCGTTTCTTTTTCTTGGGTGTTTCACCATCTGCTCCTTCCATGCTCTCCTGACGCTCGGCAGCCAGAATTTCGAGAGCCTTTTGTCGTGCTTTTTCAAGTTTCTTGGCTTCGCGTTCTTCTTTTTTCTTCTTTTTCGCGATTTCAATGGCTGCGAGTTCGAGCTGACGTCTGCCGTACTCTTCGTCTTCCATCATCATTTGATCGATTTGATCGTCGTCTAAACCTTCCAATTCTGATGGACCGAGACTCGCTAACGAACCTGCAAAAAGTTTTGTTAGATAAATTCACTCAAAGAGTACAGGTGAGATTGAAGTAATTTTAATTTTAGTTACTAACCATCGGCACCACCAGCCATTCCTTGGGGATCGTCGACCTGCATTCCAGAGAGCATGTCTGCATCGTTGATAAGGCCGGGATCCATTCCAGACAAGTCGTCACCGGATTTACCTCGCTTTTTACTACCCGGTTTTGGACCAGGCTTTTTGCGTTGTTTAGGCATACCGTCGTCTGACACTGATTTTCTCTTGGCGCCGGGGCTCTTTTTGCCTCGACGCATTTTTGGTGATTTGTTTTTCGCTCGCAACGATTGCTGTTTTGGCGAATAAACGTCTCCTGAAAAATTGAAAGAATTGTCAATCCTCATTCAATTTAATTATTGGAAATTCTCAAACTATCTTCAAAAACTTACCAGAATCAGAGTCTTTTTCATCTCCGTCATCAATGCCACGATGTTCATGAACAACGAATTCGTCCTCAGTCTCTTCGGTTTTTCTTAGCGCTTTCTTCAACTCCTATAATTAAAAAAATGCGTAATTAATAAAATTCTGATTGATATTCCTACAAGAATTAACTAATGTCTAATTAAACTCACCTCGTCACTATCAGACGGCATAGCATCGAGATAGCTGATTTTGCGACCACGTGTTCGCCTGCCCAAGGTCGTTTCCTCTTGAGCCATTTCGTTCTCGTCTGGGATCCTGCCATAAATAACTTTCCGCCGTATCTTTTTTTGCTTGGGTTTCTCCTCCTACGGAAATGCATATATCATGTTACACTTACACTTACACACACAGCGAGATATAATTCCATCGACACGCACCTTCTTTTTCTTTCTCTCGTCTTCCTCGCCAACAGGCGGCGGTACATACTCAGGAATCGCCGGTGCGGGTGGCAATGGCTCGACCTCCTGTGGCTTAATTTCCTGCTCCATAGGATCAACCTCGTCTACCGGCATCTCGATGTCTTCAGATTCCGGGCCTTGCTCTGGAGTCGCGGCGACAAGTTGTGGCACAGGTTCAGGTTGTTGCACTGGTGGTACTACTGGTACTGGTTCTAGCGCCGCTGCTGGTGGTTCTACTTCAGTAGTCACCTCCGGCGGCGCGACTTCGTCGAGCTGCATCTGTTGCTCTTCTTCCTCTTCGCTGTCGGCGGTAATTATACGTTTTCTCTTCTTCTTCTTTTTACTGCTCGACTTAGCTTTCGTCGTTGTTTTTCGCGAAGAAGACGTCCTGCGCCTAAACGAGAAAAATAACACTTAGCACGTGGCACTTGCGCCGAAGCTGCGATATTTGTTGTATTTACGATGGTTGCATACCTTTTCTTTTTGTCTCTCCACGAGTTGTCGCTTTCCTCGCTCTCCTCGCTTTCGTCGTCGCGCCAACTCTGTCGCGACTTCTTTCGCTTTGGCCGGTCGCTGTCGTCACTCTCATCGTCGACTAAAACACATTTTTACAGAATCTTTATCAACTGCATCGTTTATTTCAGGAAAGAAGGTAAGTATTGCTTGTAAAATTAAAGCTCGAGAGGCTCGAAGAGGGAGGCGGTGCTGTTTCCCGCGCAATGAGACTATCTCGCTTTTTCACGTTATCGTCGCAGGCATGCAAGAGAGCCCTCTACGCTGCTTGCTTATTCACTGCTGTCTGTCTGCCTCTCTCTCCTTTTTTTCTTTTCTCTCTCTCTCTCTCTCTCTCTCTCTCTCTCTCTCTTTACTTTCTACGACCATCCTATACCACGTGTTTCGCGGCACCGACTCGACATTACTTGTTTACGTAGCGCGCTCGATTGAATTAATTGACGCGTACAATTTCCAAAATTGTTGCTTACGTAGAAAGTCAAGTTTTTTTTTCCTTTAAAAATAAAATACTTAACGGTTTAACGTTTTATCTACGACGTGAATATAAATAGCGCTGTGAAATTATCTGTTTTTCGTGATCGTAATATACACGTTAAAAGCCGTCGTGTTGCTAACTTTTACTTTAAAAAGTTATTTTAAGAAAACGAAAAATACAGGTGTACTCACTAAACTCCTCGTCGTAGCGTGTCATGCGAGCTCGTGTAGACCTCCTTATCGGCCTGGAACCACGTCTTCCACGCCTCCTGCCGCCTGAGTCATAGCTGTCGTATTCGGAACTATTAGCCTCGTCGAGGTCTTCTTCGTCGTAATCCGATGTCGATCCCTTGAAATCTTCGTCGCTGTACGGATCGTCCTCTTCGCTACTGACGTCGAGACTATTCAGTTTACGATGCTTCTTGCGAGCAGACAACTTTTGTCTTTGTGCTGCTTTAGTTGCACGACCTTCGTCTTCCTCTTCCTCGGCTTCGTTCTCTTCCTCTTTTTCGACTTTGTATTCTTCGTCGCTTTCTTTCTCAGATTTTTGCTCCTCGGGTTCTTCCTCGTCTTCTTTCAATTGTTTCATAGCTTCTAGAGCCTTTTCTTCTTTTTCAGCGTTGACGATTGTCGAGATGTCTTTGCCCCGACCTTGATTGCCAGCGCCCTGAAAATTTAAAAATATTCTTTAAAATTTGGTTCTCCGTTATACGAATATCTATTCAACAAATGATCTATAAACGAATTAATAAATGGCATTAGTTTAAAGGGGCAATTTATTCGGAAAATAATAATATTTTACGATATCATCGATTGCTAGTTTCGGCGAAAATTTTGAAGGGAAATGAAGGGAAAATTAAGAAGAATCAATCGTAAACTCGCCTTAACAGCCTGGACTTCATCTCCAATAGCAGCATTGATCATTTCGTCAAACTCATTGAACTTGTATGATGTAGTGGCACACCTCCTCTCCCTTAACTGATACACGGGTTCACTTTCGTCCGTACTAGTTTCACCAGAACTAGAATCGCTGCTGGAACCTTCCTCGCTTGAGTCATCGTCGTCATCGTCATCATCACCGCTGGATACTCTTGAACCCCTCTGTTGTTTTCTGCCACCATCGCCTTTCTGCAATACGTTGTCCAGACTGATATCGACGTAAGCCAACCTCTTCTTCCTTAGTATTTCATTCTCGTGCTTTTTCGTCAGCACGTCGAAGTTCTTCAAGCTCTCCTGAAGTCTAACAACGAGGCTCTGATGTTGACACGGCGGGCAAAACCAATCGCCTTCGGGAATGAGCATCAAGGCTGGCCGCAGACAAGAGCAATGCCATCCTTTGTCGCAACTGTCGCAAAGGAGGATCCACTCGGGATGATCGGATTTGTTGCATTTCTGACAGGCGTATTCATCGGCATCCGCATCCTCTTCGTCGCTTTTTGGCTTTTGAGCTGTTCTAGCGCGACGCAGAGGCTCGGATTCTTGATCGTCCTTCTCGAGGTCGCTCTCGGGAGAGAACTCGTGGTCGCTCTTGAACACGAGCTCGTCGTTTTCGCTCTCGATCTCGATCTCCTCGTCTTCGTGATCTTCATTGTCGCTCGTCGACGAGCCTGACGAGCTTTTCCATGGATTGGACTCGTCGAATTTTGCCGCGACCTTTTTCTTCTTGCGCCGGTGCTTTTTCTTGGCTTTTCCTTCGAGCTCCTGAAAATCAAAATATTTTATTGTTAAATGTCGGTTTTCTTTTGTTTTTCAGTTTTTCAGTTTTTTATTTTTAAACACTATTAAAAAATATGTATACTCACTTTCATCATTGCAGCATCCTCCTCACTTTCCTGCTGCTGTTTCTTCCTTTTCGACTTCTCGCTATCGTGCTTGTGATGTTTGTCCTTCTTGTGCTTTTTTTCATCAATTTGCACGTCATCCTCTCTGCTCTTGTCCGCTTCCTTCTTGATCCTCAGCTGAGCCAACCTTCTCGAAGCTCTAACTGGAGGTTCACCGTTATCGGTCATTTCTAGAGCATCGGCAGGAATCTCAAGACCCAGCAACATGTTGCGCTTCTTGCGCTGCTTCTTCTCTTTATGCTCGGCATCGTCTTTCTTTTCGGTGGTGGATTCTTCCGAGAGCTTTTCCGTTTTGGACGCAGGCTCGTCGTCGTCGGCTTTTTTAGCAGCAGCTCTTTTAGCGAAACCACCCTTGCGTTTGCGGCCTTTAGGTCGGCCTTTTGTTTTCTTCGATGGAGATTTCTTTGCTCCTCCTTCTTTCCTTTCTTCTCCTTCCTCGCCTTTCTGAGCTTCCTCGACAATCGCGGCTGTGGCTTCCTTTTTACTGTCGTCCTCGGAACTGACGCTGATTTGTCGACTTTTCTCTACGCTCTTCCTCAGTTCGATGTCGGGCGAACGTTTTGCTCTAAGCTTCATTCTCTTGCCACCTGCTGCCTCGTCTTCGTCCGTTTGCGGTCTCGTTGCACTCAAGTCCTCAAAATTCGAGTCCTGCGCTGGGCCACTGTTACGTCGCTTCCTTGACGCTCGAGCCGCCTGTTCAGCAGGTACCTCCACTGTATCGTTCTCCGCGCCACCCAATTCGGTGACACTTTTAACGCGGATGACAACCGCTGGAGGCTCATCGGATTCCGAGTCGGCGAGCGGATCGTGATCATCGGCGGGTGGAGCATCGAACATACTTTCGTCGTTGTCCATGCCCATCGAGTCATCGGATTCCTCGGCGTCAGCTTTCTGTTCGGAAATAATTTCTGGCTCGCGTTCGGTTTGCATTTCCTCTTGAGGCTCAGCCGGTGGCTGTGGTTGTTCTTGAGGCAACTCAGGCTCCATTGGTTCAGCCGCTGGAGGCTCTTTCGGTTCTTCAATTTCCATTGCAGGCTTTGCAGGCTCCTCGAGTGGTAACGTGGGTGCAGGCTCCGGTGGCATAAGTTCATGAAAAACTGGTTCTGATTCTTTCACTTCGATCAGTGCCGGCTCCGAAAGTTTTTCTACCACTGGTTCTAGAATTTTTTCTTCGACAGGCTGTGGTTCTGAAACTTTTTGTTCGACAGACTGTGTTTCTGAAATTTTTTCTTCGACAGGCTGTGGTTCTGGAACCTTTTCTTCAATAGCCATCGGCTCGATAACTTTTTCTACAAATACCTGCGGTTCAGTAATTTTTTCTGCGATAGGCTGTGACTCCAGAATCTTTTCTACGATTGCCTGCGGCTCGGAAATTTTTTCTACGATAGGTTGTGGCTCCGGAATCTTTTCTTCGATTGCCTGCGGCTCGGAAATTTTTTCTACAATAGGCTGTGTTTCTGGAATCTTTTCTACAACTGCCTGCGGTTCTTCTACAACCGCAATCGGTTCTTCGACAGGCTGAGGCTCCGAAAGGATGTCTTTTACAGGCTCTGGTTCAGGTAGTGTTTCTTTTATGGGTTCTGGCTCTGGGATCTTTTCTACTGGAACTTCCGATGGTGCGCTTTCAACAAGTTTTTCTGCAACAATTTTTTCTTGAATAACTCTCGGCTCGTCTCTTTGATTGCTCGGCTCTTCTACTTTTGCAGTTGTTTCGGCTTTTATACTTGGTTTCTCGTCTTCAAGTATTTCAACCAATTCAGGCTCCATTTTTTCTTCAATTTCCTTGCTGGTTAATTTTTCTGGAATATCTTCAGTTTCCATAGGCAATTCTTCCGGGATTTCACTTGGCGCTTTCAACGGGATTTCACTGCTTTCAGATGGCTTCACTTTGGCGGGAGGAAGATCGTCTAGTTCCGCGGCAGATGATAGCCTCTTGACGTCTTTTTTCAATTCGCTCTCAATGTCTGAGCTTTCGCTTTTGCAATTCTCGCCGATTTCCGTGGAAAATTTTTCTTGTTTGGAAAATATTGCCTCGTTTTTTAATTCGCTCGTGTCCATGTACTTTTCATATTTATAACTGTCAAACTTGTTTTCAAGTCTCATTGAATTGTTGGGCATTTCCATTTGGTACGCAGGTATGACTTTGTTCTTGGGCGAAATTTCATTGATTTGGTGCTTGTTGTCATAACGTGCATTGAGATCGTTCATTTCCTCTCTCCGCTTCTTTGCAACTTGGACTATCGGGCTCTCTTTCTCGTATTTCATGTTGTATTCAGTTGTAGCGTTGAATTTCTCTTCGTAGAACGACTTTTCACTTTCTTTCTGCTCGTCGAGCCTTTCGTTTTGCAAACAAGATTTCTCTTGGACGTCATCTTTGACTAATTTTTTTACATCTAACTTCTCATTCGTAATACCCAAGCTACTACTTTGGTGATTGAGAAAATTAATGTCGTTCTTTAGTTTTTCTTTCTCTTCGACTTTCGGAGTATTTCCGGCTTCAATTTTCTCATGCAAATCATTAACTTTAAATTCTTCCTCGCTATTCTCTACTATGCTTTCGTCTTTGACGGGGATTGGTTCGACTTTCGTCTCTTGGATTGGCTCGACTTTCGTCTCTTCAATTGGTTCAATTGGTGCAGAATCTTTCGCAAATTCTTCGGGTACAACATTCTTTTCTACAATTTGATTGTCCTCTACTTTTGGTGCGTCGATTTCTTCAGCTAGACTCTCTTCAGTTTTGTGCTCCGTAGGAACTTCTGGGGTTTCTGTTTTCTCGGTCTCTCCAGTAGCAACGTCGTCCTTCTCTTCCTCGACAATATCTTTGCTTTCTGTTTTATCACTACTGTCGAAAGCTTCATCGCTGTCGAGATCAATCGAATCGCTGTCATAATGAGGTACTAGTGATTTATACCCTGATTCAACAACGTCGTTTTTACTTTCTGGCTCCTTGACTTCTTCTAATGCGCTTGACTTTAGAGTATCATCTTTCACAATGCCCTCGTCAATAGCACTAGACGTTTGTTCTTTGATTTCATCGATAGCACTGGACGTTCCCTCCTTGACTTCATCTTTTACACTAGAATCAGGATCAGCAATTTCACTTTTACTTTCAATAGGATCTTCGACTTCATCCTTAACATCATTAATCTCACTTTTATCAATCGAATTTTCATACACTGGCGCGTCTATATCATTAACACCCAAGTCATTTTCTTTCGTTTCATTTTCAACCAGATCCTCAACCGTATTGTCATCGCCAGAAAGTTTCTCTATCATAGATGTATCCGCAGGCGAATCAGGTTCAGTCATCATGTCAGCAGGCGAATCAGGTTCAGTCATCATGTCAGCAACCGAACGGTCATCGTCATCTGGTACACTAGAACACTCCACGATCAAACTTGACACTTCAGAATTCTTGTCATCATCAGCTTTTTTGCTGCCAATATTTTCAGCCCTCTGTTTTACAGCTAAGTTTTCTTCTGTGAGTAAAGATGGTTGCGGAAAATCTGGACTTGATTCATCTTTCACAGCAGCTGGTGCAACAAAGTTATCAACATTTGCAGATTTCCCTTCTAGAATACTGCTTGCAGGCTCTTGAAATGCTGAAGTGCTCTGATTTAAAAAACTTCTGTTCACTCTAGAAACTGATGCAAAGTGTCTTGGTGTTTTTGGAGTAAAAATGTCAGAATCTCTGGAGACTAATCTCGAGGTATTTTCTAGGGAAAAAGTTTCGTCCATTTTCACTGTGTCGTCCAAACCAAAATCAGAGTCTCTTGCCACAGTACTCGATGGACTGAGCGTAGAAGTATCCATAGTTGGAAGAGTATCATCCAAATTTGATTCAGATATATTCGATTCACTTGGTTTCATATTTTCATCACTCGTAGAACTATCTTCAATTTTCTGTTCCTGTACTGGTTCAACGATATCTTGCAAACTAGACACCATACTTGTATCTGGTTCAGATCCCTTTTCTTCTGTAGGTTCATCATCCTTCTCCAACGTAGACAAGAGGCTGGTTGTAGAGTCTGCTGGTTCTTTACTTTGGAAGACCTCGTTGAACAATTCACTGTCATCGTCAGCAGCTTCAGGTTGACTGCTGGTAGAACTTTCCACATTCTGAGCATCTGCGTTGAGTACAGCACTCGAACTATCAGAAGGTTTTCCACTACCCTCACCCATACTCGATAACGCCGCTTCCAAATCTGACGAGTCCTTCTTTTCACCGTCGTCCAGTTTTGAAAGCTCAAGTTCTAAATCGTCCTTTTGCTTTTTAGGTAACTCTACCTCTTTCGATTCTTCAACGGGCTTCTCATCCTCATCCATAGCAGCTAATTCGCTTTCAATGTCATTAGGCTCATCGACTTTTTCCGTGCTAGACTTGGGTTCCTCCACCATAGATTCATCACCAAGCTTAGCTACACCATCGTCGGGCATAGGTGGCTCGATCACAGCCTCGTAAGCGGCACTCCGCGAGTGATCGACAACATTGTCCGTTTTGTGCTCACTCGATCCGCTAACCGTGTCATCGCTCTGATCTGCCACCACAGAATCTTTCGATTCCTCGACCTCGCCCGTTTCACTGTCAACCTTCGATGTCGATTCCGGCACCTCCGAATATTTGCTAGGCTTCTCTTCGGTGCTCGAAGTAACGTCACCCTCCAATTCGTCCAGCAGCTTACTGGTAGATTCGTCGACAGCGTTCGAGGAAGGTTCGTCGCAACTCTGTACATCTAATAAGGCTTTGTCTTTGACATCGCTACTCGTCTCCGCCTCGACCTTCTGCTGCTCGGCGCTCGTGTCGCATTCCATTTTTTCCTCGTCGTCGTCGTCGTCGTCGATACGCATAGGAACAATTTTCTCAACGATGCTGCTGCTGCTGCTCTCTTGCCTATCCTCCTTGGGCCTCGACGAAGCGCTGTACGATACGCAGTTGGGCCCAAAGAAAAACTTGGGCGGCGACGTCGTCGTCTCCTCTGGCTTATCTGATATGTCCGACGAAGCTTTATCGGGTCCCCCGACGTCCCATCTCGAGCTCCTCTTGGGAGTCGCCAACGTCGATGAAAACACCTGCACGCCAAGCTTGAATTTAGATTTCGTGGGACTCTTCAACTCTGCACTGCTGCAAGCTTCTTCGGGTGCCTCTTTGCCACTGCTGTCGGCCTCCTGTTTGTTCTCGTCGGCAGGATTGCCAGTGTCGCACTCTCTACCCGAACCTTCGCCGTAGACATACATGATCGGTTCTTCGATAGCTTCGCCGACGATAGGATTACCCGCGTCGCAGTCACTGCCAGATCCTTGGCCGTGGACCATCATCACTGGTTCTTCGATGGCTTCGCCGACTTCGGGTCGCCAGTCGTGCCTCTGTTTGCTAGGATCTAGGGCGCCACGCATCGCTTCGGCACGCATACGTTTCAATGCGTCGACTGACGGCAGAACTTCGGTCTCCATTGTTCGTTTTACCGATGTGCCCGACATTCTCAATGCAGCCAGTTTGCTGGGGTCGGGAAGCATTGCGTAACTCGGTAGCCTTTGCTGTTGCTGCGGATCGCGAGCTGACAAATGATACGGCATTCCTGCTCCTGGCGGTAGATCGTACGCTGAGTATGGAAGTTGACGCTTGCTTAAATCTGCGACTGACACGTGGTTGCGCAACATCGCTGTTCGTGCGTCGAACGCTGGATCGTATGGAGGCTGCCGAAGAAAATGGTTTTATAAATTCTCGTATTTTTTCTAACGTTTTCGAAGTTTAATATTTTAGTTTTTTATTTCTAGATGAAAAATGACAACAACAAAATAAGTAAGCTAATAGCGTAAGTTTTAATAGAAATTGCAATATTGATGGAATTGTTTTTAAAATAATAATAGCAAATATAAAAACTGTCTTACAAGAGTAGGATGCATTTTGCTCGTGCTCTTCTTTGTGCTGAGATCCATCTCTCTGTGTTGTTGCTGGTGATACTCGGGATACGCGTAGGGCGGAGGAAGTTCCGCCGGAGGTTTGGATAATTTCCGACTAGACAGATCCATACCCGAGAAATCGACCGGCTTGGTAGCAGCACTGCTCGCGCCAGATTCCCATCCTCGAGGTGACGTCGACAAGTCGATACCCCTGTGACTCCTTTGTTGCTCTTCGCCGTTGGATACAACGACATTGGCGTGGCTTTTGGCCAAATTTGCCGCAATTTTGTCGAGCTTGCTGGTTGGCTTCTCCAGCTTCTCCGTCTGTATACGCACCAGATTTGCCGCTAATTGATCGATGGGCTTGATTGGAAGCTTCGTATGTCCACCGATGATTGGCTGATCCATCGGCGTCGAATACGGCGAGTCCGTTATCACTGGTACTTTGCCGGGATAAATGCCTGTTTAAAGCAACAAATTGTACAAATATTTTTTTTTATCAATTTTTTTCAAAGTTTAAGGACTTACCGGAAAATTCAGGTTTCTTTTCTGGCGTCTGTTTCAGATCAGCAATGTTGACGAGTTTGAGGGGAGAAGTAGTAATGACAGGCGTCTCGATGGCCTTAGGTGGGTCTATCGTTACGCCGTTTTTCACGTTATCAGCACCAACCTTTTGCTCGGGAACTTCTTTTTTCACAGGAGCTTCGACAACAGGAGGTGGCCGTTCGATTTTCGGCATCGTCGTCTCGTTAATTACTTCCGTTTTCGCTTTTACCTTGTTATCCAACTCTTCGACTGCTGGTTTTGCGTCGCTTTGAACTACTTTGCAGTTCGTTTCTTTCACAACTGGTTCTTCTTTATCCTCCTCGTCTTCTTCTTCCTCCTCATCCTCCTCCTGTTCTTCTTCCTCCTCGTCTTCTTCATCTTCTTCATCTTCTTCTTCATCTTCCTCTTCTTCATCTTCCTCATCATCTTCCTCGTCCTCTTCCTCTTCTACGTTAGCTAAATCTTTTTTGGAAGCCTCTTCAACAGTTTTCTCGAGCTTTTCAGATTCTGAAGCGTCTCCGTTCAAAGCACCGGATTCGGCTTGTCCTGTGTCGATAGTCGGCTTATCTGATATCTCGAGAAGACTGTTACTGTCGTCGCTAATCGGTATAGCACCAATTTCACCATCTGTCAGGTTGTTTATCAGAGCAACCATTTCTTCTCGATTGCTAAAACAAATTGATTTAATCAATAAACACCCTTTCTAAATCTCATGCACATTTGTTATTCATTACTCATAGAATAAACTTACTTGGCGATCAATTCCCAATTTTCTTCATCCAAGTCTTCTCTGTAGACTCGAATGTTGCACTCTTCATCTAACTGGCACCAGTAAACTAGTCCTGATTTGTCACGCCCTAAAGGTTCTAATCGCAATTCACTGGCTGATAGTTTATTCACTTCAGTTTTGAATTTTTGATTCATGTCAAACTGGGCCTCTAAAAGAGCCTGTAAATATTGCAAAAATTATACAAACCTGCACATATTTTTTAATTTTAATTACAAAAGCAGCATTTTGTACCTTTAGAAGACGTAGTTTAATAGCTACACGAGCTTTTTTATATCCTATCCGTTCAAGTTCCCAACCATCTTGATTGGAGTATGTGTGGCAGAACTTGATAAGTGCCCTTTCCCATTTTTCTGGGGCCACACTTTTTCTTGCTTTGCGCAGGAGCTTCACGTGTAAATCTATCAATTCTTGTGAAACTGTAAGCAAAAGATGCGCGATATTATAACTAAGCAATATAATAAATCTTTTATTACCACTACCAAAGATTATAAATCAAGAAAAATCTGGAGTTAACTTAACTACTATTTTTTGAGAGCAAAAATTCATTCAAATGATGAGTGAGTTGGATGAAATAGTAACATCAGTAAACAGTACGTACTAAAGATATGTGTCATTCATTACAAAGGGCATTTTATATGTTTCCATGACAAATGTAAATGTAAACATTTGATTACAGCTGATCTGATGTTTTGAACATAAAATAACATTGATACACAATTAGATAATAAGACATGCTTTACTCTCATTTTGATACAGACTATCATCAAGTTTATCAATAGTGAGAAAGTTTATGTTATCAATGAGAGAAACGAAAAAAATAAAGATTGACTAAAGGAAAAGCTGCTGGAGCTTTTCCAGAGCTGTCACGTGCCGTGGCGGCATCATCTCGCGAGCAATGGCCAGAGCTGGCACGTCAACAAAAAGGATAAGATTACATCGAGAAAACCACTGAAACACCTGAGGGTTTGTGATCGGCGTCGTTGCAGAAGGACACAGTGGAAAACCCGGGAACGGAGAACGGCTTGATCGAAGAGAGGGGGAACGAAGAGAGACAGACAGAGAGAGTAAAGAGAGCAAAGCAAGTGGGTTAGGACTGACCTTCCTGGCAATTCTCGAGCATCTCCTGGAGGCGTGCGATGTCCGGGTATTCGAGGCCGCAGCTTTTGCCGAAGCACTCGAGGAACGAGCAAATCACCGCGAAATTTGGGTCACTCACGCAGGAGGCTTCGTTATCGGACGCCATTTTTACTCGATGCCGCCGCCGCCGCCACACGGACACACACGCGCGCGACCGAGCGAACGCACGGCTACTACGCTAGGCGGCCTGGCGACTCCGCCGCAACACCGCTCCGAAACACCTCTTTTTTTTCCTCTCTGCGAACAGAAAGAACCATATAAATTCTTCTTGCCCACTCCTTTTCGATTTGTTTTGCTTTGCGATTTTTCTTTTGGCGCCGGCTTGATGCGTGAGTTTTGTTTTGATAGCGGTCGCGGCTTTAGCTGCGGACTGATACGGGTTTGAACTTGTGTTGGTTTTCTATGCGTGTATCAACGATTTATGATTGTTGCTGTAGTCGAAAGAAGTTGTTGCAAGTTTACGGAATTGCGTCCCGAAATTGTATAAATTTTTTTCTGAGCATTGATAAACGACACAATTATCCGCTTCTATGAGAAAATCAATTTGATACAGCGTTTGAATAAATAAAATAAAACGCGAACAAAGCAATTTTATCACGAATTTGCGTCAATTCATGAAAGTTTATCAGGTAAGAAAATAGTAAAACGGTTGAATGTATAAATGACTAACGCCGAATGAATTTTGTAACAAGTATAACTTCAAAACGAAATAATTTTAACGAATTTGTGCAACATTGAAACGTTCTCTATTCAGGCGCGCGTACGATGTCAGAAGTAGCTTGGGCATTATTCAGCCAGAAGATGTAACTAAACAATCTCGCAAATCGTCACAACATGAACTTAAATTTAATTCACAAATCACAGCAACACACGCACATCGTATTTATCCCTGGATCTAATAAACAAAATCTTCAACAATTTGATTTCACGGTTTGAATATCTCGCGAGTGTACACAAGCCTGAACATTCGTACTCCGCACGTATACGTGTATATCGTTCCAAAACTTTTCCTCTCGATCTCGCCCACCGCCACACTCTAGATCAAAACAAAACACACACACCAAACAACTTTGTCGTCGTTCAATTATACACACTATTATTATGTTTTTTTCTTCACAACACACTCCGTAAAACCACACCTGGCTGATTATTGTCAACAGAGAGACAGACTGAGAGAGTGCGAGAGAGAGTCGGTTAACTCTCTCCCCCTCTCATTGACTCGAGTAAAGCACGTACGCCACCTACTCGGCGTTGTTCTCTTCGTTTTTTCCACACTAACCCGCGCCGCGGCAGGTATATAAACCGTTGATATAATAATTATTCGCGAAGAGTGCGAGTATACACAAGTAAAGTCGGGCGCGGTTTTGAAGGTTAGACGCCCTCGGCGACAGCGTCGCCGCCCTCAACGCAGCAGCACAAGGACACTGAGCGCAGTTTGATGCGCGAGATACAGACAGAGAGAGAGAGAAAAAACACAGCGGCGCCCGCTCTTTTTTTACGCGCAGCCAACTCGCTGCTGTGCGTCTGTGTGTACGTGTGGGTGAGTGTTGAGAGAGCGGCCCAAGGTTCTCTATGTCGACACCGAGGCTGTGGTAGCAGCACTGACCAAAGCACGCCGTATGCTCTCTCTCTCTTTCTCCTTCTCTCTCTCTCGCGAGTTGTTATGCCGGTTTTACAGTGCCGCCAAATTGTATCAAGCGTGCAGCTATGAGAAAAAGAGAGAGGGTGATTTATCGGCCAAAAGTTTGGCTGAGTTTTGAAGGGTATCAATGGGGTGAGGGGAGGGGGGGGGGGGGGGGAGTTCGCGCTGCAGTTTGGGTTATATCAATTTGCATCCGAAACTTTTTTCTTCAAAACATAACTTCGCATGTGACTTATTTGTTACTGCTCTTTTTTTAAATTTGTTTGTAAACATAGTAACAATTGTTTTGCTATATTATAGATATCAATTGAGGTGAAACGAAATAGATCATTAATAAATGACTCATTAGAGTAATTAGAGTATATATAAATAATTGTAATTTCTTTCAAATTTAAGCTCTATAATTAATAATTAACAATTTTTTAGCAATTCTCCTGAAATAGAGTAATTCTACTAAATTACTGACTGCGCTGCACAGAACAAATAAAATAATCTCAACTTCCATTATATTATAAGTATCCATTCATAATTCAGACGTGGAGTATGTGCGCAAGCGGCATAAAGTGTATAAGTAACGATTATTCGCACGCATGCCGCAAGTTTGTTGTAGTGTATAAGTTTTGCATACACCGAGCTTTTGAGAGCCGCTATGGCTTGCAAGTTGTACACACAAAGATCCATACGTCTACTTAAAGGATCACCTCTTCTTTATGATACTGTCCTTGTTGCTCTCTCGCACATTGTTTACGGGTGGGATCGTCGAGCTACTTGCATTTTTTGTTGAACTGTTGAAATTTTTTTGGTTTTTGTTTTAAATAATTGCGAACATTAATTTTTTTTTATTAAATAATTGTGTATAGCAGCAACAACGGTCGGGATTGTTATACTAGTAAGATTTTATGCGCAAGAAAGTTGGTAAAGGGTACGCACATAGAAAAGAAGGATAGAGTTTGCCGGCAATTCTATTGATTTACTCTCTAGACGACGTCGTCTCAGTTGTACGATATTGCGCTCTTAAGGAACATTCATATGAATACTAAGTTGTCACAAATAATTCCATCGCTAAATAAGAACAAAAATTGAAAAAAAAATTTCTGATATAAAAATTTTTTATTATTGCGTGTTAAGAGGTACAAACGTAGATTTCTTTATAGGTGATTCTCTACTATTTTACATATTTTCTTTTCTCAACCAGCTGAGAAATAATAGACAATTGCTCCTTTTTTGTCTAGCACATATACTTAGACACTCCGAATCATATATATCATATGGTTATTTTTTTCAATTATTTACACAACGTTTATGGCTGTAAAAACATTACGACGACTTTCATTTCTTTGTAATTACTAATGACAGTAGTCACCTCCTTTTACATTTTATACAGTTGGACAATTTTCAATATAAAGAATTTCATTTCGCGTAGTCTAAATTTATTAAAAATATTCTTCGGCATTTTTTACTCGGCTGATTAATGATCATTTTCAATTTATTGACAAATATGTACAAATATGACGTATGGAAGTTGCAATCAGTAGGAAGAGTGTGGAATGCTCAATGACGTACGAAAATTGTCCAAATCGAAATATTAAAAAAAAATAGATTTACTTATCTAAGTAAAGTCAAGTTTCTCAGTTAGCAAAAATTGACTACAAATGTAATTTTCATAGTATTTTTGTATACATATGTGTATGAAACGTGTTAAAATATTTACATTCAAAGCGACATTTATAATAAAAAAAATGCAATATCGCTGTTTGTCCAAAATTTCTTAGTAAAACATGTTTTTTTTTCATTTTTCACAAATGCATATCACTGCAATCAGTTCTTCCAAGATTTGCACAATGTTCCAAGGCAAAATTTAACCGATTTTCGAGAAATAGTTTCGTATTTCGAGTTTACTTTTTCCTTAAAATTAAAAGAAGAGGCACTGTGTAAATCACTTCATCATGGCTTTTTGAGCAGTCAAATGTTTCAACTGTTGTTTATATATTTCAGCTTCTTCTTCTTTTTTCTTCAGCTGACGTCGATATTCTTCAGCTTCTCTTCGGGCTTCTGCTAACCTTCGATTGAGCTCAGCCACGTCTGTGATCTGCTCTTCTTCCTCATAAACTTCTTGTGAATCGTTTATTTGTAAAAGTACAGCTTCCTTAGAAACTGCCGATTTCTGTAAAGAAAATGGATGAAATCAGATTTATCCTTTGTAAATATTATTCATAGTGTGGATAAATTTAATATTCAAATACCTTTACTGGAGTTATTGTAGGTTTAGTTGCTGTATAAGCTGGAATAGTCGAATTTACGTGTCCGATTGACGTAAGAAAGATTTTATTCCCGCCTCTTGTTTCGGTAGACGACCTTTTTAAAATATTTGGCCCTTTCGACATCATTGGTGTTGAATTTTGACCTAATAGCTGATCCGCTCTTATCGTGATCAATTTTCTCGCGGGTGCCTTTTTCGTGCCAACTTGCAACCGTTTAACGGGTTGCATGTTAAGGGTATTCGACCTCGTAAGATTTAAAGCAAGTTTTCCAGCTTCTGCAACAAAGACATTTCAAGATTTTATGAATTCATATCGGAATTCATACTCAACAATTGGAAAAGATTTAAAACATTTTTCAATAATTTCTTACCAGTTAGAACAACGGTTTGACCACTTTCCATAGCATTTTCAACAATGGTTGAGTCAGTGTCCATTGGAATCATAGTAATTCCATGAGCTTGCAGCAATCTAAGTGGCTGTTCTCCCAGATTGATAACTTCTCTTTGTTTTCTGTTCCCAATGTGAACATTTTTCTCCTCTAACCTTTGCAAGCCATCCTTTACTTGTTCACATTCACTTACTGGTTTTACCCTAATTGCTTGGTAGGACATTTTTTGTTTTTTACTTGCAGCTACTACAATCAATATAAATGCTCATTAATACAATATCTTGAAAATTTGACAGCATATCAAGCAAAGTAATTAAAAAAAACAACTGAATAGTTCACTGTATAAGATAGATTTATCAACGTACATTGAGCAAGCCTCTGTTTCTGCTGTTGTTCTTCAAGTTGAACTCGTTCTTGTTCCTCTTTTTGTCTTTCTGCTTCCATTTGGATTAAATTTTGAGTGGCTGCCTCGATTTCTGCTGATTGTATTTGAGATTGTTGGATGCTCATGATTTCTCTCTCTTGTTGCAGCATATCGACTAGATCTGTTCGATCATGTTCAACCGCAAGAGTTACAGGTGTTTTATCAAATTTACTCAAAGCATTTGGATCTGCACCATGCTCCAAAAGCACCAACATAACCTCTTCGTGTTCTTTTTCAACAGCCCAATGTAGTGGTGTCATTTTCAGCTAAAAATATCAAATATTTTTATACTGCAAAGAATTTTTTACAATAATATGTCAGCTGACAGTGAGATACTAAGACACAAAAAAGGTAATATTTGTAAAAATTTTTGGTAAAACTTGCTCACAAAAATATTTAGAAAAGCTCAAAATTAGATATAACAAATGAAAACATACCATATCCCTGCTGTCAACTTCTGCTCCATATGTAAGAAGTAACTGTGCCATTTGATGATGACCTTCATATGCAGCCATGTGCAGTGGTGTCCTGTCAACTTTTGTTCTTGCATCCCTAGAGATTCCAGCTCTCAATAATACTTCAGCAGTTTCTACATGATTATTTTGAGCAGCTAAGTGTAAGGCGCTTGTTCCAAGCTAATGAAATTTAATCAAGATTACACATTGCTCAGTAGAATTTTTGCAAGAATTCCAAAATGATTTATTTACCCAGTCTGTTGTGAATGGTGCTCCTCTGCACATAAGGTCTCTCACCATTTCTGTGTCTCCTTTCTTGGCACTTTCCAGCAGTTGCTTTCCTAATTCTACTATCGATGAGGCATCTGCACTCCGGGCTCTTGGTGTCGACACATCGCATGGTAAAATTTCAACTGGTATAAAGGTGCCATCCAAGTCCTCAAAGGAACAGAGGCCCTCTGTTTCTGCTTGCATTTTGTTGTTGTTTTAGTTACAGTCTTTTCTTCTAAACTTATCTGATATTGATCTGTGTAAATAAAAGAAATGTTTGAAATTATTAACTTGTCACCATTGAAATATCTGTTGGAAAACAAAAAATTTACCCATTGTTGATAGCAATTAAACGCTCTTGTTACACAAACAAATAAAAAAGAAAAATAAAAATTAATAATCAGGGCAACATCATCCACGAGTGCAGAATGAAAACAAAACAACGTTGACAAATAAAACACGATTGCCGACAGTCACGACAAGGTGAGCACTCGTAATCTCCAACGTCGGCAGTGATCAGCGCCATAAAAAACTTGTGGCTTCACTGTCGTAATCGTCATCGTCATCATCATCACCGTGGACCGACGGCGACCTTGATCGACCTGGACAATTACTGTCTATGATTTCGTATCGATACGCGGGCAAGGCAGTTGCGAAGTGTGCAGCGGACGAAAAAGACATGGAATGTTATTTCGAGGGACAGCGCGCGCGTTAAACTCGCACTTTGCCCGGAGACTCGAAAGGAACTTCCTGTTCCTGTTTCAACGGAAGTGGTGGTGCAAGAGCTGCCGTTGCCGCCACCGCCGATTCATGCTTTCCACGCGGATTTTTCGCTTATTACTTACTCGGTACGCATCGTCTCCGCTGGCCTCGTAGACGAGTTCCTTGGCTCGCCTTTCCACAAACGTGATCGCCAGGTTATCCTCGTTGTAAAGACTCCTCTGCGATGCTGGCACACCGCGGCCACGGGACAACATGGCCGACGACACCGCGATTGGCGCCATTCTCGACTCACTCGGTTTTTCTCGCTCTCCTTTTACTTTTTCATTTCTTGCTTGTTGATTCATCGAACAACCTTTCTTCGCTCGTCGAGACATTCTTCAATTGTCGTACTTTGGGAGAAGAATACTTTTGGACGTGATGGAATAGGATTTTGCATAAATTTTTGAATTCACAAACTTGACTTTTTGCGATTTTTTGAAGTTTTCAAAAGGAAAATGAGTGATAAAGAAAATACCAAGTTGTGCGATTGAGGCACCGCTCTGCGGCAGGATATGTAATTAAACCATCGGATGTTGCTTCGAGGTTATGTTAGCACAGCAAAAGGCGCCAATTTCAAAAAGAGTGTAAAAGCACAACTTGTCTATTATTGATAAATAAATAAATAAATAGAAAATTCTAGTTATTAGAAAAGAAACAAAAGATTGTGAATAATTGAAAGGTGATATTATTAGCCATAATATATAGTGAACATATTATTGAATAAAGTTAATAATTTATTGCGAATTATTTTAGAAAATTTACGTAGTTGTATCAATTGTACGCATGTTGTTCATTTGATTTAGATGTATATTACCTACTAACAATATAAAGCAAGGGTTCAAAAAGCTTGAACTAAAACTTGGTCTAGCCAAATTTGAGCTTTTGAGCTTTTCAAAATATTTCAAAAACTACTAAAATAAACTTAAATTATTCAATTGAACAGATATATATCTTTCACTTATGAAAACGTCTGGAAAAAAAATATTTTTCATTGTTTGCATTTTTTTAGCGTGCTTACATATCGATCGAACACCTCGATTCTGTTGTTTAAATCACACCGTAAAACAAAACTTTATTTTTATATTTCATCAACTCATCTATCATTCAACGCAATAGTCATCCAATTTATTCATGGTATTTTTTTTTTTGCTTTTCCGGGAAATACATCCAAACCACAGCGGCTAATGCGAGCGAGCTTTCAAGTGATAAAACATTTATTCGTTCGATGTAGTGCTACATGTAGAGAGAGATTCGAACGAGCGCCACACACGTCGGACACATGAATTATATATAATAATCAAATAAAAATTAACCGAGTAACCTCGTCGCCATTGCGCCAGGTACAAATTATTCCTTATCGTGGCAATTGCGAAACGTAGCTAAGATAACACTGCGATAGGTATATATATAACTGTATATAGGCGAACGAGCGCGAAAGGGCGACAATGAAGAAAACGTGAAAGCGTTTTGGCTCTTGGGACTTGCGCCGAGCTCGCTCTCGCGCTAATTGACTGCGGTGCTAATATGCATGAGGATGTTATTTGAATAGTTGTAAATTCGCTTTATTACCTTCGCGAGGAGAGTTGATTCGCCATTTCGACAAGATGAAAATTCTTTCGCGCTATTTCGCAATATTGATTACAAAGCTCTTTTATTTTCTATCGTAAATAACTTTCCAATCAATACTCGACGATTGATTTTATATAGATGAACCAACTCTTATCGAAAATGCATCAAACAAATCTATATATACTCTGGCGAACGAAAATCCGGGCTATTAGTTAAAGTCTCTGGGGAAACAATAACTCGGCCATTTAATGATTGCAACAGGCGGAAAAAGCTTTAATCTAGCTTTCCGCTTTTGCGATTCGCTTTATCGACGTTAAAATAAAAAAAAAAGCCGCGCGTCTGTTTGTTATTACGCGATAAATTGCAAGCAAAATTACTTACCTCGACGGATGCGGTAAAAAATAAAGGAGGGCCCTCTTCTTTTTTTTTCTCCCCATTAAATTTAACGCAGTCTTTGTCTGATTATTTTGCCATTTCTCGCGCGCAAAAGAAAGTCTTTTATTCTTTGCTGAAGTTTTGCTTCTTTTTTGTATCGTTGATTCGTTTGCGCGAGCGACCTACAAAGCTATCGTGTAAAGAAAAGCAATCTTCATCGAAATATTCGCTTCGGAACTTCAATATCCGATTTAATTTCCTCGCCGACAGTTGTCGAAAAAAAAAAGAAGAAAAATACTATCGCGGCAAATATAGCTTGTAAACCGCAAGCTCGCACATATACACGCGAAGCGAGCTTTCGAAAATTAGAGGAAGCGCGCGGGATTAGTAATTCAGAAGTGCCGAGAGATCTTATCAAGCATTCCTTCAGCGCAAAGACTGCGGATATACAAAGTGCGAACGTGAAAAAGGCAACACATACCGCGGATGAATATGCATGCTGCTCGAGTGGCCCAAACACTTTTGGAAAAGTGAGCGAGAGAGGGATTTGGGATGAGGGAGAGAGAAAAAGTTTCATATTCTTTTTTTTTTCATAAGTTTCATATTCTTAACGACTCTAAAAGCTCACTGCAGTGTGACTGATTTGTGGAAAAAGTTGTAGAGTTATGAACGATTTACTGCAAAGTGTGATTTAAAGAATCTAAACTTTTTTTTTGAAAACAAATGCTGCTTGATAACAAATGACTATACTTGGGGGGGAAAGAACAGAGCTACTGTATATTGCATGGGTGGCAATCAAATTGACGTCAATTGAAACTAAGATTGATTTTAATTGAAATAAAATTTGATGTTGATTTTTTTTTCTAAAATTTTTTATTTATACTAGTGAGTGATAGTGTCATGTGTTTTAGTGTGATAAATTAAATTTATAGAATCTAGAAAGGAAAATGAGATATGATTTTTCATTGTTATTTGTCTCTACAACATTCATAAAAGAAAAGTTACACGAATGTTTATATTTTAAAAAACTTTTGTTTTCACGTAAAAGTGCTATGACATTTTTGCAAAGAAAAAAAAAATATTTAAAAGGCGTAACAGTTCCAACACGGCATAATCCAAGTGCTCCGACATGCTTCCATTGAAAATGTCGCAACAATGTATTTAAACGAGAGCAACACGGCCGTGTGTAACACACTCGGATTTATCATGTAAGAATTAAAAGACAGAAGCATGTTGAAATATCAACTTTTTTTTATCAAATAATCAATAAATAATAAACTGAAAACGATGATTTATTCAGTCATGTACATACCACGATATAAAGATAAACCACGCAGACTAGAACCGCAAAAAGAAAGAAAATATATCATAAAGCATCGCAGAAAAAAAAATCCGCAAGCTTTCAACGCTCGTAAAATTCATCCTTTTTTTTGTGCTAGCGTGTCATCCCTTGTGTACTTGAAGGCATTCGCTTTGCCAAGCGGAATAGACGGCTTATGTGTGTGTGCGGGTGGTGTGCACGTGAATAATTTAGGACGTAAAATGTTGCTGGGCTTACATTCCGCAACGTATCAGCCAACACAGCTGCAACCGAGGATACTTGCATGCTTTTTCATTGAACCTTTGCGTGTATTACTTAAAAGTTTTTTTTTTCGTTGGTTTTGATATGTTGATGGTTATTTATCGTTATTGCGATTTTAAATTGAAATGAGATTTTAATTAGCTTTGGGTTCAACGCAAATAAGATATTTATTCAACGCTCGAAATAATACACTCTCGTGTAATTATTCACGTACATACATTTTATCGAACTGCAGAAATTTTGCGTTCATTAATCATATTCGTATATTGCCCAGCGATATAAATTCGATTTAAATTATTGAAACGATGACAAAAAAAAATCAAGTATAACAGCACTGATTAATAGCGACGTTCGAAATCATACAATTCCATAAATATTCCCAATTTTTTTTTCATCCGCGAACGATAGAAAAAAAAACTCGATCGTCTCATCTGCCAAACGCACGATACTCTCGAAAATGTTTGCTCGTAAAAAATCACGAGCCAGTGTACGTTAGCACTATAACGATCAGCACGAAAATTTTTCATCCACGATAGATATCAATAGTCCTACGCAGGACAGAGTATCGTATGAAGCTTTCCATTACACCGAAAATCGAAAAGAGAAAAAAAAAACCTTAGTCGCGAGCTGATGAGACTTTTGCGTGTTACATTCTACTTTTTAGGTTTTGGTGGTCGTTTCTTCTTCTTGTCTTCCGGGCGATAAGGACCGAGCTTGCGGCGCACCTGCATGCCACGATAAGCTGCTTGTATCTTGAGAATCCATTTGAGCTTGAACGCTTCGTATTCTTGTGCTTTGCGCGCTTCTTCTCTCTCCGCCAAGCTCGTGTCTATGAATTCCTGGCGCTGATTGTACTGCAACGACGAGACGATCGTTAATGTCATTGAAACTATTTTGATAAAATTATTATTTTTTGTTTTATAAAAGCCTTATAAAATTGTATAATTTGAACTTTCTGTCAATTTTTGGACACAAGTATCAATTGAAATTTAAATTATTGGGAATTTTAGATAAGAACTATCAATACTTTACTATTTGCGCGATATTTAATCACTTTAACTTTATTTAAAAAAAGTAGTAATGGATAAAAAAAAGCAGCAATGAGAATCCACTGCGAAAAGCCAGTTGTATCAGCAAACTATTTTTCAAATGAAATTGTTAGTGAGACAAGCAAACATTCAATCGCTCTCTTAAAAATAACAAATGAGTGACACGCAGGTGGTTGAAAGATATTATTGGACGAGCTGGAAAATACGATCTGAAACCTAGTAATATCTACGACACCATGCCCGAGGATTTGAGCGAGCCTCTTTGACGTACTTTGGAAATGTAATATATATAGACAGTCTAGGTTTTATCTGATTATCAGTGGAATATTTAGACTTGTAACAATTGATATAAATTTTTTGATAGACATTTTTAATAATGTGTTGCAGTGCTTGGCAAAGGGAAATGCACGATGCCAAGTCGAAATTTACAAAACCAAGTCTAACGAGGGTTATCGTTTTACCTTGTTGTTGGACTTTGCTCGAATACGCGTCTCTGCAAGCTCTCTGTGTGATTGCTCCAAGTTTCATCAAAATTATTTGAAAAATTGTCAAGTTGCCACAAACTTATTGGATGAAATGAAGTATGATACAGCCGCAGTTGTTGGAGATGATAATGCTGTACTTTGATTCGACGTCAACCACGACAACTTTGGAAGCTTATACTTATACGTAACACTTGTCATCGTTCTCATGGCTTTTCAAACTGCGGTGTTACGACATGGTGCTTTTCAATCGAATCGACTCGGCATGCAAATCAAGGTTGCTTGCTCGTCTGTGATTTACAAGAAGGTAACATTACGACCTCTACTCGATACAAATAATAAAAGTAATTCATTGAATGGAGAAACTGCTTTTTCAATTATACGACACTGTATCCTTCAATTATACAAACTCTGAACGAGTTTGACGATGCCATACTTTGGTCGGCTCTGGATAGCGTTGGATGGATCGTCGAGTTTGATCATCCACACGCGCTGTTGCAGAATCCACATGGAAACTTTTCAAAAATACTCGAGCAATCTGATGATTCAGCATCGCAGTATCTTTGAATTATTGCGGCACGCGTAAGAAATTATAAATGGAAATTAAACCTCTGTAAAGTTATGATCATCGTATTATTTTATGATGTTATTTTAATTTTAGGCCTATAGTGATATGACAGTGTAACCGATATACTGTCAATCTATTATCCAACAACGGGTTCACTGAATAAACATAATTATCGTATTGTTCAATGACTCATAGAAAGCGCATCTTTAGTCGAATTGTAAAATCAGGGTATTCGAAAAATGTACGCGGATTTTCTTCTCAATTGCCAATGACCGAGTGGGGTAAATCAAGAAGCCATCAACATGATCATTTTCTTTGGCGATTAATAAATTTTTTACGAATGATCAAATACATTATTGCAATATTTTTTACACTCTATCGGAAAACAGAAACGTATTTGTCATTTTCAACGTTTTACTTGATAGTTTTGCAGAGTTACAAAATTACAACTTGAGAAATATTCTTGATAGCACTACAAAATGTATGTATTTAGTTGATCAGGCTGCAATAAAGTGTTATCGCTAGTGTACACCAAAATTACGAAATCATGTTTTTGATGTAAAGCGTTCTCTTTATAGCCCAAAATGATAGTTTTATTTTATCTCGAGGCTTTAACCGGAAAAAAATTCCATCGCGCGTTGTAAATTTCGAGCAAAAGATAACGTGAAAGAGGTAGAACACACGAAAAATAGTTATTTCTAGTTTGCGTTAACTGAAAGCAACTTGAACATTTTCAAATTTTTATTCATCTTGATGATGGATGCAAAAAGTAAGAATGAAAATCCACTTTTAAAAGCCAACATAATCAAAAAATTTTTCTTTTGGTAAGTGATTTATCAGCAATATAAATAAGTACTGATGTTTTAATTTGAGATTAACAAAAGATTGATTATAGGTGGCTGAAGGACATTTTCACACAAAGTCAAAAAAATGACCTCAAGCCCAGTGATATCTACGATACCATGCCCCAAGACACGAGCGAACATCTGTATCATGCATTAGAAATGTTATATATTGGCTTTCAATCTTTTCTCCATTGATATATTTGTATTATAGTATTTATGACATTATTTCTTAATAATTTATAATACATTATAGCGCTTGGCAAAGGGAGATGGACGATGCCCAATCAAAGTCAGCGAGGCCAAGTCTAACCAAAGTTATCGTGAAAACTTACTATTGGACTTTTTTCAAGTTTGTGTCTTTGCCGGCCCTTTACGTAATCGCTCTGTAAGTTTCATTAACACCTTAAGTTCGGTATATTTTGATATACATGATTGATAAAGTATATCACGCATCAGTCAACGCGTTAAAGATATTTTAAAATTCTCAAAATTGCTACAAACTAATTTGACGAAATAAAGTATGATACAGCCTCAATTATTGGAAATGATAATGCTGTATTTCGAGCCAACTTCAACCATGGCAACTTCGGAGGCTTATGCTTACGCAACGGTTTCCATCATCTTTATGACTGTTTATATTGCAGTACAGCACCATTCTCTCTTTCTTTTGAACCGTCTCGGTATGCAGATCAAGGTTGCTTGCTCATCTCTTCTATACAAGAAAGTAATCTTGCGAACTCTATTCACAATCAATATAAATAATTAATGTTGATCATCAAGTGCAAACACTGTCTTTTCAGATGACCAAAATCCCCACGACAAGTCGAAACAGAGGTGCTTCAGCAATCAGTTTATTTGCAATAGACGTTGGTAGATTTGAGATTGTTGCAAACTACTTTTCTTATATGGCCGTACTTCCCTTACAACTGGTAGGAGTCACATACTTGATGTATTCTTATGTCGGTACAGTTGCTGCCTTCACTGGCGTCGCTCTCATGATTCTCCAAACAATCCCATTGCAAAGTACAGCAAACAATTAATTAATAACTTTTCTGTTATTAAAAGGGATACTTGATTTAATGCTACTGCTTGTTTCAGCGCTTTATTATAAATTGACACTAAAGTGGCGAGCGAAGCAAGTCATCAACACCGACAAGAGAATCTCACTGATAGGGGAGGTCCTAGCCGGTGTACGTGTGATCAAGATGTACACTTGGGAACGTTATTTTGAAAAGCTAGTCGGCCGCGCTAGAAGGTTCGATATAAATCCGCAGAAATCGTATGTTATCGAATACAATTTTAATGTAATGGATTTTTGCAGCCTAGAAATTCAAGGCTACCTGAAAATCGCTTACCTTGCTTCGGCAGTTATGTGGCCGCGATTGATATCTCATCGAATCGGCACGTTCGTTGTGACACTCGTTTACCTGTCTCAATATAGCATGATAAGGACAGAAATTATGCTGTCGGTCAGGCAGCATTTGAATGGCTTACGAAATCTTTTGTGCTTGTATTTTTTTCGCTCTGTTGAAGCATTTATCAGCGTGCGCGTCTCCATCGAAAGAATTCAGGTAAATAAATTAACGCACGCGTAGTAACAGAAATGAATGTAACTATAACAATATATCCTTTATACAGAATTTTTTGTTACTGGCCGAAATCGAGCCAGGCATTGACAAGATGGTAGACCGAGAAAGCGCTGGGAAAATATCATTAAAAAACGTTAGAGCCTCATGGGATGGAACAATCAAAGGGAATTACACTATCCACAATGTTACTATTGATTTCTTGCCAAAAAAGACATATGCCATTTTGGGTGCAACTGGATCAGGAAAGGTATCTATGAATGTAACTAAGCCTAAGTACGTTTTCATTTTTTTATTTTCGATTGATAGAGTTCGTTGCTGAATCTAATGTTGGGCGAACTGGAACCGATTTCCGGCCAAGTATCTGTCGGTGGTGAAATCTCCTACGCCAGTC
Organism: Galeopsomyia nigrocyanea; assembly: GCA_035047105.1. Classification (NCBI taxonomy): domain Eukaryota; kingdom Metazoa; phylum Arthropoda; class Insecta; order Hymenoptera; family Eulophidae; genus Galeopsomyia; species Galeopsomyia nigrocyanea. Next base: position 6,427,075 of record JAWWMK010000021.1, on the reverse strand, counting down.
AAGAGCCATGGCTGTTTGCTGCTTCTATTCGAGAAAACATACTATTTGGCGAAGCTTACGAAGCAGAACGTTACGAAGAAGTAGTAAAAGCCTGCGCACTCTTGGACGACTTTTACAATTTACCTTACGGCGACAAGACTGTGGTGGGGGATCGAGGTATGTCGTTGAGTGGAGGACAACGCGCCAGAATCAACATAGCTAGGTACTTTTGCATATATGCATATATGACGAAATCTACAAAAAATTGCACATTTTTGAAGCCCAAAATGGAAAAAAAAATTTGTAACGCTAGAGCTTCCGGAGTTTTTTCCTCTTCTTTTGAAGGTATATAGTAGGCTTCTGCAAAGGCTTGGCTCGGCTCGAGCTTAGCTCGAAGCTCCCAGCCCACCCGAGCTTTCCGAGCAGCTCGAGCTTTCGAGCTTTCGAGCGGCTCGAGATTTTAAGCTCTCAAATTATTTTACGCATAGAGTCTATAAATATGTGTTAAAAAGCCGGATTTACTTAAATTTGCAAGTTTTCTAACTATTCGAATTATGTTACCCATTACTACTAAGATAACATTGAAATTATGTGTGTCTAGTTTGGGAAAACTTCCGAGAAAATCTTGAGAGTCACATTTTTTTCTTCTCTATGCTTATTTCGATGCTTAGTCGATATGTAGCAGACAAAAATCTAAGAAAAATTCGAGAGCTTGAAGGGTCGAGCTGACTCAGAGCTCGAGCCCCGGAGCTTCGAGCTGAGCTCGAGCTGGAAAACTCGGGGCTCGATAAGCTTGAGCTAGCTCGGGCTCGGCTCGACTCGGCTCGGCCGAACTAAAGCTCGAGCCGCTCGAGCTTTTCGAGCTTTTGCAGAAGCCTAGTATATAGTAACGGAAAATCCTCGTGAACATTAGAAAAGTCCTCCAGAACTACTTTTTTTTCGGTATTTTATCCATAGTTTTAACGAACTGAAGATTGCATTTTTTTGTTATTGTGTTGATAACTTTTTACCGCATAATTATTTTGAAACAAAACTAATTTCTACGTAAAGGTCTTCCTTTTTGCTACAATTTTAACTGGTCAAAAATGTTTCTAGTGGCCTTAGAAGCCGAGAAATCAATATTTGAACCAAATGACATTTTTTGCCTATTTTCACTGAAATAAGTCCATTTGATTATATAATGGGGAAAATCCTGAAAACGTAGTTCATGTAAACTTTTACAACATTCACGAGCATTTTTCAACACTATATACCTTCAAAAAGAAGAGGAAAAAACTCTGGAAGCTCTAGCGTTAAAAAATGTTTTATCCCTTTTGGTCTTCAAAAAAGTGCTTTTTTTTATAAATTTCGTCATATGCTCCTTTATGAAATTCTGCGTATCATGTAATAACTATCAGAGAGTTTTCAGGGCAGTTTATCGTAAAGCAGACATATACCTCCTCGACGATCCTTTCTCGGCCGTAGATACCCGAGTTGCTAAGACATTGAGGAGTCAGTGCGTCGACGGGCTGCTTAAGGGTAAAACTGTCATTTTTGTGACCCATAGCTTGCAATATCTGGGCGAGGACGATCGCGTAATTTTGGTCGACTTGGTTGGTGAAACTTACCGTTAAAATTTTTTATATATTTAATCACTTATTTTGACGACTTCTAGGGTGAAATTAAGTTCGAAGGTAGTATGGTCGATTTTCAAACAAGCAAAGGGGGTATGCTACTCTTGCCTTCCAATGAAAATGAACGCACTGAATTGACAGTTGATCATGAAATAAGTTTAAATAATGAACATTTGGGGATTTTGAAAAGCGGCGAGAGCTTGGCACCCAATGAGAACGAAGAGATACAAGCTAAAGGACTGTTGTCAATTTCAGTACTCTTAAAGTACGCTAAAGCTGGTGGTTATGCTGCTCTGTTAATGGTAGTGGCGGTCCACTTTATTCCAACTTTTCTATTGTTCAAGTTTGACTTTGAAATGACAGCTTGGTGAGGAAAAGCGACAAGCCAAGATGTAGTATTGATGGACGTGTTTAATCTTTGAATTGACAGATATCGTTTTACAGGATACAACAAGAGAATCAAATTCTAGAACACGATGGAAGTGGTTTATATTCAAACTCGGTAATCGTCCTTGGCAGCATCATAGCTCTCATGGTATCCTCGAAAATCATGAAAAATGTTTTGATATATAGGTTCATTTACATTGCAAATCGAATCCTTCACAACAACATGTTTGCTCATTTGATTAGGACATCTATGCGGTTTTTTGAGATTAATCCTGCCGGTGTGTATTAGTTGTCTCTTCAGAATCAGAATTTAAAGTTGATAAAATATATCATTATGTGTAGGACGAGTCCTCAATCGTTTCTCAGAAGACATTGGCGATTTGGACAACAACTTGTCCGTCAGATTATTAGATACACTGGCTATGTTGTTCTTAACTGTTGGATCACTGGTCTTTGTTCTTCTACTTAATTGGTGGAATGTCGTACCGATTGTCATTATCATATTTTACTGTGTGAAGATGAGCTGCTGGTATGTGCCAGTAGCTTCAACAACGAAGAGGCTTGCTGCAGCTGGTAAAAGTCGAATTCTTATAATGAAATATTTGTTTTACGATAACTCAAGTTGCTACGTTGTTGATTGCGTAAAATTTGAATTCTACGGGTGAATTCAGATGCAAACGATTCGGCGATGATCGATTTGGAGGAAAATAAGGTGGTGAGGAGTGGGAATAGGTAAAAAGCAACGTCGACTTATCCTATTCGACTTGTTTCACACAACACTATAGTTTTTAATATTTAAATGATAATTAGTGAACACCATTGACATTAATATCAACAGCGCAAGCAATTAAGGGACTTGAACAATTTGTAAACAGTAACTTTGCTTGGAGTAAATTCAAACACGGCAATGTCAAGGTACCGCACGCTTCACACCACTACAATTTTTTCGACTTGACCACCCGTCGCCGAATTGTCTACATCTGATTACGCTCTATACTCGATCCTAGCAATTGTATCATTTTAATCATATTAAGTTAGTTATGGCACAATCCGTTTGCTGAACATAACTGAAATATTTAAAAACTATATTAATCCAACAAAATTCCAAATCACTTGCTCCGTAATATTCTTCGCCAAATTAACATGACCGGCTTTTAGAAAAAAGTCCCGTGCTCAACTTCATCACCTCGACACTCGCTGGGCTACCAACAATTCGCTCTTGCCAATCTCAAGAATTTGTTATGCGAGAATTTGCCAACCGGCTGGATCAACATACCGCAGCACATATTTTGGTACTTGCATCACCCGCGGCGCTCCAGTTATGGATAGGATTGTCGTCTGTTGCGCTTTTTGCTTGCATTGCTTACACCTGCATCGCCTGTAAAAACTACGGTATTCTTGCCGAAGAGGCAGGTTTGATGTTGGTCACAATTTACGAATTGACCAACGGACTCCCGTACTTCGTGAGAAACTTCGCTGAGATGTGTATCTCTATGATTAACGTTGAGCGAGTGCTTCATTACACCGAGCTGGAGCCAGAGGATTCGGACAATAAGGAATCGATTGAACAACTGCCAGGATCGTGGCCCAGCAACGGTGAGATCAAGTTTGAACAGGTTAATCTGAGGTACTCCGATGAAGACCAGCCGGTCCTCAACGATCTCAGCTTTACGATTGAACCTCGTGCTAAGGTAATTACGTCCAATTCACCTTTTATTTAGTGTTTATCGGGATTATAATAACGATTTTATATCGTCAGGTCGGAATCGTCGGTCGAACCGGAGCAGGAAAATCCTCGCTTATAGCTGCGCTTTTCCGTCTTGCCAAAATAGAAGGCCGCCTACTTATCGACAACGTTAACACTCAGAAAGTCGATTTATCCAATTTGCGCTCGAAAATTTCAATTATACCCCAGGAACCTGTTCTGTTCAGTGCCTCTCTCAGAAGCAACTTGGACCCTCTGAACGAGTTTGACGATGCCATACTTTGGTCGGCTCTGGATAGCGTTGGTCTTAAAAAAACATTCTCTTCTCTCGACCAGTTCGTTGAAAGAGGTGGCAAGAATTTGAGCTTAGGACAGCGCCAATTGCTCTGTCTGGCTCGCGCTGCTGCCAAAAATAACAAAATTTTGGTTCTGGACGAAGCTACGGCCAATGTGGACTCAGCTACAGACGCCTTAATTCAACAAACTATCAGGGATAAATTTAGAAGCTGCACTGTCTTGACGATCGCTCATCGACTCAATACCATAATGGATAGCGATAAGGTTCTGGTAATGGATCATGGACAAGCTGTCGAATACGGTCATCCTTACGAGTTGCTTCAAAATCCTGACGGATATTTTTCGAAAATGGTCGACCAAACTGGCGGAAGGATGTCACATCAACTTGGAACCACAGCCAAGACTGTAAGAAATCATTAAGCTCCCCCTCATATCCATAGCACACTAAAGCGAAATATGTTTGTCCTTAATTGGATATTACTCCATGAAGGTATCGATAAAATTTTCTGAAATTTTTATTTTAGGCGTATATTAAACTGGAGGTTCACTCAACGCATTTTTAACTAATACTAGAAGAATGATTGAATACAATATTTCAAGTAGCAATGAGATTCACCTGCCAAAAAATTTCGAGCTTTTGGCGGAATCATAGTGGGCCGGCATGTACTATAGAATCAGGTTGATGTCTATCACAGTTGAAGTACTATAGCTTTGGAAATAATCCATGGCATGTAATAGTAGATATTTATATGACGAATTGAAAAATGATTATTAAAGAATGAGACTGCTTAGTTTGAGTATAAATTTTATTTATTCCAAAATTTCATTGACGATCCTCCCGTTGATTCAAACTTCAACTCGATGAAATCCAAGCTCGACAATGTACTTTAGAAATGTATACAACGTCATATTATTCCTGTTTTGGAGGCAAAGACGAAATAATAATTGTAAATAAGACTGTACATTCGGAATAGTATCAAATTTTGTCGTCAATTTTGTAGGAAGATTAATAAATGTATCCCATCTTGTGGGAACATTTACATATTCTAAATCATTATACTGTACTTTTTATTTTATTAAGTCAGTTATGAAAATTTTTTTCACAAGTCAGTAAGAAGCACGAAAATTTCTAACAGGAAATATAATGTTTTAAATAAAGTAAAATTAGTAACATCGTAATTGTATGTAATTTTCTTTCAGCAAATGTTTTAATTATTCCAATGACCTTCACGATAATTGCGTCGGGTACTGCGTGATCGATGGTATACCAAACGTCCGTGTAGATTAATGAAAAACTTCAGTAGTCAGACAGTTTTTGTAAATGAATGTAAATATTTAAGATATAAATAAGAAACTTCTTATTCGTGCCTTTTCTAGTAATATATTCTATCAGGTAGACCATCTGTTACCTGTTTGCTAGTTATAAGGAAAAAGTTTACAGGGAAACTTGGAGGAAATAGTTTAAGCATTTATTTTATTTCACCGCAAATAATTTTTGACAATGAATGATAAAAGGTGCAATGAAAATCCACTGCGACAAGCCGGTTGTATCAACAAACTATTTTTCTGGTGGCTAAATTATTAGTAATATAAATGAGCATCGATTCTATAATATGCAAATGATAAAAAATTGATATAGGTGGTTGAAAGATATCCTAGGACGCAGTAGAAAAATTGATCTAAAGTCTGATGATATTTATGACACCATGCCGGAAGACTTGAGCAAGCCTCTTCAATATACTTTGGAAATGTAATACAATATTAATTGAACTTATTTCCCTTACAATCATAATATTGAGATTGTATAAATTCAAATCAATTTTTTATAACCTAATGCATAATATGTTCCAGAGCATGGCAAAAAGAGATGGATAAAGCCAAATCGAAGTCAATGAAACCGAGTTTATTGAGGGTTCTCGTAAGTACATACTGCTCGACTTTTCTTAAATTAGCAACTTTTCAAACTCTCTACGTCATCGCTTTGTAAGTTCTACAAAATATATGTGAAATTGTCAAAATTGACGTCAACTTATCGGATAAAATGAAGTATGATGCAGCCGCAGCTATTCGAGATGATAATGCTGTACTTTGATTCGACGTCAACCACGACAACTTTGGAGGCTTATACTTACGCAACACTTGTCATTGTTCTTATGGCTTTTCAAACTTCAATGTTGCGATATGGTGCTTTTCAAATGAACCGACTTGGTATGCAGATCAAAGTTGCTTGCTCATCTTTGATATACAAGAAGGTACGACCTCTACTCGATACAAATAATAAAAGTAATTCATTGGATGGAGAAACTGCTTTTTCAGATCACGAAGCTTTCATGTTCATCGACAAGCGGCAGCAAAAGTGCCTCAGCTATAAGTTTATTGTCAACCGACGTCGGTAGATTTGAGTTGCTTTTATTGTTTTTAGTTTTTTTGGTCATACTTCCTATACAACTTGCGGGAGTTACTTACTTGATATATTTATATGTCGGATTCATTTCTGCCATAAGTGGTATCGCTTTGATGATCTTTCAAAACATCCCATTACAAAGTAAGTCAAATCTTTAGTCAGTTATGGATTCCCATCATAATGCCATTTCTAATGCTGCTACTTTATCCAGTGCTTACTTTCAACTTGATGTTGAAGTGGCGAGCAAAACAAGTCATCAACACCGACACGAGAATCTCACTTATCGACGAGACCGTAGCTGGAGTACGTGCAATCAAGATGCATACCTGGGAAAAGCATTTTGAAAAGCTGATCTGTCACGCTAGACGGTTTGATATTTTCTAGAATTTATGCAAAATTTAATCTTAATTTAACGCAAAGGCCCTTTTCAGTCTCGAAATTCAAGGCCATTTGAAAATCTCTTACCTTCTATCGGCATCTGACTACTTCATAATGGTCTCTCATCGGATCTGTTTATTTGCCGTGACGCTCATTTACTTTTTGCGTTATAACGTAATAAAGATGGCAAATGTGCTATCAGTAAGACAGCTTGTTTTCAATTTGCGCGATAATTTAAGTGTATATGGGTTTCTGGCCATGCAAGCGGTCGCAAATGTGCGCGTTTCCATACAAAGAATCGAGGTTCGTGAAAATTTTTTTCTATTTAACATACGAATTCATAAATTTAATGTAAATACAACAATGAATATTTACGTAGAATTTCCTATTATTGCCCGAAGTCCAATCAAATGTTAAGAAAACGCAAGATCGAGAAAGTTTTGGGACAATATCAATAAAAAATGTAAAAGCCTCTTGGAATGAAAGAATCAAAGAGGATTGCACTTTTCACACTATTACCATTGATTTTCTACCAAGAATGACATATGCTATTTTAGGTGCAACTGGATCTGGAAAGGTATATTTTTCTATGAATATAACACAGCAAAAGTATATTTTCATTTTTATTTTCCATTGGTAGAGTTCGTTGCTGAAGTTAATGTTAGGCGAACTGGAAACGATATCCGGCCAAGTGTCTGTTGGTGGTGAAATATCATACGCCAGTCAAGAGCCATGGCTATTTGCTGCTTCTATTCGAGAAAACATACTATTTGGCGAGGCTTACGAGGACGAACGCTACAACGAAGTTGTGAAAGCATGCTCACTCTTGGACGACTTCAACAATTTGCCATACGGCGACAAGACTCTGGTGGGTGATCGAGGAATGTCGTTGAGTGGTGGACAGCGTGCCAGAATCAACATAGCTAGGTATTTTTACACATGACCCATCCCAAAAAATTTTGATGCGTTGTGGTTTATTAATTCAAACTTTTTTCAGGGCTGTTTATCGGAAAGCAGACATATACCTACTCGACGATCCTTTTTCGGCCGTAGATACTCGAGTTGCTAAAACGTTGAGGAGTCAGTGTGTAAGCGGACTGCTAAAGGACAAAACAGTCATCTTTGTAACTTACAACTTGCATTACTTGAGTAAAGACGACCAAGTGATTTTACTCAATTCGGTTGGTGAACTCTTTCGATAAATATCTTTTATATCTGAAAAATAATTTGGACGCTTTTTAGGGGGAAATTCATTTCGAAGGCAGCCTCCTCGATTTTCAAAAAAACAAAGAAAGCATGCTATTTTTGCCTCCTGATGAAAGTGAGCTTATTGAATCAATAGTTCATTTTGACAACAGTGATACTCTGATGCCGAAAGTCTCGAAAAATGTCGAGAGCAGAGCACCAAATGAAAATAACGAGACAATATCAAGAGGAACTTTGTCAATGTCGGTTTGCGTGGAATATGTTAAAGCCGGCGGTTATGTCGCTCTACTTATAGTGTTGATGGCCCATTTATTCCCAACTGTTTTGATGTTCAAGTTCGATTCCGAAATGATAGCTTGGTGAGCAAAACAGTTTACACGTGAAATTTGAATGATACAATTTACCTACGTTGGAAATAATTTCACAGGATACAAGAAAAAAGCGATAACGCAAGTAACCAAAAGCCGGGGCTTATTGACACACTCAATGAATATAGTTTACATTCAAATACGATGATCGTTCTTGGTAGCATTTTAATCCTTATTTTATGCACGTCAATGATGAAAAATGTTCTAATATACAGGTTCATTTTCATTGCTAACCAAAACCTTCACAAAAACATGTTTGCGAATGTAATCAGAACATCTCTACGATTCTTTGAAATGAATCCATCTGGTAAGAAATACTTGAAACATTATATGTTGACTAGCAGTATATTGCTGATTTTTTTATGTTCAGGAAGAGTTCTCAATCGTTTCTCAGAAGATATGGGCAACATGGACAACGTCATGCCCGAGTCATTGGTAGATTTGTTCAAGATGGCATTTTTCATAAGCGGATCACTTGTATTTGTTGTAATTATTAACTGGTGGAACCTCGTACCTATCGTATTAACGTGTTTTATCTTCGTATGGGTGAGCTGCATTTATGTGGCAACCGTACCAAAATTTAAGAGACTCGCAGCATCTGGTAAATTTAAAAAAAAATAATAAAAAAGTTGTTTAGAAACCAATTCGACGAAAAAAGTGCATAAATTTGGAAACGTTTTTTCAAATATTCAAATTGCGACGACGCTCTCAATTTTAGGTCGACTTGATCTACGGGGAATCAAAAGATTTGTAATTGCCCATCCTCTCCTTCCATGTGACACGCCCTTTTATGCTTGTGACAGTTTCAACATCACGTAAACACATTAGACATTTATAAAAACGAAAATCTGACTTTGGTTTCTTCTAGTTTTTTTGAATTTAATAAGAAATGCAAAATGATTGCGTTTATTGGACTTTGTAATCGAATTCTACGGCTGAAAATACGTCAGAAACCATTTTTTTTTTTCTACGTGAAATTCCTTGCAGAGCTCTGAAAACAAATGCAATATGGTTTTCAACGTATTTTCAGCCGTAGAATTTAATTTAAAAGTCAGATTACCGCTATGACCTTTCGTTTTTTGTAAAATTAATAAAAAAACATCAAAATTCGTGGATTCTTTACTGACCGATTTTATCTCAAGATTATAAATGGAACCGAATTATTGCAGTTTTTTTTTCGAATTGGCCATACGTGTATTTCTCTAATCTTTGATTTCCATCAATTGCTACAAAATTCGAAGCTTCATATTACCAAAAAAAACTCTTACAAACGAAACCAACTTTCGCAGCAAAAAGCCCAGTATTGACTTTCGTCACATCGACTCTCGCTGGATTAACAACGATTCGTGTTTGCAAAGCTGAGAATTTAATTATGAGAGAGTTCGCCAGTCGACTGGACAAGCATACTGCAGTATTTTTCTTGGCGATTGCATCCGCCAAGGCTTTAGCTTTTTGGATCGATATGCTGGCAATTGGTTTATTTGCCTGCACTGCTTACATTTGCATAGCCTCGAAAAACAATGGTATCCTTGCTGGACAAGCAGTTTTGACTTTGACGACGATGTACGAGATCGTCACTGACGTTTCTTACACGGTCAGAGTATTCGCCGATATGTGTGCTCACATTATCAATGTTGAAAGAGTGCTACAGTACACCGAGCTGGAGCCAGAAGATTCGGTCAGCAAAGAATTGATTGATCAACTGCCAGAATCGTGGCCCACAGACGGTGAGATTAAGTTTAAACGAGTTAGTTTGAGATACCCCGGCGAAGATCGACCAGTCCTCAACGATCTCAACTTCACCATTGAACCTGGTACTAAGGTAATTGCGCCCAAATCAGCCATTTTTTTTGCAAATTCACGATATTTATGGAGACTATAACTCAACAGATCGGAATCGTCGGTCGAACTGGGGCAGGAAAGTCATCGCTGATAACTGCACTCTTTCGTCTTGCCAAATTGGATGGTCGCTTAAGTATCGACAACGTGGACACGCAGAAGATCGATTTATCTCGTTTACGTTCGAAGATTTCAATTATACCTCAAGAACCAGTTCTATTTAGTGCCTCCCTTAGGAGCAACTTGGACCCTCTGAACGAGTTTGACGACGCCACACTCTGGTCGGCTCTTGATAGCGTTGGTCTCAAACAAACCTTCTCTTCTCTGGAACAACTCATTGAGAAAGGTGGCAAGAATTTGAGCTTAGGACAGCGCCAGATGCTCTGCCTGGCTCGCGCTGTCCCCAAAAATAACAAAATTTTGGTTCTGGACGAAGCTACGGCCAATGTTGACTCTGCTACAGACGCCTTAATTCAAAAAACTATCAGGGATAAATTTAAAAGCTGCACTGTCTTGACGATCGCTCATCGACTCAATACGATCATGGATAGCGATAAGGTTCTGGTAATGGATCATGGACGAGTCGTCGAATACGGTCATCCACACGAACTGTTGCAAAATCCTCACGGAAACTTTACGAAAATGGTCAAACAAACTGGCGAAAAGATCTCAAAACAACTTAAAGCGAAAGTTAAGACTGTAAGAAGTTAATAACTGAATATCATCTATATCTACACATTTCCTTGATCGTTTTTCTATTTCAGGCATACAACAATTTGGCGGTGCAGTCAACATATTTGTGATCAATATTAGATTATCATTATCAGATCAATATTAGACATTAGATTAAATGATATATGTTATCCTCCTATTTTTGGTGAATTTCGGGTTCATAGTGACATTTTCTAATCACAAACCCAATTCATGAAGAAGTAAAAGAAATTTTTTAACCTGTAGCTATGTACATAATGAAAATATGGAAAGCAAGCTCTAAACGTTTCATGTATAATATATAGTAATCGATTGAATTTATTAAAATTTATGGATAAATAATAATATTCTTTGGTCAATTTTTGCTGTATTAATGGTGTAGCATACATATATTTTTGTAAAAGATGACAATGATAATACCTTAATTGTATTAAAAATGAAGACTCTATTCAAAAATAAAACGTTTCGAGATTCTTAGTTTTGATGTCGGTTATAATATAAAATATTTTTTCATTAGCTAATAAAGCATGTACTATAGTCGAGCCCCACAAATTTTGACCTGTAAATATGGCACGGTTTGGAATCAATCATATTAGTAGCCTCGTAATTGTATATAATTTTCTAGCTGTTTTCTACACATGTTTACAAGTATTATAATTGCACGAAAGTCAATTCCGTCAGAAACTATGTAGTCGATTGTGTCGGATATCCGCGTAGATAAAAAATTTGAATTAATGAGACAAGTTGGCAAATGGATATCGATGTTTTACTAGTAAACGTGGAAGCTTTCATTTGCGTTTTCCTCACTGTTCACATTCAGATATTCACATGTTCTTTCCGTGAGTAGACGTATTTTTGTAATATACAACTAACGTGGTTGTTAAAGTGTAATTTCGTAGAGCAGTGTTTTGAATTTGTAAAAAGCATTTTTTGATTGAGTTTGCAAATCATTTGTTCTAATCAAGATTTAACTAATATTTTTGTGTTGTAATGGTACAGAAAATGAACATGCATTATAATTTGACTCTAATCTGTTTTTAATTTTATAATTTTTATACAAATATTTAATGACGCTATTTTTTAAAAACCGCACAGACTCGTCAACAGACTGAGTAGCTTGGAAAGCTTTGTGAACTATGATCGAAAAAAATTTGTAATGAGGCAGATCGCACTATAGATAATTGCTGTTTAGAAATTCCTAAAATTTATGGCAAGAAAACGCAGGTAAAGATAAAATACCTTGTTAATGGCAATCAATTTAGTAATTACAAAACGTAATTGAAAACAATTAAATGATATGAATTTAATTTTTTGCTGCAACGAGAATTTTGAGTCGTTTCTCAGACGGTAGCAGTATGTCAGAATCATTGGTAGAAATGCTAAATATAAATCAGTTATTTCTACTAATTATTCAAATCGATTGACGTAATACAGTGACTGACTGTACTTGTTCAAATATTGAAAATATTAACATTTGGGCTGATATCTTATAGTTTGTATTTTAGTTAAAGAGGACGTCCTCTTGCTCATTAGTTTCCAAAGACGGCTCCGCGAAACGAAAAAAGTACTTTTTTAATTCCGTCCGCTCCTTGAATTGAAGAAGTGCTGCTTTCCATCTTTGGGAACCACTTAAGAAGATCAAGTCTTTAATAACTCTTTTTAGCTATGGATAAAAATTCCAACAATGAGAATCCACTTAAGAATGCTAATATTGTTAGCCAATTCTTTTTCTGGTGAGTCAGTAACATTTAATTTTGATATTATTGCAAAATTTTATTACACTACTTAAAATATTTAGGTGGTTAAAAGACATTGTGCGGTTCGGAAGAAAAAATGATCTCAAGAACAGTGATCTGTATGATACCATGCCACAAGATCTTTGTGAGCCTCTTTCCTCCACTTTACAGATGTGATACAGTGAACTCTTTAATTAAGCAAAAAAAAATCTAATTTTACACAGACTTATAAATTCCCAATTATTTCAGACCTTGGAACAGAGAGTTAACATACGCTGAATCGAGGTCAGTTAAACCAAGTCTGTTGAAGATTATCGCAAAAACGTATTTTTGGACTTTTTTGAAGTTTACTTTTTTTCAAGTATTTTTTATGGCCACGATGTAAGTTTCCATTATGCTTTTTTCATTGTATAATTCTTGAAAAATTAACAAATGTAAACACGATTTCTTAAAATCAAGATTGACTCAGCCGCAATTGTTACGAACAATAATGATGTATTTCGATTCCGAATCTGTAATGACGGCTTCAGAAGCTTACATATACGCAACAGTTTCTATTATTCTAATGATTTTGGAAAATGCCATGTTACGCCATGGTTTTTTGCAACTTAATCGACTTGGGATGCAAGTTAAAATTGCCTGTTCCTCTTTAATTTACAAAAAGGTAAGAATCATTAATAAAAACTGCCATAAATAAAAAATAATCTTAAGAACTTTAAATTTACACAGATTACAAAATTGTCGTGTTCGCAAAAATTAGGTACAGAAAGCACCTCGGTAATTAGTTTGCTATCCAGTGACGTGGCGAAACTCGAGCAATTTTTTTCTTATCTAGCTTTTGTGGTTATTCTTCCTGTGCAACTGATAGTCATAGTTGTTCTCGTGCAGCGTTGCATTGGTTTGACTGCTACCTTGGTAGGCATTTCTCTTATGATTTTTCAAACCGTTCCATTACAAGGTATATTACTATTTCTATACATATGATTCGCTTTTTAAAAAACATACATGCAAATATTTATTAAGATGTTATTGAATTCCAGCGCTATATTACAAGTTAGCGTCGAGGTGGCGAGCAAAACAAGCCGCAAATACTGATAAAAGAATTTCACTAATTGATGAAGCAGTCTTAGGAATACGCGTAATCAAGATGTACGCATGGGAAAATTACTTCGAGACACTCGTTTGTCGTATCAGAAGGTATGTCGCCGAATACTAAATGCGTCGAGTTTTATACTTGTTAATGGTATTTTTATTTTGTTGTCGACAGAATTGAAGTTGACGCATTCCTTAAGGTAGCGTATTTAGCGTCGGTAGCCAAATGCTTCATGGAAGCCGCTCACCATGTCTCCTCATTGCTTGCATTTTTCATACACACCAAGCAATATCGGATTGTCGTAATGACGGCAGACATGTTGTCAATTAGACAACATTTCGCTAATTTCAATGATACCATCAGCAACTATTTGTTCCTCAGTATCCAATCGATCACCAATCTACTTGTTTCCATTAGAAGAATCGAAGTTTGTTATCATAATTTTTTTACGCACGACTAACCAGCAAGCGACGATAAATGATTTTTTTTTTGCACAGAACTTTTTATCAATTCGTGAGGTCAAGTCAAGCGTGAAAAAAATTAATGACAGTCAATACGCTGGCACCATTTCAATTATGAACGTCACAACATCTTGGGATCTGGAAACAATATCAGAGATGACCCTACGTGATATTGCCATTGACTTTTCGTCAAAACAGATACACGCTATTCTAGGCGCAACTGGATGCGGAAAGGTATATAGACATCATCGTGAACTTAATGAGTAAATGTGCTTTTACAGCGATTATCTTTTTTTATTTACTAGAGTTCACTGCTGAAGTTGATATTGGGTGAACTTGAACCATTCTCTGGCCAAGTATTCGTCGGTGGTGAAATCTCGTACGCTAGTCAAGAGCCATGGCTGTTTGCTGCTTCTATTCGAGAAAACATACTATTTGGCGAACCTTACCAAGCAGAACGTTACGAAGAAGTAGTAAAAGCATGCGCACTCTTGGACGACTTCAAAAATTTGCCTTACGGCGACAAGACTCTGGTGGGGGATCGAGGTATGTCGTTGAGTGGAGGACAACGCGCCAGAATCAACATAGCTAGGTACTTTTACATATGCTCCATAGTGAAATTCTGCGTATTACGTACTTATTATCAGAGAGTTTCTTAGGGCAGTTTATCGAAAAGCAGACATATACCTTCTCGATGATCCTTTCTCGGCCGTAGACACCCGAGTTGCTAAGACATTGAGGAGTCAGTGTGTGGATGGGCTGCTAAAGACAAAAACTGTCATCTTGGTGACTCACAACTTGCAATATCTGAACAAAGAAGATCACGTGGTCCTGCTTGACTTGGTTGGTGAAACTCTGTTAAAATTTTTTTTATGTGTAAAAGATTAATTATTTTTACGACTTTCAGGGTGAAATTAAATTCAAAGGTAGTATCGCAGATTTTCAAAAGAACAAGGAGTATGGTAACCTTCTACCTTTTATCGAAAATAATTGTCTAGACCAAGAAATGAGTATGAAAATTGAAAATATATGTGATACAAGCGACATAATTAATGTTTCGAGAGAGCGTATAAATGTAGAACCAGATGTAAATGAGGAGTTCTTGGTCAAAGGAGCCATGTCAAAAACAGTGATGTTAAAATATATTAATGCTGGTGGTTACGGCGCCCTATTTATCGCACTGTTGGCTCATGTTGTGCCAGCAGCTCTAGTTTATGAATTCAATTTTCAAATGATAACTTGGTGAGATAAAAAAAGAAAACTGTTAAAAAAAACTTTGAATTGATTATAGTCTTCAAAATAATCATACACGTTTTGCAGGACTGAGACTGGCAAAAATTTTTCGAGCAAATTCGAGCAAAATCGCACGATAGTCGAAAATAATGAATTGTTTCATTGGTCCAATATTGATAGATCAATGATCGTTTTTGGTAGCATGCTAGCTTTAATCATATCTACAGTGATCATGCAACATATTCTGTTCTATAGATTCGTATTCGAGGCCAACAGAAGAATTCACAATAAAATGTTCGCCCATCTGATCAGAACCTCAATCCGTTTTTTTGAGATTAATCCTGCTGGTGAGCATCGATTCAAACATTACTGCCATTATCTAATATTATTTATGCAACATTGTTATTTTTGCTGCAGGCAGAATTCTGAATCGTTTTTCAGATGACACGTACAGCTTGGATCACGGTATGTCAGAATCATCGGTAGAGATGCTTAATATATTATTTGATGTGATCGCATCACTCGTATTCATTATGATAATCGGTTGGTGGAATATTCTACCTATTGCCATTGCCACACTTATCTTTATAAACATGAGCTGCTTATACGTGACAATTATTTCAAAAATGAAGAGGCTTCTCGGTACTGGTAAAGTATCTAAGTAGTTAAACACAAGAACTTTGAAATTAATCTTTTATTTATTGTATAACAACTCACAACAACAATTTCCTTTAATCAATCGACAGCAAAAAGTCCAGTGTTAAGTTTTGTAACGTCAACTCTTGCCGGATTAACAACGATTCGATCGTCAAAAGCTGAAAATTTTATTATTAAAGAATTCAATTGTCGTCAAGATAAGCATACCGCAGCATTTTTTCTGGTACTCGCTACGTCTGCGGGCTTTGCCTTCTGGATCGATCTGTTAGTCTCCGGACTTTTCGCCTGCATCTCGTACAGCTGCATTGCTTTGAAAGGACATGGAGTTCATACTGAACAAGCAGGTTTAATTTTGACAACAATCTATGAGAGCACAGTGTACGTCTCTTTTGCTGTGAGCGGGTTCGCCGAGACATGCGCTTTCATGACCAACATTGAGAGGATGTTGCAGTACACTGAGCTGGAGCCAGAAGACTCGGATAACAAGAAATCGATTGATCAATTGCCGAAATCGTGGCCAGATAACGGTGAGATTAGTTTCGAACGAGTTTGTTTGAAATACTCCGATGAAAATCAGCCGATCCTCCACGATCTCAGTTTCACCATCCAAGCTGGCACTAAGGTAATTCCGTCCTAATGAACGGTAATATTCCACGCTCACAATGTTTATGAGTATTTTAAATCGTCAGATTGGGATCGTCGGTCGAACTGGGGCGGGAAAATCCTCACTGATAGCTACACTATTCCGCCTCGCTAGAGTAAATGGCGACCTGCTTATCGACAACGTGGACACGCAAAAGGTCAATTTATCTCACTTGCGCTCGAAAATTTCAATTATACCGCAGGAGCCTGTTCTATTCAGTGCCTCCGTTAGGAGCAACTTGGACCCTTTAAACGAGTTTGATGACACTACACTTTGGTCGGCTCTGGATAGCGTTGGTCTCAAACAAATGTTCTCTTCTCTCGATCAGTTCCTTGAAAGAGGTGGCAAGAATTTGAGCTTAGGACAGCGCCAATTGCTCTGTCTGGCTCGCGCTGCTGCCAAAAATAACAAAATTTTGGTTCTGGACGAAGCTACGGCCAATGTGGACTCAGCTACAGACGCCTTAATTCAACAAACTATCAGGGATAAATTTAGAAGCTGCACTGTCTTGACGATCGCTCATCGACTCAATACCATAATGGATAGCGATAAGGTTCTGGTAATGGATCATGGACGAGTCGTCGAGTACGATCATCCACATGTGCTGTTGCAGAATCCACATGGATATTTTTTGAAAATGGTTGAACAAACTGGGGAAATGATGTCCCAGCAACTCAGAACTGTAGCCAAGAAGGTAATAATTTTTTACGTATGTTCACATTGATTGTCATTTCAACAATATTCTTCATTTTCAGGCTTACAATAATTCAATTACCAAATTTACGCACTTTTAAAATGAATATTTTGGAAATTCAATTCGTACATAGAGTTTATTATTGTTGAATATTTATATATTCAACAATAATAAACCAACTCTATGTACGAATTATACTTTATTGTCGGTTCAATTATTTTTCGAATTTCAGATTTTCAGTAGTGAAGAATAAAATGTAGTATAAAAAAATGTTAAATATATTAATATGTATTACGAAAATGTCATTGAATTAAATTATTGTAAAAACTCAGCCATTCTTTCCAACAGCTCAATCTAAACACACCTTGCGAAGCCTGCGAATTTAATTTACTGTGAAAATGTCACAATCTGCAGATACCACTCTCATTAAATCGGCTGTGAAATAAAACGCAAGAGAACAACAGCAGCGCAGTCGGCCGCATTGAGCAAAAGCGCGTCCTCGTCAAATTTGCCATGCGTCAGGCGCGCAGCTTTTGAATTCGACGATATAATATGAGTTAACCGTAGTCGAGAGTTTGCTCGTTATAAGAGAAATCAAATTAGCATCACTAATCGTAACTCGCTAGTAATTTCATTCATGCATTCGAATTTTCGTATATGAAAGCTTTGTCAATCAATTCTTTTGAAAAAACAAAATATACACAATGTTTGTGAGAGGAAAGCTTTCTTTGAAGAATAGCTTTTCTGACAAAGATTCTTGAAATGTCATAAGTACGCTTCGGGGCCCATGTCTGCCTATATACGTTCAAGAAGGAAGTTAATGTAAAGCTTTTAGTGCTTTGGATTTAGATTTTTTTCTCTTTCCCTCTCGTTGCGTTTATTTTGTGCTCTCTCCGGTGAAAAGTTTGGAATGGCATGGAAATAAAGTTAGAGAGCTTGCTTTTTCAGAAAAAAAAAAATTCGTATTTAATAGAGATCCCAGTCCGTTCCACATTTTCACTGCATTCTGGAAAAAAGTGCAAAGTTGGAGTAAGTCATTTTCTTTTTTTTGTGTGTTTGTAAATAATAATTTAAATAATTTTTTCGATGGCATGTATTGTATCGATTGCTGGCTTCGAAAAATAATAGTAACAATGCGAATGACGCATGAAAAGACAGGCAGTTATATGTAAATTCATTTACCGATGGACACATCAATTTTTCGTTGGGTAATGCATGTATCCGTCCAAAAATAAACATTCATCGTATTCGTGACTCTAAAAACATCTACATCATCCAGCATAAAAATATTGAAAAGAACGATACCCATCGACAATCGTTGTAAATCATTCGACAGCATTGCTGAATAGACCGTTTTATAATAAAGTTATCCCATAATCTTTTTCTAAACTCCCTCCTCAGTTTCAATCCTTTTCACAGTACAATAAAAGCCGCGAGGGATTTTTTTTTGCATGGAAAAGTAGTTTTGAAAAGGCACTAAAATAATGACGGATTCTTTATGCGAGGTCGTGTGAAAAATTTACATCTTAAAGAAATCCATACGTAAAAAAATCGAGAGGCTGCCCATTCACGCGGCACAAAGAGACAAACTTTTTTTTTCCTCCTCTTCTTCTTCTTCTTCTTTGCCCTCGACATCTCTTATCCAGGCCAAACATTATCATGCGACACAATGGATAGTTCGATGCAGAGAGGCCACTAGACGCGCGAGAGATGGACGACAAAGCGGCTCTCGATTACGCGCCGATGAATTTTCATGAGCTGTACAGCGATCGATTTTCTTACTTCAATTTCCTGTGCGCGCGAAGGGAAAGTCGTATGGCGGCGGGAAGCAGGAAGCCAAAGTATTAATCCCCAGCGGTAATTGATTTTATGCGCACTTCCGGATTTCGCGGGGGGGATATTTGATTTGCATATAACTGATTTATACGTTATACCACGATCAGCGCTTTTTCGTGGCAGGGTGATTGTTATTTTTTCATTTTTTTTTTTTGAATATTGAACACCACTTTGCGAGTGAAAAATAAACACTGAGGTTCAATGTACTTTTAACGTTCTCGGATCGATAGCTATTTGAGAAGTTGTTCGGAAATAGCTGCATCGCACTTAGCGCAGACAATGCGGTCGATGAAAGACTCGCGTCAGTCGCAGAAAGTTTATTGAGAGATTATCATTCCGAGAAGTACGTCACGTATGCTTGCTAATTTTCACTTGAAAGTTTTTCTTATTTGAAAAAATATTTCAAGGGAGGGTGGAGATAGTAACATTGAAAAATAATTACACAAGGTTCATCAAGAATTTCACCTCGGGACTCAGTGCTTAATGCCGAGCCAAGCAACTCTATTTAGTACATTGCTGTTATTTATCGCACTACTTATTCGAATGAGTTCTCCGGTAATGAGTGAGAGAAAGTGAATGCTTTTTAAAAAAGACAATCTACCTTGGATCAACTAGCATTAATCAACACTTGAAAAAAAAAATTTGGAATCTTATATTTTTCTGTAGCGATTCTAATCAAATAAAAAGTGTAAAATCGTGATATAATTTGGGGTATTCGTTACCTCTTGCTGAAGTTCTTCGAGGGCAGCGCGTGTTTTGTCAATTTCATCGCCCAGCCGTAGAATCTCAGTCTCGTAGGACTTGCTTTCAGTTCGTCTTCGCGCCAACCACTCGCTCGCCATCCGTTCGTTCTCCTGCAAACAAGGGTCTTCATTAATTACTGGAAATTGAGCTTTAAGTATAAAAGTTTGATAGGCCTGATTACAAGTTGAGTTTGATATCTTTATTTGTTCGGGATATTGATCCTTTAAATTTACGTTGACGAGTTCCACATTTGAATTTTATTCGAGAAATATTGAATCGCAAGCTCGAGCTTTTTTTCGTATATTTATCGGAATATCCGAGATAATCCACCAGTGCTATCGTACTTTGCCGAAAAAATACCTTTTTCTATGAATGTTGAAAAAAAAAATATTTGAACAAACAAACAAAATACCCTTCAAAAAGCTCACGCAAAAAAGCAGCACGCATTAGCTTTGAAAAACAAATGTATGACCTACTTTGAAAAATTTCACGTAAAGTAAAAAAAAAAAAGTGTAAAACGCGCAATTCTCGATCAAAGGAGACAAGACAGAAAAAAAAAACGAGAAAAAGAGAGAGGGAGGAGAAATCGCAGGGGAATTTCACGCAGAGGGGTGCCAATTGCGCCGAGGGGACGGTCAATCGTCGTTCGCGAAAGATTGCGTTGCCGCCCCCTTTTCGCATTTACGGCTACAGAGACTTTGGAAAAGGGATGTCCTGTCGTGGCGTTGTTTTATTCGAGTCTCGCGTTGTAATTAAGCTTCGCCAACTCGTGCGCGGATTAGTTTCTTTTCTTTCTCATTTTTTTTTTTTTTTTTTTGTCGCGGTCGTATGTGTGACGAGATTATTTTCGACGAAAAGTTCGATACGAATTTAGAAAAATCTTTTTTATACCTCGATGCTTTGACGATGATAGGCGTCGATGCGACTGGTAACGAGTCTTTCGTTCTCTTCGCGTATTCTGCATCGCTCGAGATCGTCCTTCAATTGCGCGCGAGTGATTTCGGCTCTCAGTTTCTGCTGCTCGCAAAGTGACTCCAGCCACTCGCTTACGTACTCCGACTCGACTTTTGACTTCACTTCGAGCTTTTCTTTCTCGTTCTGAAAGTGAGCGAAAAAGGTTCTGTAGTCCTTGTTGAAAGCTTTTTTTTTCGAAGATCTTATTTTGGAAGTTTGAAACGAGAAGGTTGGAGTTGTTAAATGGAATTTACTCTTGAGAAACTGATATTACAACTTTCGGTGGTTTGAAAATCGATTGGAAGTGTAATTATAGAGTTATTATATTATCATCAACAAACTAATTACAGAGATAATTAATTTTCAGCAATAAGATTTTGGCGCTTTTGATGACAAATTTGAAATAATGTTGCTATAATGGAAATCAGTGGCTTGACATAAT
Source organism: Galeopsomyia nigrocyanea (assembly GCA_035047105.1). Lineage (NCBI taxonomy): Eukaryota > Metazoa > Arthropoda > Insecta > Hymenoptera > Eulophidae > Galeopsomyia > Galeopsomyia nigrocyanea. The sequence continues at coordinate 6,405,695 of JAWWMK010000021.1, read as the reverse complement.
AAACTGCGCAACGCGAATCTATATATAACTATAATACTAATATTTGAGTGAAAATTTCCAGCGCGTCTAAATCGAGCTTCGCATCGATCGACTCCCGGATCCAACTGAAATAATTTTCCGTAGAGATGACAAAATCTTATAATCGTATCGTCCACAATTAGGTTCAACGTTCGTTATTTTTTTATCGAATCAAATTCCCTTTTTTTTTTACCCAACACACAAAACAATTAAATTGGATTTTCCAATAAAAGCACACGTCGATCGCTCGCAAACACTATACACAGTCTGAATTATAGAAACAGTTTAATCCCATTTCTTTGAAACAGAAAGGCAGAGAGAGAGAAAGCGAAGCTCCTTTTGCCAGTCGCCTAGTTTCTATCGGAGGGAGGAGAGAGAGAAAAGCTCTCGCGTATCTCGCGGCTACTACTAGTACGCGACGGCGGGCAGAACGAGCCCCTATCAAAAGACCTCCTTGTCGGAAGACAAAGAGCCAAAGAGCCGTGCGCGCGCTTGAATGAGTCGATTGTAAGGAAAGGCTCTTGAAATAAGTGAACGGCCTATTTGCGCTGCTGCAGGCGAACAGAGAGAGGAAAAAAAATTAGCCGATTTTCAGAGAGTTACTTTATGATCTTTCTTTAACTGTCTTTGACACTTTAGCTTTCGCGAAGTATTTGAGTTTCGAGACTAATATTTGTTAAATTATTAACTTTGCTTTATCGACAAAATTTTATCGAGTGACATCATCTCCAACAATCTTATCAATCGACTATTATTAACTGCAATTTCATCTCAAAGTCGTAAATAAAAGCGAAAGAACAAAAAAATATCCAAAAACTGATTTATCATCAGCAATGGTGACTCGGAAAATTTCGCAATCTCAACAATTCAATCAAAGTTTCTCGCAAATAGCCATCGTCGTAAATTGCATTTCAATTTAAAAATACAAAAGCTACCGTCTAGACAGTCAAATCGTCTCCTCGATCAATAATAATAATAATTATTTCAATATACAATCGATCATACGCACAATCGAGCTCCGCAAAAGTTATTACATACATGTATATCGTATCATAAATACAATCTCACGTGCGTGCGTCACACACATAAGCGCATAATAGAGATAAGAGCAATTTGTTAAAGTAAAGCGCAGTACATACAGTACAGTCGTGCAGGTATGACTTGGCAATCGCGGCAAAGTTATGTATATACACACGCGCGGAGATATACATCAAGCACTCGAGAGACTTTTATACCTGTGTGCGCGCGGCGTACCGGAACGTCAGTCGGCACGGCGACGTGCAGGTAAGCGGATCATCGTATAGTTGTGTGTGTGTATACTATACGTGTATATGCGCGAGAAAGTGTTGCGACATATAAGTACATGTATATACGAGTGCGATCAGCTGTTTTCGTCGTTGTATGACCATCATCAGTTCAGCTGTCGTTGTTTTCTTCTTCTTCTTTTTTTTTTTGTAAAAGGCGAATGAGAGTAAACTTTGAGAATCATAGACTTTGTAATTGTTGTTGGTGCTTGTGTACTTGGATATCAACAAAGTCATGGCTATAAATGCGGATGACCTCAGACTAGAACTGGTGCAAGTGGTAAGTGTTTTTGTTTCTCTGAGGCTTTTTTCTCTCTCTCGCTGTGGCTTTGGAGTTATTGGTTTTTTTTTTTGGAGGTGTTGGAGGATATTAAGCGGAAATGCCGAAAATTCATTTACATGATACGCGCGAAGGCAATTTCTTTTTTTTTTCGGTTTATATACTTGATTTTGAGGTTAACTGTGTTTCATTGCGAGTCGAATTTAGACAAATTACGAACGCATTAAATTTTCAAATGTACACCCGCCCGCGCGCGCCAAAAGCGCGGCTACTTTTTTATTTTGTTTGATACATCCGGCATTACATATGAATGAAACTCATTTATTTTTGAATGAATCTCATTATTTTTATTCGTGAATGGATCTCATCATTTATTTATTTATTGCCAAAGATAATTTAACGAATAATTACAGTTTCGTCAAATTGTATGCAACATAATGCAAAACGATTGGTTATTCATATATGGCTAATTCCCAGCTATTTCAACATGGTCATATCGACCACTCAACCGATTTCGTTCAAACTTGGTAGGCTT
>JAWWMK010000021.1:6358057-6400768 GCA_035047105.1 Galeopsomyia nigrocyanea | reverse complement strand
GACATCGTGTTTTATATTTCATCGCTTATTGAAGTACGAAAAATACTCTTATAAGCACTCCGCCAGAGCAGCTGGCAACGTTTTCAGTTGTTATTTTACTACGACGAAGATTGTTTTATAAATTAACGGTTGGCTTTTTCGAAGAACACATTCGTTAGCCACAATGTTTCTAATTTTACTGATTCTTTCTATACGTGAGTACATTTATAATTGTCGAATGTTATGTTACAAAATTATTGTTATGGAAATATTCTCAATAAAAGTATTAATTTCCTTTTGTTTCATTTTTTTCTAATTTGTTTAAATAACTCTATGTTCCAATCATAGATTGCTTCGAACGTTACGCAGCTTCAGAATGCTTAGTTGATACATCATTGAACTACTTCGTAAGCATTGAAATAAAATACCAGCCTTTGATTTACATGCATAAAACCTTGCGATCTCTGGGTTTTCGATATCCGCCTCGTAACTCCAGCTGCTTTTGTACGATTGACTCATTAAAAACTGAGGACTGTTTTATTAATTTGTCGTGTCAAAATAGTCATATAAGATCATATCAGGAATTGAAGGATGATAAATTTTGTAATCAAAGAACGAGGTCTGCTGAGGTGCGGTACTTTCAGAATAACGAAACGAGTATTGGAATGGAAGTACGCGGATGTTCATACATTCCGAAGTATGAAAAAAATCGTTACATAAAATGTGACGATGAATTTTTTCCGGACATGTTTAAAAGCGAACTTTCCGAAACTAGAGACTTGGAGGTTTATCCAGTGGGCTATCAAGTTGATTTTGGCAATTTTCTACCAATTTACGATATTTTGCGTAAGCAGGGTACGCTTAATATATCAACATGCGTCACTATGTCATCGAGTATTATGAGGAGGCAATCGATGAGTGAATTTCTGGAATACAAGCGTGGACTAATTTTTAGCGACATTGATTTTAATATTGACGAAATTTATACGAGGGAATATCAGATTTCCCATTTCAAGAAAATTGGGGTATCTGAATCCGAAGTGGAGAAATATTTTTCAAGTAACTATCTTTTTCTATCGGATGAAAATTTTCGTATAATAATCAGCGAATAATTACAATACAACGAAATTATACAATTTTCAGATGGCAACTACATAGTCAAAGGCCAATTGGTATCAACAGATGATCTATTTTACGTAAACCAAAAAAAAGGCACATTTTATTACGAAAACACAGTACCAATCTGGCGATCGGTCAACGATGGCAATTGGAAATTAGTCGGCGAACTTATCCGTAGAAATATCAGGGAAAGCGATTCGCAATTCGACGTATACTCGATACCTTTGCACGAGCTCAGCATCGATGGTCGTACATCTTTGCTCGGCGACAAACTGCGCGTTCCCAAATATCTCGTCAAAGTTGCTGTTAGTCGATCAAACGTATCGCAAGGGATGGCATATTACGTATTAAATAGCCCTGAAAACGTGATTTTTACACAAGAAGATAAAGAAAAATTTAACGATGCTTGCAAGCTTTTTATTAGAGATTGCTTTATTCATTCTTCTAATATAAAAAGAGGCTTATCTTTTTGTTGCAAATTGGAAGATATCGATAATAAATCCTGGGTGCGACAAGTTATCAGCTCTTATTCTGATAGAAAGATCATCGTAAAATTGTATGATTGAAAACTCGAATGTCCACATAAAAGTTAAAAATAAATAGTTGCTATGACTTACATAGTTCGATTTTTTTTTCATGTATGTTGAAATCAGTTTTATCATCGTTGACAACCAAACTTATACACGACTTAGAAAAAAATTAATGTATATATAAGTATCACTGTCACGTGAATATATTTACTACTTAATATTTTTCCATTGCAAATATGATTATGGCTTGTAAAGTAATTTTTTTTTTACATATTCTCAAGCTTATCTCAAAATTTGCTGCTACACACACGATAAACGAGGTACAAAAATGTTGATAGGCAATTTACTCTCACGGTCAATGAAAGCGTGTAGAACAGGGCGTTAGGTTGTTACTCGGTTAACGCGCTTCATCGACGCATAATACCAATCAAAAGAGGGAAGATACTTCGGATCCGATAAAGCCACGCACAACTTGGAGTAGCAAAGTGCTTGTTAACTCGTATACGACGGCCTATAAAGACGTCAAACTCATCTCCTTCAACGTATTAACATCCGACTAGCGATACACACTCTCCGGTAGTGAAACTCCAAATAGCTTTCGAGTATTCGAAAAAGAAGAAAAAAAAAAGAATTTTTACTTTCTCTTTTTCCTTGGCAAGCGAATACGGAAACTGAATGTTAAAGAGCCCAACCCATTGAAGATTTTTGGAGCTCGTGATCGTAAAAGAGCTCGCTCACAATGGCGTGTACTTGAACTTGGTGTTTTATATCTTCCCGTGCATTTTACGTACAAAGAATGAATGAATAATAATTACTTCAAACTTCTATATATCCCTGAAATTTATTCGAGTGTTATGCATCAACCACAGCAGTATCGCAGCACAATCTCCGACAATCATTTCCAGATCCTCGAATCCTCTATAATCGCATCAATTTCATCTATATCCATCTCTCAAACAAAGCCACAAACAACAGATCGCCCTCGGTGGCGGCGGCCGATCTCGTCGACTCGCTTATCATCAAAACGACCGCGAAACCTAATCAACTTGCCGAATTTTACCGTCAAAGTCCGAGATTCTCTCTCTCGCGTTATACGTATACATACATATGCAAATAACCGATTGTTTTATGCGTATTGGGAGGGAGAAATTGGATGTCAGTCGGTATAGAGCCGTGCATGTTTTATTGGTTTCGCTCGGGGTTTATACGCTCGACAGGTCGAATGAGTAGCGAGGTGTTTGGATAATGAAGGGATTCTGGGATTTACAAATGCTTGGGAAAGGGAAATTGAAAAGCGATTGTAATTTTTAAAATTGATATTCTCTGACACGTTATTTTATTCATAACACCTTGAAACCTATTAGCCTTACGTAATTTCCTTATCGATTTTCTATTATGCATAAAAACTATGTCATTACGATTTTTTTTTCCTCAATCGACGCTTACTCAATCGTGAATAAAATTATCTATAATTACCTCTTCATCCATACGACCACGATATTCTTCATTGAATTACGAACTCATTCAACGTTTTTATTTATTCAACACCTACACATCGTCCATCGTAGAAAGGTAATATTTCTCTATATAATAATGTATTTCACACCGACAAGATAATCCAAATGGAAAACGCGTGATACTGTAAAAGTCGAGGTGACATTTGGTTGTGTGTTGTCAGGTCGACTTGAGGCACATCGACGAGGTGCAAGGCAGCAACGTCGTCGACATAGGCGTGGATCTCTCCGAGTTTTATACTTCCGTCGAGTGGGATATCCTCGAGGTGCCGGCTGTCAGGTGAGAAAAATGCATTTTTAACCCTTATATCCATCGCTCACTCGCTCACTCCCGTACGCGACGTGTGCTGAGAACAAAAAAAAAAAAGATTCTTATTTGTATGCGAAATTCGATGTTTTGGTTTTCCATTGTGTATGCGTACATACACGTCATGAAAGTTTGCGAAATAAAGTATAGTTCGGCGTCAAATGAGTAGCTTCCTCCCATCAGAAAGATATCGTAAAAGTTTGCGGCATCGTAAAACAGAAAAACCAAAATGTCATCCCTTGTTGTTTTTTTTTTGTCGCAGGAACGAGAAGTTTTATACGTGCTGCGACGAGCCGTACCTCGACATCACTTTCAACATCACCATGCGACGGAAAACATTATTTTACACGGTCAATCTCATAATCCCATGTATGGGCATATCCTTCCTCACGATACTCGTCTTCTATCTGCCCAGCGACAGCGGCGAAAAGGTAAGATTATAATTTTAAATTCCGTATTTTATTTTTCCAAACTAGAAGCTCGAATGCAATTATTATGCAAAAAGACAAAAAAATATATACAGAGCGTCTCGGAATATCTCGCTCATCCAACTTTTCCAATTCCGCGGGGCAGCGAACAACAAGTAAAAGAGAGAAAGAAAAAGAAAAAAAAAGTCATATCTAGCAATCGATCATATATGCATCTCTCTTTCTCTGGCATTGGGAACACCAGTGGTATATAACTCTTTTCACGACCGATCCGACGGAAAAGAAAAAAGACGACACAGCGATGACCCAAAGAATTAATATCGCTGTATATTAAAAGCAGCGACGTATTGCATACATGTACTATACACCCACAAGCTCTTAAAATACATATAGACAGCTATCGACAAGCTTGCTTGCTTGAAATATATATATCTGTCCGAGGCAAAAATTTCACGCTCGCGCGAGCGCATAAATTTCTTGACCTTTACACACACGCACACATACACAACTGGTTCGACGTGAATTTACGACATACTTGGCGGTATATAACGCGTGTTTATATCGCGGAGGGAAGGGCTACTTTTCGATATGCGTTGCTTTAACTGATGCGGAACGATGTGTCTCTCTATTTTTTTTTTTTTTTGATAAATCGTTATCGCCGTATCGCGCTGTAAGTAATGGAGACGCAGCGTGCATGAACTGCGATTTATCGCGATTTTACACACAAGTTTTCCCGCGTTTCCCATTCGGATTTTTCGCTTCGCTTGCCAGCAACTTTGTTCACGGATATGCAATTTTTTTACAACGTTTCGGAAAAAGTTACATATATATATATTTTTTTTTACAGTCAATTTGTCCGTATCAATTTCGCTGAAACGCGAGACGTCGACGTGTCATTTACAAAACATCGCGATGCACACGATAAAAGAAAAAAAATATATATGTAACACTTTAACACGTCGAGAGAGAGAGAGAGAGAGAGAGAGAGAGAATGGCAAACACGAGCTATCTAAACGCGAGTCGAGCCGTATATCGCAGTAGCACGGAAGCCCGCGTGTATAGCACAAAGTAAACCGCTAAACGGGCTTATCATCAACAGAAAAGCTCCAGCGGATAGCCATGAAAAGCTCGTCAGAGAGCAAGAAAAAAAAAAAGAAAAGTAGAGTCGCTTGCTTTTATCCGGCGTGTGCCCTCCATTCTCCAGGACTCTTGACCTCAAGAAGAAGAAGAAGAAAAAAAAGATAAGGAGGTGAATAGTCCGGACAGATAAAGACACGCCGCGTATAGAAAGGAACCACGCGTACGGCAAACGTGCGAGAGTGATAAACGGGCGGCTAGATTTAGGTGAGAAGAGTTAAGAGGAGAGAGAATTTTTCTTGAAAATTCACGCGACGATAATGTTCCGAGGAATTGACTGGCGAAAAAGGAAAAAAAAACAAATTTCTATCTTGGTGTAATTTGGAGATGTTTTTTTTCTACGCGCGTGAGTTTGTAGCTTTCTCTTCCTTCTTTTTTTTGCGAGAGTGTTTCGGATGGAGGATTGATGGGGAGTGTTCTTGAGTGAAATGCGCGCGCGCTCTCGCTCGGTGAGTATCTTTGAGATGGAAAAAGGCTATCGATAATTCCATAGAACGCTATCTTTTATTCCATGCAGATGTTACTTGTTCGTCGGACAATCACAGCGAACGATTTTTTCGATAAAGTTATTATGTAATTTCGAATTTTCAAGTAAAATCAAGTTACACACTCCAGCGAATCATCCATTCCTGATAAAAGAAAATCTACGATCGTTTTAATATTCTTATACCCAATTACCAAAAGAAAGGTCTCCCATAAAAACCAAAATTTACGCGACCTCCAACTTGACGATCAAAAAAAAAAGAAGAGAAAAAAATCTATAAAACTTTTCGTATCTAACCATCTCGTAAAAAAAGAAGAAGGTTTAAAGCCGAGCGATAACGTCGTCGCATGAAAAAAAAAGAAAGACATGTGTATAGCAGCAGAGAGAAAAGTCAAGGCACGTAAAACGGGATAAAAGGTCAGAGGTGTCGATAACTAGTGAGAGAGAGAGAGAGAGAGAGAGAGAGAGAGAGAGAGAGAGAGACGTTAAAAATGTACCCACGAGAGCCAAGCGGAATGGGAATGCCTTTCTGAACTACATATCGTTATTCCAGCTCGGCTGCTCTATTTGTGATTCCTCGCGGGGAGGGACCTTCGCACGCGATGATTTCCGCTCGATGAATTATTAAAATTATCAACTTTTTCGTCGGTTATACAAAACAGATTCTTCTTTAAGTTATCGCGTGATGTTATTCTATTAATCATATGCATGAATTTTCAAAATGTTATTTTCGTGTCTGACTAAACTCGGACCTCGTCTACTTGTAATTTGTGTGTCAGTTACAAACAAGAACATTTATTACAAGCAAGCAAGCGAAAAAAAAGCGCAGTGCTATTTAAAAACTCCGTTGCATATTTCAAAGCATCTTTCTCTCTCTCTCTCTCTCTCTCTCTCTCTCTCTCTCTCTCTCTCTCTCTCTCTCTCCGGTTACTCCAGACTTGTCTACTTGAAAAATTTAAGCTTGAGCAGCATTAATGAACGTTCTCGTTTGCAAAAAAAAAAAAAAAAAAAAAAAAAGAGGAGAGAGAGAAAAAAAGTAAAATATCGAGCTTTAAGCACTGAAATCGCTCACTTCCTCGTTTTCCGACTGGATTCTTTTTTTATTCTCTCTTCCATTAGAATCTCTGCGAGCAAGGCACGCGAACTCGTTTTTAACATCCTGAAACCTGCCAATCCATCCGTTCCACACACGCGAGAGTGAATTCATCTTGCGTCATTGTCGGGTTTGACGATCGTGAGCGCGAGCAAAAAAAAAAAGAAAGCCTTTTTTTTATTGATTCGTTTGACTTCCGGGTATATTTGAGCTTTCTCATGCTAATCGGAACGTTATGACTTGGCGATCGTTTGAAAAAATAAAGGAATGGAGAAATTGCTTTTTTTCGATATGATTTTTATACGGAAATCCAAAATTAGCACTGCGATTAAATTTGTATTTGCAATCATAAAAATAAACCAAAAAATTACTAAAACAAATATTTATAAGCCTAAACGAATTGGAAAAGTAAGCGAAAAAAGATACGAAGGTATCGCACTACGCGTACACGTACTCCTTCTTTTCTGGAAAAGGCATAAAAATCCATAATAGCTCTTCAATCTCCCCTTGGCGATCGGAGTTCTACTCTCTCTCTTGCGAGCGCGCGGCATTTCCAATCGGCGATTCCTCGCACGGATAGCAAAGCTGATCGATTTTCAGATACATCACGCGCCGCGCGCCACGGACAATATATTATCCACTCCCGGAAATCTACACCGGAAACACATACATACACACACACACACACACACACACACACACACACACACACACACACACGACTTATATGCACTCTCGAACTATGATTTTTCAGCGACTCGTTGGCGTGTAAAAACACATACTTTGGGAATATATCTCTTGCAAAATAAAAAAAGATTCTCTACGTTTACACATCGGTTAGCGCTTTTTGTTCGTCGATTTGAATTTCAACTGAGAAATCCTTACCTTTTTTTTGGTTGAATTTCCACGTTAATTACCTGCCAGGAGCTCTTTTCTCGAGGGAAAAAATCCTCGAGTGCATTAATGAAAAAGAGAGTTTTTCACCAACGGCGAGAGAGAAAATTAATCATACTGAAGGGAAGCACTTAAAAAAAATTACGTATTCAGAGTGAATTTTAAAAAAAATGTGTGCTTGAATACGTGATTGCAGGTGAGTCTGTCAATTTCAATTCTGCTGTCGCTTACTGTGTTCTTCCTGCTGCTCGCTGAGATCATTCCACCGACATCGCTGGTGGTGCCACTTCTAGGCAAATTCGTCCTCTTCACCATGATCCTCGACACGCTCAGGTACAAATCAAAAGTACTTCACGAGTTGTAAGTGGCAATATCGAGCTTTTTACCGTCTTTTTTTTTGTTGCAGCATATGCGTGACAGTGGCGGTACTAAACGTGCACTTCCGCTCGCCGCAAACGCACGTAATGAAGCCTTGGGTTCGCCGCGTCTTCATTCACGTCTTGCCGAGATTACTGGTTATGCGCCGGTTAGTATTTTACATTTTTTTTCTTCTAATTGTAAGTCTCTTTTTTACACTCGAAATTTTCATCTTATATTCTCGATGTTGTCGTTGTTCTCTCTTTTTTTTCGCTTTGTAGTGATGTCCCGATGTTTTTTTTTTTTTGTATAGATTTCCTCTACGCTTCGATCCAATTTAGAGCACGTTACCTTTGATATACATTGACAAAATGAAAACTACATATACCTCTGTGTTACATGACATTTTTAATTTTCATTTGAGTTTTTTTTTCCATCGACAATTCATTTTTTTTCTTTTTGTAAGGGTGTTTTGATCATCGCACGTGTCAATCATACGAAATTGAAAAATGGAAAATGAATAATTAAATTGGCGTAGTTGGGAATCTCTGTTTTGTCGTTTCGTTGTCGAGTTGATTGATGAACGAATTGATTATTCATTTTCTACAGATTATCGAAGTATATAATGATTCAATGTAACAATAAGTATACATTTTACTGTGAATATTATTATCTCCATGTGCCGTATACTGAGAAATGTGGTAATATCAATTTTATGCCAGATGTGCGACAGTAAATGAAATAATATTGCGACTGAGATATTAAACCAGCTGGAAAATGGACGTTTCACTTTATAAATCTCGTACTTGTTTCAATTTGCGGATTATTATCACGTTTCTCTCGACTTGAATATATGTGTATACCCATAACATTTATAAGCAGCTTAAAGTCGTATTTTAAGTGATTTTACTTGTATTTGATTAAATTTTAACGAAGACACGATGACAGGAACACGAATACGATTTTAAGCTGATTATTTCAATAATATAATCATACGATATTTATTATTTTCTCAACCTACCAAACTTACAAAATCACTGAACTGCTCCAAATTTATACATACAACTTGAATTTACCTCTTCAAACATAGATTTACAAACATTCCTTATTGCTAGCACAATTTCACTGAGCAATACGCTCTGAATTCTTCGTAGTTTTCTTTCTCTGGCGCTAAAAAGCAACGGACAAAAATATTTTTGTCCTTTGCTGAAATCAATAATTTGAAAAAATTTAAGATTATATAATTAAATGAATTTTTGCATCTAAAAAAGAATTCAGAGTGTCGCGGCTGCGTGTGTGCCTGTACATTAGCGACCCCTCGCCCCCCTTTCTTTCAAAGAATTTCTCTTTTTCTACATATCTATCTCCGCATAATGCAACATGCAAGCAAGATTGTCAATGTCCCTCTTTTATAAAAAAAAAGTTTAAAAAATAATAATTCTCTAATCATGTACATAATTACCAAAAAAAAAAAATGAAATAAAAAAAAGCAGGCCAGTTTGGAAAGTGAGAAAACTAATAAATATTCGACGATATGAACCGGTCTAGTTTCATTCCCAGGCCGCAGTACCAGATCGACAGACGCGGCATCAGCGATCATCATCATCAGGCGACGCACCATCATCATCATCATCTGCATCAGCAGCCGCATCATCCGCACTCGCATCAAGCGAGTCCCGGACGTGGTGTTGGCGGCAGTCATCGTGGCTCGCAAGGCGGCCACGTGATGGTGCGCACCTGCAACGGCCTCGAATTGCGCGACCAATCGATCTACGCCGAGGCCTCGGCCTCCGATCTACTCGAGTCCTCTGTGCTATTCCCAAGTCTCGACTCGCGAGACGATCTCAATCCCAGGTTCATGTAATTACCGAAACAAACAAGCAAGCAGAAATGCCTTGTATTACTTTTTCGTTCGTTCGTTCGTTCGTAATTCGTTACTTACTTACACGGTTTTTTCTTATTATTATTCTTCTACTTCTTTTTCTTTCTTTTTTTTTTGTATTGTAAGTGTGAGTGTGGTGTCTCGGTGTTTTGTCAAAGGCGCGTTGGTGTGCGTGAGTGTTCGATGTGACTGTGGTCATGGATATATAAGCTTAATTCTGTCCATGATCACTTGTATGTTTGCCACGATTTCTCAATTCTGTATATTTATAAAAAATACTGTACGTTTCGAAAGTCGAATCACAGAATTGGGAAATCGCGGTTGTGTACTAGCACGTAATAGGTAGGTTTTGTCAATAATTATTGTGCGTAAAAACTCATCGTGACGATGTGAGTAAAGACGTGCAGTGTTAGCTTGCGAAGTTAAATTTTTTTTTCTTTTTTAAATTATGTTTCTCTGTTACGGTTGAAAACTTAGTTTTAACAGTGCTCGAATTTTTCATTTTTTTTTTTTTGCTTTTATACTTAGTCACATGCCAGAGAGCAGCGAACAAATGAGAGTAAATTAATTTTTTCCTAGAGATAGTACGCATAGCTTCAATTCTTTTTTTCCAGCGCGACATTATATATACGAGTGCTGTTAAAGCAAAGCTTTTTTTTTTTTTGAGTGAACAGAATTATATTGCATCGTGGTGTTAAAGAGTTTAGAAATTTTTAATGAGGGATATCCACGTTTTATTGTAAGTAATTGTTGGTTGAAGACAATGTACAACGTGGTTATTCTTATATAGATGAGTTATAGTCGCGTGGCACTATTTTGCGTTTACAACAAGTTTTTAAAAGTGCATGGAGCCACTAAAAAAACTTTAATAATTAAACAAAAAACTATAAACGATACTTAAAAATACCATTCGAGAAAATCATTTTGTTCTATAACGCAAACTTCACAAGTGATACAAGTGATTTTCTCGACGCATGTATGATAAAAAAATGAAAAATCTAAAACTAATTACCTAAACTATACAATTTAAAGTTGATTTTTTTGTTTTTTTTGCGAGTGAATTGAAAGCAGTATTATGCGTTGAAAAAAAAGAAATACTGGCATTCAATGTCGTACAGTTCTTCTCCTTTTTTTTTTGTTTTGGTTGTGCAATGTGGTTGAGGATTTCGTTCAAGTGCATCCATTAGGTACATATATATAGTGAGCCGTAACTTGAAAAAAAAAAGTTTCGCTCGAATTGCAAGAGCATCTTATCGTCGTCGTCGCTCCACTCAGAGGTAATTTATTTTCTTCGTTGGAAATTGTAGAAAATTATTTCTGAGTGCGCGGACGACATTTGAGAATAATTTCGTGACTGAATTTTACGAAAATACACCACGCAATTACTAACCGCAGAAAAAAAAAATTAAATAGTCGTTTAAATAAATTTGTATTCGAACCTGTGAAGTAAAGTACTTTCGAGAAACTTCATCCAAGTGCAATACGCCTCTTTGGAAACTTTGATACCACGAAAATTGGCTGTTTGAACTTCAGCCGGTGTAACTTCAAAGACAAGAAGATTTATGCAACGATTCGCAAAGTCACTTATTCATCGCGAAACTTTTCAAAGAAACCGTAAAAAAAAATCGTCACGAAGTTATTCTCACTTACAAAACGGCCGTCAAAAAGCTTGCGCCAAACAAAACGCGCTCTGTCAAATTGTATTTCTGTAATGTCGCATATAGCGCCGAGAGATCCGTCGCATCTCTCAAACTATATTTATATGCAAAAAAAAACCAAAAAGAAAAAAAAATCCAAACTAACATGCATATCGCTCGCTCCGGGCATCTGCTTTGTTCTGTCCCCAACAGAGAATTGGAAGCGGTGAATTTAGGCAGCCAATGCCGTATCCACGGCTCGCCGGGCGGCAGTGCAGGTCCTTGTGCAGGAGCATCGTCGCAAGCACCAAGGCCACCGCCGCAATTGCCGAGCGAGGATAGCGTGGAGGCGCTCTGTCGTAGTCTCAACCATTGGCATCACTGCCCCGAACTTTACAAGGCTATCGAGGGTATTCGTTATATCGCTGATCATACCAAACGCGAGGAGGATTCTACTAGGGTGAGAATTTTTTCTCTTTTCATTTTTTTTCTCCTTGACGGCAGAGTGAGAGAGGGCGGGGATGCTTGATTAATGGATCGGTTATCAATCTTTTTTTTTTTCGATGGTTTTTCTCGTATAATTATAACAATTTTTCGATACTATTTTCGTGTAACGAAATTTCTTGTTAAAAAAATTATATAGTATATTCCATTTGCAAACTCGCGTTTGCTGAATAAATTCGTTAAACTCTCACGACCGACCTAATTTCGAAAGTATTTTCATATCGCATAAATATGGAAATATAATATATGTATATCGAAAGAGATTGTGCGTGCGTATTGTTGTTGTTTTTTTTTTCGGGGTAAAAGATATCGTTTTCTCCGCATGAATATTCAAGCGGATATTCAACACTGAATGTTTAATCAAGTTCGCGCTTAATTAAACGAATTTGCATACACGAAAGAGCCAGAGAGAGAAGCAAAGTCTGAAAAGTATTAAAAAAAAAAAAAATTTATTCACAGGTAAAAGAGGACTGGAAATTCGTGGCAATGGTATTGGATCGTCTGTTCCTGTGGATCTTCACGCTGGCCGTGGTGGTCGGTACTGCGGGTATAATACTGCAAGCGCCGACGCTCTACGACGACAGGCTACCAATTGACGTGCGACTCTCGGAGATTGCCTCGACCACTGCCAAACCACACATCGTCACGACCCTCTGAGAGGGCAACAACGCCACCTCGACTTTACTTGCTGCCGTGGGCCTCTTCCTCTAAAACAAAAAATTGTTGTTTTTTTCTTCTCTTTTATCGTGTGTCGATGTGTGAGAGTGTGTGTGGCTCTTTTGGAACTTGATGTCAAATGTTTACGTTATTCGTTCACGAATGATTGTCGTAATACACTTTTACCGTATACAAAAGTGATTCCCACGCGATTGGGTCGCAAGTCGTTCGCGCGCGTTTTAACAGCTCTTTGAACACACGGCTGAACGTCGCATCCGGCTCTTTAACTTTCTTTTTCGGCCCTTAAGAGAAGAAAAGGAGCTTTGACGGTGAATAGAGCTTTTGTCGCCGACCTGAAAGCAAAAAAAGGAAAAATATAGATCTTCACACGAATCGCGCGTAAACTTTCCTTTCTTTCTTTTTTTTTTTTTCTTAATCAGAGAAAAAAAAATAATACAAACTGCCCGAGTAATCGACGTGCCACATCGTATTATATAGTTTCGTTGCGTTATATAACTGCCGATACACACAAACACACACACAATTTTTGTGCAAGCCCCGAAAGTATATATATGTATATGTACACGACAGTAATGTGTATGTGTGTGTGTGTGTGTGTGTGCGAGTGTATATAGACCAGTTCGTCTCTCCTTAACCCACTTCCAATTAAGCGCGCAAAAGCGACGAAGAAAAGGCCGCGAACAAAAGGAGACGAGAAATTTTACTGCCGCTTAAAAAAAAAACTATTCATGTATAAAATATATACGTCGTTCGACAAAAACACTGCGCGCGATTCCCCTCGAAAATAAAGAGAGAAAAAATAGAGTGAGTATTGTACTCGCGAAGTAAAGAAACAAAAAAAAAAAACGGCGGTTCATTAAGGTGGAAAAAGAAAAGGGAAGAGTCACTTTGGATTTACTTTGACTTTCTTCCGTGAAACGCAAAACCTCTTTTGTTCCGTGCGGGAGAGGATTCATTAACCGAATCGTTTCGTTTTTCTTTTTTCTTAAACTTCAAAATTTTGACGTTTGTTGATTGTAAAGAAACGAGGGATTTAAAGACGAAGAAAAATAATGTTGTTGAGATTCCAGCTCCGGTTGTTCGTGAAAGATTGCACGAGATACAGAAACAAATACAAAAAAAAAAGAATCTTGCATCATCGAGCCTGTGTTTAAGGGGCCACATATTTTCACTATAAGGAATTTAACAAAAACAAAATAAAAAAAATAAAAATACCTAATACCTGATAACACAAGATGATGATTATAGAAAGGACGAAAGAAAAAAAAAAGGTGACAAGGGAGGAGTGATGAAGGGCACACTTAAATACTGTATTCTATAAACGTGCAATGAAAAATTCTAAATAAATTTGCATCGACGTGTATAAAGTTTTATTGTGTACGTGCACACGAGACATGTCGAGGGGTCCACTAGAGAAAAAAAAAAACAAAACAAAACAAATGATATAAGCGAAAAGAATGAGAAAAGCGAAAAAAAAATAATAATAAACAATTTTTTTTTGTCGACCGCTCGACTCTTTATTGTTCGTATATATTTGTAATAAAAGAAAAATTATACTTAACGTAAAGGACAACAGAAAAAAAAAACATACATATATAAGATAATATATGTATAGAGAACAAGTAAACTAAACATCATGTTCTATTATTGTGATTTTTACGTGTAGAGGTGAAATAAAAAATAAAACGACTACTAAAGTTTACACAGAAAAAGAGATTGTAATGCATTAGAGACGTTCGATTGATTTGAATTTAATAAAAATTTATTTAGTATTTTAATTTTAAGCGTTGATTTTAGCTTGGCACTACAATCTTTTTATTTGTGTACAATTTAATCGTCCAAGTGGTGCACATATATTTACCACAAAATAATTACGTGGATATTTAAGAAAAAAAAATGTTTAATGAAAATAAATGCGCGATTGGATATATGGCGTGAAAGCTGAGAATTAAGTGTTATTGTTTCTTACCGCTACAATGTTCAAATGCGATAAAACGATGAAAACATTGCGCGTTTCATAACTTTTGCGGTCTTCCTTCTTCTTTTATATATAAACTTCATATTCTCTCATTCTTTTTAAAGTATATGATAATGTTATCAACGTACACGAATGAAAGGCTATCTTTTTATAATTTATTTCAGAGTTTAAAAACACTGTTTACTTTATTGTCACCGAGTGAATGATATGTTGAAATTCGCGCAGATTCCAATTGTAAAATCATTTTAAAGTAGGCTGTTACACATCAGAATGCAAAAATGTTTAATCGATGAAACAAAAGAGAAAAAAAGTCGTTGTACAATAAGCTTAGCAAATAATCAGTATTAAAATATATTGTTCATTATACATTATAAGTCTTTATACGTTGAAATATCGTCTGATTTTTGCGAGTGCCATATATAAAAAAAAGCGATAATTAGCGGTGCTTAAGTAAGAAATTTTAAGATTGTTACATTTTTACGATCTGATTGTAGACTCTCGAAAAAAAACTGTGTTCTTTCAAGTAGAACTTGAATATATAAACTCTGTCTCTTCATTTTTGCCAAATTTTTTTACAAAGTCGAATCATTGTTCGCCAAAATGCGGTTTTATCATTATGAATTTTTATGAAATCGGTCGATTGAAAAATGACTATATCATAGTTACAGCAATACCAAATTATTTATAGATTGAAATATCATTAATATAGTTTATAACTGTTAATAATACTCATTGTTTCCACGGTACAATCACCAAAAAAAAATCTAATAATTTTTGCAATCATTGAAATACTGATGACACACAAGGTAATTGAAATCAGACTTTGTATTATAAGTGTAAGTATATAAGAAGCAACAACAAAAATAATGCAATATTTTGATGCACTGACACGTCGAATAATCGAGTGTCACAAAAATTTTTTTTAAATTCATTTCGATTAATTGTACATATATGAATGCTCTTTTCATTTCTCTATAATGACGATCATACTGACTGAATTTTTTATAATTTAGCGGAAGTTCAAAGCGACAACAACTAATAACTAAAAAAACACGATGATTGTTTTTGTTAAAGTAATCAAAAACCCGAAGAATATACGTTGAAACAAAAGTAAAACTTGCCCATCTCACGTTTGTAATGACAAAAAAAAATCTCGATCCGTTGATTGTATGTTTGCAACGCCGAATAATTGTTCAATCTTTACTTTTTTTGTAGACTCAAGTGCGTGTATGGGAAAAGTGCGAGTATGTGGAAAAAAAATATTTGCAATATTGCATAGACGCGTATCTGCGAAAAGAATTTACCTAAAGGATTTAGAGGGAAAAAAAATTACTACTCTATGTTTAATGCATAAGTATAAGCGCAGTGATAGTGAAATAAAAATCAAGTAAATGAGTAAGTAACATTTAAACAACATATTGCGATTAATAAGGTATACTATATATTTTATTCAAAACGAAGGAACAAGTTATTGTAAGACAACACGTACACATGAGCGAATTGCAAGATATAGTCGTAATTTATTGTTAAATAAAGGTTCGATTTACGTACTACAAAAAAAAAACATGTTTTCTTTTCTTTTTCCGCGTTAAAATAGTAGAATAATAATAATGTTTTTTCGTTTTGAAAATATTTCTTTTGTACCGATTTTTTTTTACTTCTTGAGATTCAATCTTTGTTGCTCAAGCGATAATTTAAGAATTAAAAAAAATAACTAATACAATTAAGGTCATTTTTTTGATTGTTTACAAAATTGTCTAGAAAAATAGATTTGTTTTTCTTATGTCCAATTAGAAAATTTAATACGTGCGGTTGATAACAAAGCCTTATTTCTTGTGTGAATTCCGAGCTTATTGAGAACAATTAGATGCCAAAAAAAATTTCGCTTTCTTTTTTACTCAAATACTGTTGCTTTTTAAATTTCATTCGTTTTTCTGAATCCTGTACGTGAAAAAAAAAATCTTAAACTTACATGTAAGAAAATGAAAATGGAATTGATGTGTTAATGTTTTGCAAATTCATTCTAATAGATATGCCTTGAACAACTTATGAATTAAAGAATTATTGGAGAATTGTTGGAAAAAGAACAGGTATGTAACTAACGATGCAAGAGATTAAAAAAAATCATATATGGATTTTTCTGATGTAACCTTTGTTATGAATCGTAACTGTATTAATTTAGAAATTTGATAAGTTCGCGTTGGAAAGAAAATAGGCTACGTTTATAATGGAGCTATATATGCCAATAATATCTCGTAAAAAACAATGCAGTCTTCTCGTTTGTATAATTTTATACTCATTTTTCGCCCTAGGTAACGATTATAATTTATGGTTTACTTTTTTAAATTATTTCATCAATATACAATAACATTGGCGTCTGTACTTAAAATTCAGGTACATCGGGGAAAAAATATTTAAAGTAATGTTGTCAAATATCATAGCAAGAAATATAAAAAAAATACTAAGCACCGTGAAAAAAAGTTGATAAAAAAATATAACTCGACTGCATTATCTCGAGCAAATACTTATACCGTGGAATAGTGAATTAACATTAAAAAAAGGTGAATCTTGTTGGAACGTCTCGACCATTAGTCAAGTGTCAGTGTAATTAGTTTTTTTTTTCTGAGTTTTCTATGAACATCTGTTTTAATGAATTGTGCAAGTCATAGTATGAGTCAAATTTCTCAAGTCTGTTTCTCGAAATACACGTGCTGCTGTTTTCCTTAACGTATTGTGAGTAAGCAGTTTACAATTTTTGATGTAATCAATGAAGAAATTGTTGATGAATTGTCGAGACGTTTGTTGATAAAATATATTAAAATAAAAATGTAAAACTGAAAAAAATTACAAACTTTCTACATAACAGGTGTAATCCATAAAATTGACGAATAAACTTAATTTTTATAAAATTATGCTTATATTTAATTGGAAACCTTCAATTTTATGCAGTCGAATAAAAATGCACTTGAAATACATTTTCAGATGCAAAAGGTGTAATGGTAAGAAACAAGTCAAGGAGTTAATGATTACATCGAGCTTTCGTTTATTTGGAAAAAATACTATTTACATTGCACAAATTTATCACCAGAGCCTCCGGCACGAGTGTTGAATTAATGTCGTAAGTCCCACTTCGGAAAAAATCCCAAGCAAGAAGCTCAACGACGACCTGCGACACGTCATTTTCGTCGCGTCTTAATCACGGACGCGGCACTCGGTTTATAACAATTATTACGCTTCTCATCGAAAAATATATGACGTTCGACGGATGTTTGAAAAAATACACGTGGCAGGCCTTTTGCTTTCTTTCTTTTTTCTTTGTTCTTATAGAGGATCTTTTGGTCTCTACGCGATTTGGGGCTGAAAATAAAAGCGCTTAATAATTATCTCGAACAGCAACGGGCAATATGAAGGAAGAGATTTACTTGAACTCAACATGCAATTCATTCGACGACTTTCAATTTTCTACGTGTTTCACTTCCTCACAGAGGAAATCCAGAGGTAATAGAGTGTATTTTTTTTATCAAAACTATATACTTCAATTGCACACAATATCTGTGCCTTTTTCTTTAGACTTTCCGTTGGCGATTGAGGTTGATCAATCAGACCGTTTAGAATACCGATATTATTTTGTAATTATGGCGAAAATGCATGTTGAGAACAAATATCACTTTACAATGAACAATGCGACCTACGTTCAAGTGCCACTCGAATTCCTGTCTCTCATTTTTTTTTTTTGGCTTATTCTTTAAGTACACCGATTTATTGTTTCTCGATTTTTTCGTAACATAAATCATTTCTCTAAAAAAAAGAAAACTCACGATTATTTGCAGTTCAAAACGAATAAATGCACTATGGCATTCAAAATAAATCAATATTTATCTAAAAATTAATCTAAAGTTTTATCGGTACCTACGATCGATAATAATAAATAAAAGAACCAATCAATCTCCAAATTTCACGATTAAAATAGTTTCCAACGAAAACCTGACAAGAGAATTGATTTCTTTGTTAGTTACGATTTGTTCGCAAGTGTAAAATTCATTCATCAAAATATCTCGATTTTCGAATCTCAATTATTTTACCATGGAGAATGAGAAACGAGTCTTCGAGTGGTCCTCTTTTAAGGCAACATCACCTCGAACGAACTGCCACGTCGAAGACAGTCCCCTCAATATACATTATACACATTGATCGAGCCTGATGAAGAGTTGTTTTTCATTCTCCCACTATCAATAGCATTTTTCAAGGATAAACTAAAAAATAGTAGTAGCCATTTTGTTTTTTTAACGTTACGGCTGATTGAAGCTCAAGCGAGCTCTACGCGATCGGTGAAAGATTTGTTTTTCCTTTTGTCTCTGTTAAAGGCAGCATCGCCTTTCTAAGAAAGCGACTCACTACAGTCTCTAAGTTTATGAGAGTTGCTTGATAAAAAACTTTCGAAAAATGTCTCTTTTTTTTGTGTTAATAGATTTTTTTTGTTTGACGATACGCTAAAATTTTTTTTTGTTATAGTTTTCGCTTATTGACCGAATGAATGACGACGGTGTTCAGTACTTCGTGTACTTCTTTCAGTTCCTTACAATTAATGTCATGCCTTTAATGTTTTACATTCATACGTTACGCGTGTACATAAACTTACAATTTTCTTAAAAGCTCGTTTCACTTGTACCACTACATTCAAAAGATCGACTATTTTTTTTTTTTACAAAAATGCAAACAATTCATTTATAAATCAAATTTTCAGCGCATTGAATAATAAATGAAACGCGTTTCGTTCACGCAAGCGTGAAAAAAAAATTATTGCCAAAAAATAAAACGTAAAGTAATCGAAGCACTGAACAATACATTCTTAAAAACGAATTGAAATATTACTGCGATATGATATCATGTTATCCTAATACCCTTATTATACCAAACGCTGTTACAATAAGTTTCTAGGAAAAATAAAAGAACAGCGACAAAGTCGAAAAATTGATGAAGTTCAGTCTGTCCCTACAGTTTTCAAACGCTCAAAGAAATGTTCTTGCCTTTCTCGCAAACACCTATATACGCATAGAATAACAACATTCAAACTATAAGGATTATGAACTGATGTTCAGCCTTCTATTTTACAATCGATTCTGCAGTGAATAAATAATGTATCCAATCAAAATTTCAATCATCTCATACGATCTTTAATCTGGAACTGAAATCATTTATGTCGTATTTTTCATTTTTTTGAGAAAAAGAAAAAAAATAAAACAATAGAAATGATGTCTTTTCCAGAAAAGTATAAAGTTTCTATCACAGACAATGAAATGATTGAAATTTAACAATGTAAATCCATTTATCTAAATAGTAACCAGAAAAGATTAGTAAAGTAGATTTTCGACTATATAGAACCAATCATTCAGTTAAATTCTCCTACGTGTCATGTGCAAATAAAGTCTTCAAATTAATTTGTGTCCTTCAGCGGTAATGAAGCTTAGTGACCTTGTTTAAAAAAAAAGAAACTATAAAACGAAGGCGGTGAAAAAAAACAAGTAAAAAACAGAAGAAGAAAGAGAAAGCATTAAATGCATCTTCATCCCCGCAATCTGGAGCAAAGCTAATCGTCAATGTTTCACTTGTCGCTCATCATTCTCAGTCTTGCCTTTCGCGTAAAATGCAAGTCTTACTCAACAAAAAACAATCACTTTCGTCTCGGTGATGACTTTCACGTTGTTTTCTTCTTTCTTTGCACTGACGTCTTCCTTAGTCGATAATTTTCGTAAAAGCACTTGATAAAACTCGTACTGCAATAGTGTGCACACCCGCAAGCATCACGAAAAGAAAAATCCAAATTACGTGGTAGTTGGTGGTGGTGGGAGGAGAGAAAAGTGTGAAAACGTATGACTGGTGTGTGGGTGTGGAGAAGCTGTGATCGTTTTACAATGATTCGTGTGATTACGCATTTAAGATAGGCAGAACGCGCGAGATTGAGAGATTCTTTGGAGGGGGTTTTTTTCCACTGCAGTGCTTTGTTTTCTCAATTCTTCTCATGATGTTTTATATTCTTGTTGTCTCTTTCGTTCTCTTCACTCATTGTATACAGAGCTCTTCATCGCGCCTCCTTCGCCGTTAACTTCTCTATTAACTCTTGCAAAGGAGCCAACTCTCGTCGTTCGATTAGATTGAATTCCTACGAAATATTTTTACGTTTAAATAAATCGTGCACATTAGCACTGGATTTTCAATAATGTTTTTACAATTACCTGAACAAAGAAAATGAAGTGTTTGAAGGAAGTATTCAAATGTGCTTCTTCGCCAAGCTGAACCACTTCACTAAAATGCTGATGATAGATATGTGCATAGACTCGGAAAAGCCGTTTCAATATTGTTTTTGCAATCGATAAAAAATTCTTGGGAAAAGGTACACCTAAACAAAAATGAGACACTTGAAAAAAATTTCTCGGAAAAAACGACAAAGTTAAAACAACTTATGTAGCCTTACCAATTTTTGATGGAAAAAGTGTCTCGTCATCCAGTTGATCTTGCACCCATGTCATCAAGTAGTCAATGTACTTGGGCGCAGAACACTTTATTGGCTTTTTCACGGTGTGTCCATCTGCCCAATGATACTCATACTTTGGTCCAGCTGACATAATTGGACAACTGTCTTCTGTGCAAAATTCTGTGATAGTTCCGTATAACATATTTATCTGATTGAAGAAATCAACAGCTGTAAATAGAGTATGATTTTAATATGTATGTTCAAGCGTAACTGCAAGCTTAGACATGTGGCCAAGTTATGAAATATGAAACATATTGCACAAACAGATAAAACTCTAGCTACTCACTGTTGACTGCAACCCATTCATTTAGATCTTCTCCCTCGGGCAGCATAACAGCCAGCCGTAGATTTCCTGATCCCAGTGTAGCAGCCGCATGTTTCATCAAGTCATACTGATGAGTCCCTTCTGGAATATTTTTCTTTGGCTTGAATGTTTTTGAAGAGCGACTTCCACTGCGCAAAATAAAACGTTTCAATGTTACCAAATACATCACACGTCCAACAAGTATTTTCCTTTGTTTCTCTTGTAAAAGAAGTTACGTATATGGTATCTATAGCGCAAGCAATTCAAAATGAAATCACGGATTTGAGAGAACATGTCTTGCAGCAGCCAACAAGACAGACTTGCGTCTACTCAAGCACGACAGCTCTGATTTCATCAGCCCCACTGACATAAGTTTCAGCACTAAAGAAGGTTATCAGTTCACCACAGAGAGGAACAACCTCTGATTGGAAAACATTGTGTTAGTGCGTATTCTGGCTTATCAAAAGTAACAAAAAAAAAGTGCTCTATTTCTTTTAGTGAAATAAACAAGCAAGACTTGCTGATAAGTGAAATGTAATTTTTAGAACTTATCAGCTGCTATCTTTTTAATATTAATTGAGTGAATTATTTGTGCTTATGCATTTCATCAATCAAATTCAATTTTATTTTAAAAGACACATGATTAGTAGCATAGCAGAGCTAAAAATAAAAAAGTAATTGGAAAATGTGGCACATTATTGCTCATTTTGCAAGAGTCAGAGAAAATTATGCAGCATTAATCAACTCTACAAGTTTTAATTGGTCTATTTGCATTGTGTGGTAGCACTATTATTCCAGTTACAGTCAAGCTATGCCTAGAAACTTCTGAATCACAAAAATCATGCTACGCTGAGCAACATTATCAGAGAGGCAAGGAAGTGATATACACGCCAAGCAATGATTTGATACAAAAAAGTCAAGGATAGGAGAGAGAGAGAGAGAGAGAGAGAGAGAGAGAGAGAGAGAGAGAGAGAAAGTGAATACTGAATCATCATTGACACATAAATATAGGATTTTCATTGCCAAGAATGATACGAAATTTAGTGAAGCGTCCAGTCCATCGTTATCACAAACGTTTGAGATTAGATAAACATTGTCCAATTAAACCAGTAGGAAGTAAAGTCAGTCTATAATATCCCTCTCTCTCCCTCTCTCGGTCTGTCTGCCTGTCTCTCTCTCTCTCTCTCTCTCTCGCTCTCTCGCGAACAACAAAAAACTTCGTACGAGTGAAAGTCGACAAACCTGACTCATCGCAGCGCGAAATTGACACAATATCTTGCGCTAAATAGAACAACAGGAAGCCCATCCGAGCGAGCAGCTAACAACAAAAAAAAAACAACTACGATGTGCACATACTACACAGACAAGAGAGAAAGAGACACACACACCACTATCTATCTTTAGCTGTCGCTTTTTTGTCGTCGCAGGTAATTCAGAGAGAGAGAGAGACAGAAAGAGTGAGAGAGAGAGAGAGGGGTCAAGTACCTCTCTCGCTCTCTCTCTCTCTCTCTCTCTCTCTCTCTCTCTCGCGAACAAGACAAAGACACAAAATATCAAGACTTGCACTCGTGTTGCACACATATGAAACAACATTGTAAAAACACACTCACAAGAGGAAGCTCATCTTGAGAATGAAGGCACAAGTCGCCTTGCGTATATTGTCAATTCGTTTGCGGAATCCTCTTGGCTGGCTGCACTGCGCTGCTGCTGAATGGGGAAAAAGGAGCGAGAGAGAAAGATATAGATAGAGAGAGAGAAAGACAGTCAAGATATAGAGAGACGACGTGCGACTGCTACTCGTGCCGCATTTGGACTGAGCCTGCCTACATGGCGTACCTTGGCTGCGCACGCATTTGCGGCCAGCGCCGCTGGCCGCCGCACCGTTCTCCAAGTGCAGCACGGCACCGCGTCATCGCGCGGATTTTGCGAATCCTTTTTCAGTGCGTCTAAAAGCTCTGATTTTCATTGTTTCGCGTATCGACAACTTGATTGATCTATCGGATCTCAAAGTCTCATTTGGATAAGACATGACTAAGCGACGATTGATTTATTTGTTGTAAATTATATCGAAAGATAATTTCGCAAGCAACAATGCAGTTAATCCGCGCTCTTTTGTGTTCGATAAAAAATGGTGCATGCCAGAAGTTTTAATTAATGATGAACGCGTCAAAAAATAATCGAGAAACTGCATCGCGCATGCATGAATTGATAAGTAGAATGCATTTGAATGCCGCGATATCGCGAGCGAAAAAAAAAATGTGCACACTACAGTAGATCATTCAGGTTTTTTTTTGCGCTTGAAGTGTTTTAATTAATAATTCATACTTTCAAATTAAGCGGAGAAAATATTATTATGTTTCTCCGCGCTCATAGCTGAGTGAAATCGAAAGAATGTTGAAAGTCAAATGAAAAATATGCAATGATCCGTTCGCTTTTATATTGATATACAGTTTCTATTTGTAAAATTACGAATGAAAAAAAAAATAGTTTTACGTGATTTCGCTTTTATTTCAGAGAAATACCATAAAGCAACGCGCAAAGTTAATTATTTTTTATTCAAATGTGAGAATTTTAATTTACCAATAAAAAAGAAATCTTCAAAAGAAAAGTCTTCCGCTCGAAATAACATTCGAAATTCCAAAAACAATGCAGGTGCGCACCAACAGCTGATCCAAATACCCATCACTCCCATCAGTCCATCACAATCCCTTTAAATAGCCAATTCCTGGAAAGCGTCTAAAACATCGTACTTCGTCTTCATATACCTACGTATATAACTTTACGACAGCAATATTTTCCCCTCTTACCATCTGCCGCACTTCAAAATATCCGCAGCAGCTGCCCTTCAGCAACTGCGCGCCGCCCTTGTGATAGCTTCAGAGCGCGCCTTTTTTTTTTCGTTGCGTGCCGCTTCTCCGCCAAAGCCGTTGTTGCGTCGTTTTCCTCGAGAAGAGGGGAAAAAAATACACGGGATAATCGCACGCGTCGAAGCGCCAAAATGGGCTTGTGCAGTGATCGCGCGTCATAACAAACAAACCGGCATCGGAGATAATAATTCGCTGAGAATTAACAAGAATAATGGACGCGTTATTGCCGTCGGAGATTGCAAGATTAGTTCTCGGTAAGTTGGCCAGGTTAATTCGACGGAGCATTGTTCGTTTTGGGGATAACCTCTCCGCGCGAAAGTGTCAACAGTGGTGCATCTCTTTTTTTTTTTCGCGTGGTGGTAGTTTTTCTAGTTTGTAACCAATTTTGCAGGAAAATAATGGTGTTTATTTAAAGTGTTGACTATTTTGTATGAATTTTTTTTCGCGCTGGGGCAATGTATAACGTTGTGGTTTATTTACATAGCTGTGTTGTTTACAAGTGCAGTTCATCATGCAACTGCCTTGATATATAAATTACTTTTATGTAACTGCCAGTGGACTTTTCTTTAAAACGTTTTGCATAGAGATACTGTTTATTGTACAAAGTATAGTTGTGTTTTTAATGTGAATTCCACAATTTTCAAATGTTTTGTGTTTGTAGGATATCTCCAAGAACAAAAGTGTGAAGAAGTAGCCAAGATGTTCCTTGAAACCTCACCTCACCTACAGGAATGTAGATTAGTCGCACAGAGAGGTAGTAGATACAGTACAAAAGTTGGCGGATTGAATTTGACTGATATGTTAGACAAGTATTGTGCTGCAAATTCAATAAGTAATTACAAACATCTAATCTAATCTTTCTTTGCTTTTAATATCAAAATCAGATTCTAATATTTTTTTCTGCTTCGATTTCAGTTCAAGAAAAGCTAAATAAAGTATCTGACAGTGAACAAATAAAAAACTGCAATGATATTGCAGAGCAGCTGAGGTATCTTCTAGAGGGATCAAGAGGACATCGATTTGTTGTAAATATTAATGTACCCACACAGGTATTTTATAGTACTTTAGCTTGGATATTGATATAGATTAGTTTTATAACTTGAATGTGATTTTCAGAATTCACCAAATGGATCATTTGGGACACCAACGCTTACTACCAGTTTAAGAAAGAGGCAACACAGTAGTAGTGATCGGGGTAAACGTGTGGTAAAGTCATTAAACAGTGTATTAGAAAAAGACTCTCAAACCACAATTGGACTAAGTAAGCATGTTTTAATATTCAATTATTTGAACATCTCTGTTTTGAAAAACTCATCTTATGAGTACAAACTTAAATTGATATTTCCATTGCAGATTGTGATACAGTTGAGGCAACACCTCTTGAAAGTTTACCAGGCCATAAGCCTTTGGCAAAGCAATCGAAGGTTGAAACTCATGCAAATAACATAATTAATAAGTCTCCCAGTAAATTAGATTCTATGCAAAATGTTATTAAAGAAAGTAGGTCTAATGTGTTCACTTCAGTTGGCACTCAGTCAGGTATAATTTTCATTTTTTTTCGCTTTTATTGATCTTCTAAAAGCAATAATTAAAAAAATGTCATTGATTTGTTTTAGATTTGAATGTAATGCAAAATACTCACGAAAATCGATCGACGGAAACGGTTTTAACAAGTAATTTAGTACAGACCCCAAGTAAATGCACAGAAGGAACTAGCACCGAAGAGCCAATGAGTTATTGCAGTACAGAAGTGCAAACTGCCCCTTTAGATTTATTTGATGATGTCAATTACGAACCAATTGCTAATTTGAGTGTAAGTCAAATAATACTTATTTCATATATCCCTTCTCTGAATAACATAATAAAACGTTTATTTCTAAATTTCAGATATTAACAGAAGCATTAATACATCGCCCGGAATTAGCTGAGAAAATAGCTGAGAATATCAACAAATCTATAATTCCTATACAAGAAAGTGTTCATGAAAATTCAGATGCCAATATGTCCCTCTTGCAAGGCTTTGACAGTGCCGTCAAATCAGCAGTAGAAACTAGTGACAAAGCCTTGGAAGGATTGTTTAATGAAATGTTCTCAGTTGCTGACATCAATCAAGATGAAGATTCTAATGGAATGTACAATCAAGAAATAAACACTGGAATTTGCAATGAGTAATAGTCTTTTATATTTGAAAACGTAAATCATTGTGTACTACTTGGCTCTTATTTATCATGCGTATATTTCAGAAATTTCGAGCCAATGGACATTGACAATAATACTGAATTCACGAGTTCTCAGCTTTTTCAACAAACTAAAAGGCCTGAAGTGGTGCCATTGAAACAAAGGTTACGTAGCTCATCAAGATCTGAAACTAATCCTGATGGTGATGAGTGAGTAAAACTTGTCTCCTGATATTGTACTTTTAAAATGGTATTGTAAATGATTATTGACTTGAATTATTTTTCTTTCAGAAGAGACAGCAATGCTCTCCTGTACAATCAAAACGAAGAAGCAATAAGGAGTATTGTTGAAAACGCGTTGGCTAATAAACAAGGTTCAACAGCTGAGAATTCGCCACCAGTACCTGCCGAAAAATCTACTCCCAACAGTGTTGAGCAGCCAGAGCCCACAATCCCAGATGAAATGCCTTCTACAGACAATGAAAATATCGAACCTAATAAAAACGCCAACAAGACAAAACCGGCAAAGTCACGAAGAATTCCACGCAAGCCGAGAACTCCAAAGCCAAAAGCATCGAAAATAGAGGCTCAAGCCGAAGAGATAAAAATGCAAGAGCAAAACATCATGACTATGCCGACGTTGATTTTATGCACCGAAACGGATGTGCAACCAAATACACGTGAGTATCTCAATCTTGCCATAAGTTAATGTATGTTCAAGTGCGACTCGCATTGTAACTAAGTACATAGATCAACGGTGTATATAAAAAAAATTTCTCTCAAAACAATGAAATTCTACTAAATTTTAGCTCTCGTCTCGATGAAGCTCGATGGTTACTTACCCATCGCTCCGAAGCCATTGTCGAACGCAAAGCTGACAGTTCTGCAGGATCACCCACCGGTCGAGTCACAACCACCCAAGATCTTTCTACGTACGGTAAACGTGCCGCGTCACCTGGTAAAACCAGCACAACTCGAGGCATCGGCCGCGGCGAATCAGTTTATAATGCAGTTGCAGGCTAGTCCTCAAAAAACCAACGCTACCACGACAAGTTGCAGCGGATCACCAATTGTCGTTCCTATCGTTATTACAGATGACAAACAACGGCAGCGGGGAGGCAGCCAGCAACAACAACAACAACAACAACTAGGAGCCGAATCCATCACCCTTTATGGCGACGACAGTAACTCGGAGGTGAGGGTACCGGCGCCGGTTGCCAGCATGCCCGTTATCAGCCTCGACGAGTCAGCCTGTAAGTTGGCCGTGGGCACCGGTTTATCGCCGTTCTTCAAGGGTAATCCTGATGCTGACGCGACGACACTGGTGAACAAGGATCAGCCTAAGACTGTACCATCGAAGAAACTGGCGGAGGAACGGAAAACGTCGACGCAGGCGAGTGATGAGAAAGACGAGCCAGAGCAACAAACACAAGATAATGATAAAAAAGAAGATAACGTAGAACGCTGTGAGATTGAAAAGGATAGAAAAGTGAAGGCCAACGAGACGACTAATCCTACGATTGTTATTACTGCGCCAGATGAAGATGAAATTGTTTCAATTGATACAGAAAATAATGTACCGGAAAATATTGTCGAGAATGTTGAACCAAGCACGGATGAAAAATCAGAAAAGTCTGCCGATGTAAATAAAGAGAAGTCAATTCCTGAAGTGAAAGAAGAAAAAGTAGTTGATAAGATTATTCCTGAAAAGAGCAAAGTCAATAAACTGCCAATTGTCGTAGAAAAAGAGAAAAAAATTGAGGAGAAAGAAGACAGCAAATTGATGAAAAAGTCTGTTACTGCGAAGAAAGAATCTAAACCAGAAGCTAAATCGGTACCTCCAAAGGAAGATAGTAACACTGAAGAAAAATCGGTTCCAGTTAAAAAAGATACAGAAGATAAGCCAGTCCCCGTAAAAAAGGATAGTAAATTAGAAGGAAAAACAAATAACGACAGCAATGTCAAAGAGATCGCGCAAAGGGTCAACGCTATAATCACAAAACGCACTCCAAAATCCTTGTTAAAAGATCGCTCGAAAAACAATCGTCTCAGTTTATCAACTCCTCGTCGTCGTAACAGTCACGTACGAGCATTAGACTTTGACGAGAGAACTCCGGAACACGATACTATCGCGCGAAAAGTACCTCAATCTTGTACCCGACCTAAATCCAGTGCTGTTCAAGGTTTATTCCAATCGCCACCGTTCTCCGGCGAGACTCCTCCTGTAACTCTAGCAGAACCAGTCGCAGTGTCTAAACCGGTGAGGACACACGTTTCAGTACCACCGATAGCAACGAGAAGTCCTGCGCCGAAACTTCAAGGCAATTGGAATAAAGTCGCTGGTATCGGCACGATTCTTGGTGACTGTGAAAGCTCACCCGATAGATCTCAGTCGTCGTTGAATCAGTCGTCGACGGTTGTCGAGGAAAAGGAGCCACCGAAGAGTTGGGACAGCGATTTGCGAAAGATCGTCGGAGACGTTAACGAGGAGGATGATAAACGACCGAAAAGCGCCAAGAAATGTCGGAGAAGAAACTCAATTAAAGGCAAGACGATCGAGGAACCAAAGAGTGCGAAAAAGAACGCTAACAAGACACCAACTCAAGAGCACCTGAAAATTACACCGCCATCCGTCAGTCTCAAACCAAAGATCAACGTGCCAATGAAAACCTCGCCAGAACTTCTCGCGCGGTTCCGAGATCTTCAAACACCTTGCAAGGTTGAGACGATTAATGTACCGCCTACTCCGCGTGTTACGTTTCCTACGCCAGGTGCTTGTCTCGTCAAGATTGGCTCCGGCAAGGAAATCAGTATTAAGGATTGCGTCAACACTCCTGACTTTCCACCAACGCCTTGCATTCAACTCACACCGAAGATTGTCGAGGAAGAGGAGCAAGATAAGAAACCGTCGCCTTATTATGAACCCAGCGAGGATACGGCGCCCAAGGAGATCGTCAGTAGCGAGAAAATTGTGGTGAGTTTTATTTTCTTAATTATGATTTTGTAATATCTAATAATGGATTATCATTTTTTGACGCAGGTTAAACAAGTAACAACGACAGTCAC
This sequence comes from Galeopsomyia nigrocyanea, assembly GCA_035047105.1. Lineage (NCBI taxonomy): Eukaryota > Metazoa > Arthropoda > Insecta > Hymenoptera > Eulophidae > Galeopsomyia > Galeopsomyia nigrocyanea. Next base: position 6,371,301 of record JAWWMK010000021.1, on the reverse strand, counting down.
GATACAAAAGAAGAACGTCGTGGAACTGGAAGAAAGCAAAGCTGTTGAAATAACGAAGTTCGGAGTGATCGAGGAAAACATGGCACGAAATGAAATTAAAGAAGTGGAATCTACGTCCGAGGATAACTCGAAAGAGATCATCGAGGAAGAAAGTATGGGAGAAACAAATGCCAGCGCAGATACAACGAATACGGACTCGGACAGCGATTCGGATTCCGACTCAAATAGTTCAACGTCTTCTTCATCGTCCAACAGTTCGTCTTCTGATTCGTCAAGTTGCTCGAGCAATGCATCCTCGCCAACGAAATCAGTCAACATCTCGCACCACGACAACTCGACGACTGAATCCGAGGTGGACAGCCCGCCAAAAGTCTCCAATGATATTCCACAAATTGACCACGAGGAGCCTGAATGTCCTGCTAAAACTTCACCGGAAAAAGAAAATCCACCGCCACCACCTCCACCATCACCACCAAAAGTGATCGTAGAAAAGTTTCCACAGGTGCAACAACTTACCTCCACAATTTCAGCGATTATCACGAACGAGAAGCCCATTCCCAAGTTGTCTGCTAAGCCAAAGATTATTAATATCCAGACGATATCACCACCAGCGGGAATTTCTAGGAGAGAACTAGAGGAGAAGAGGCAACGAGTTATGGCAAAATTCAAACAAACTGCTAACGCGAAAAGATCTGTTACTGTGAAACGAGTGACTGCGGTGAAAAAAGTCGAAGTAAAGCCACCTGCGAATAAGGTTGCCAGGCAGCCGGCTGCAAAGAAAATAAAACCTAGTCCGAAAAAGAAGGTTCCCGTGGCCACAGAGGAGGCGAAACCGAAAAACCTATTGGAAAGCGAAAAAGAAAATCCCAAAGCTAAAGTAGATAACGTCAAGCGAGATCTGTTGACGCCAGGAGACGAAGCTGAACAGAGAACGACTAGATCACAGAGTGCTAGAAAAAGCGTCGACGAAAATCCTCCATTGCCGGGTGTGCTCGAATGTTTACAACTGATCCCGGCAAACAAAAGTACTGACGAACCGCTCGATCAGACTTTAGAGGGTCTGAGTAACAGTCAGACAAACAGTTTGGAAGTGTCTTTTGTGTACGACGACTCGGTGCCCATTAAAAAGCGTAAAAGAAATTACAGCAGCTCCGAATTAGAGAACGAGTATGCTTTTACTTTCCCGGATGAGGACGAAGTGCGTATTATGAAGGTGCAACCTTACGAAGAAATGTTTACGATGGCACCAAAGGTGATGAAAAAGAAGAGTCCAAAAAAGTCTCCAATCAAAGCTAAAAGAAAAGTCGCCAGGTGTCCTATAGCCGCCTCGTCACCGATCAAAAAAGACAAGTTGCAAAAGAGGAAATTGTCTAAGAGAAAAGCTTCACCCATCAAGGAAGAGAAGCCGGTATAAGTTTAAAAACCTTAAAATGCTGTACTTTTGATTGTCAACTTATTATATTTTTCTTTCTGTATTCTAGGTTGAAAAGAAAGTCAAAGTAGAGGAAAAAAGTTCTCTCGATCCGCAAGCACTTTTCAAGAAAATTGACGTGGACAAGTTCTTGAAGGCGGTGCACGTATCTAAGTAGGATTTTTGATCAAATGACATTCTAGTTTTATATCGTTGACATTTGTAAATAGGCGTGTACATACTTTAACTCGTGACAAAGTTGTTATTTATTATTAAAGAAAATGCGTTTATAGATTATAAGTTAGAGTATAATATTTTTATACGAAATCAAATAAAACCAACAAAGTATTTTGTGTTACACAAAGTTTTAAGATTAGACCAAATTGGCTACACTACGAATAAAATTTTGTAAAAAAAATGAATTCAAAAAGGAATATTTGGTAAATAAACAAAACCAGTGTAATTCTCAAATTGATTTTCAAATTTTCTTTTTTAATAAAGACATTAAAGTACAATATAAAAAGAATTACTTGCTAGGTAAATGAACAGAATCTGTACAGTTTTCAAATCAGTTTTCAATTTTTCATCTTTAGTTAGCGACTAAAATAAAGTAAAACGTTTTAGAAACGAAGTTACACAAGACAAAATAGAAAAAAAAAACACTTATTTAGTGATTTTTAATGGAACTAGTAAGTTTCTCAAATTGAGTTTCAAGTTTTCATCTTTAATTATGAAAATAAAGTACAAAGTTTTCGATAACTTATTCAATCAACACTTAAATAAGTTCAAGTGTACTTAATAAATAAGAAACAGTTATTACTGGGATTTGACATAATTATCTACTTCATCGAAAACAGACTTTAAAGCATTCCAGTTGGCCACCTGCAAGGCAATTCCTGCAAAATTAAGCGTATTCAAATAAGTCCTTATTTATTGTTACTTAACACATGTGTACATTAAGAAAAATTATTGTGCATGTTACCCTTTTTGCCAGGTTTCATTTGCCCATCATCATCATAGAATTCTCTAATATCAATGAGCAATTTGCCCTTGAAGGAACGAACAGTAATACGTTTGGTGGCACCCAAATCCCAGAATACTTCACCTTGATTGTTCTTTTGCATCGAACCTTCTGTTTTTGTCTTTTTCTTTGGTGCATCATCTACCTTACCTTTCGCTGGACGCTTCTTTGATACTGAGTCATCATCCGACTGTAAAAAAAAATTTGGTTTTAAAGACAATGCAAATCATAGCTATGTCTTTATTTTAAAAACATCTAATTTTCTAAGTATCAAGAAAAAAGAGTTGTACCCTGCTTTTATCTATATCTATTACCTATAATATAAAAAAGAACAAAGAAAGCTTGTAGCAAAATATTTATTTACCTCACTGCCAGAGCTCTCCTGCTTCTTTTTCTCAACCTTCTTTGGCTTCCTCTTCTGTTTCACTTCCTCCTGTTGAGTGAACCAAGCCAATTTCATATATTGTTGAAAATTTCTGTGTTGGCATAATAAAAATACATAAAAAATTAGAATTACCTCAGATACAGATTCACTGTCAGAGCTGTCCTGCTTCCTTTTCATGGCAGGCTTCTTTGGCCTCTTTTCAATGGGCACTTTCTCCTCCCCGTCCTCCTATTGACAAACGAAAATTACAATCAAAAATCGCTTCAAATTGTTGGTTATCGTAACAAAACTGATAATTCAAAAAAAAACCTCAACTGTGTACTCAACACTGCCAGAATCGCTATCAGAAATCATTTCCTTGGATTTCGGCATCTTTCACCTTTTTTTCAATTCACCTGCAAACAGTTTCCCTAGCTATCAGAAACGCTCGTATTTCATAATTATTGACATAATGGAAAGCTCAGAATAAAGCAATTACTGAAAAATCAATTTTTCGCAAATGCAACGATAAAACTCAAAATATCTTGTTCAAATAAAACCGTTACGAAAAAGCCGACCTTAACCTTTCACGAGAATCACATGGTTTACACGCTCTTATTAAAAAGTTTTTACGATAAAAGCAATAATTCCGATAACGAAGCAACAATACGGTTGTTAAATGGCATTTTTTACGAGATTGGCATTAACGTCGTTACTTACTTGCAAAGTAAAGCTTGTTGTCCGGCGTCTAAGATTCTCGTGTCCGGCAAAACAAGTAAGAATATCCTATGCACTGATTTCCGAGAAAACGCTCGAGTGCCCGGCAAAACTCAACGGCATAAACCTCGTTCGCATTGCGTTTTGGCGTTTGCGTCGGATGTTTGTTCATTCGAAATGGAGGAACGGACTTTAGTGCTGTTTTGATTGAGGAAATAATAATTATTCAAAGAGGTGATAGGCGAATGATAATTATCATGAGTGGTGATATAATTAATTTAAAGAATTATGGAATTAACTCAATAATTACTTGTTATTTATTCGCGTAATCGTTTGTAAAGCTTTTCTGTATAAATCAACAAAGCTTTTAATTCTAATATTTGTAATCGTTGCGTTGAAAAACTAAAATGAAATATTTTTACTTAAAAAAATTAATATTTTTAAGTAACAAAGTTATCGAATTTATCTTATGCAGACGTGGGTCTCGGAAAATAAATAAATAATCTTTTTTTTTTAAGGAAAAGTAATTATTTACTAATAACATCAATTTTTTTTTTCATTTGACATTGACTTTTCCTTGAATAATATTTCGGTATTTGCCAATATAAGTAAAAATCCGTGATCAATCAAAAGTTTCAATTACTTCGTAATATGAAGAGAATACAAAAAAATACCGCCAAGTGAGCTTAATTTGTAATTTACAGGTTCTTTGCATCTTGGAAAAATAAAAATCAATGTTTTCATTCCATCCAAACATAAAAAAACCTCACTATTTCAATGAAATTTACAGCTAAATAAATCGCTCAAAATAATAATAATATTATATCCTCAAGTTGGCACGAGAGATATATATTGAAAGAGAGATATATATTGAGCTCTGTAAAAAAAAAAAAAGAATTTTCATCGATCTCGGGCAGCGCATGTGTACGCGCAGGCGCTTCTCTCTTCGAATGAACTGAACGACCCTATAAGAGGGTTAGATGCTGAAGCTTGCAAGATGTGCGTGAGGGATGATCTGCATTCAACAGTCGGATGAGAATATTTGGCTGGGAGTGCCATAAGTTTCCTTTCCATCTTCATTGATATTCGCAATCATGTCGACAACAATGCCATTCGGTGAGCGATACTTTTGTGTCATTGTTTTACTCGACTAATCCAACATCTTCTCTCTCATCAATCTGCGATAGAGCCTGCACGGATTCTAATTTTATATTGCTTTTATTTTCGATACACTATGTATATTGAATGATCGATAGCTCGGTGAAACAACACGACGTAAAGTCAGAAAACTATGTATTCGTTGTATTGGAAAACTATACTATCGAAACGCGATAGGCATGTTTCATTATAATCGATGTATATACATATTTTCAACAGGCGATATTCAACAATTTGCGAGAGCTTAACGAAACTGCGTATTCGCTTATTTGTGTCTGAATTTTTTTTTTTTTTTTTTTTAATGAGGTTCGTGTGTTTACTTATTTTTGAAAAATGAATAATATTGTATTGTTTCAGACGAAATAGATACGCCCAAATCAACCCAAGTGAAGTTCTTGAACAGAGAACGTGATACTACGGACAAGCGTTGGAGCGTTGTATTCATTATTATATTCGCTATTTGGATTGGATCTTGCGGATATGGTGAGGCGAAAAAATGAATTACGATTTTTATTTTACAATTTAATTAATTCGCGTCGATTTGCAGTTATGTACACTAGAACCGAATTGGAATTTCCCAACAATACGATTGCAGAAAAAGACGTTGAGCAACCTTCGAACACTACAAGCTGGATTATCAATATGCTCCTACTCAACATGAATAGTATAGATAAATATTATAAAGACAGGTAAGCTCAAATAAACATTCGTAAAATTTTGACACGTTGAAACTAACAAATTTGAATTTTACCAGTGGTACAATCGTGATATGGACGAGCGTATTTCTCTACAACTTCTGCCTGATATGGACGATCGCGGGCATAAGTTTCGATCCGAAATTGTACCCTCATCTCATAATAAGCTGCGCATGCTGTCTAGTAACTTCCTTAATTTATCGCACCGCGATGTACTTTTTGCATCAGGGCACGGACTTCCAAACTTACTACGAAAAATTTAGATTCTGGGTCGGACCGGAAATCATTTACGCGCTTATATGCTTGTCAAATTTCGTCATTATGCTGAGAATAAAAGCTTCGACTTGCGCTATATTGAAGAAATTATCACGGTAAAGTATTATTAATCGATCGAGAAAAATCAAAGAAAATATATTGATGATAACTTTGACGCATTTCAGAGTTTACTTTACCTTCCGCTACCTGATACTAATCGGACTTCTCGACTTGGGAATTCTCGGATGTCTTCTATCGTTCACCTGTGATGTACTCGGACAAGTTGACTTGCACAATTTTTTATTCTACATAATTCTCGGCGGAAGCATATACATGATATCCTGGATAGACTTTTTCGTGAAAATGGCCATATCCACGGCGATTGCAAGCTTCAAATTGGATCAGAATGCAGAAAGATGACGGGTGATCGTCATACTTCGAGCTGTATTCGTCGTATGCAGGTGAGAGCGTGTATCTCATTTCGTTTTCTAAAAATAGAATTTACATCCACGAGTATTAATTTTAAAATGAATTTTTTTTCTTTCAAGGTATCATCTCGGAACAGTAAGTTTTTATGCTGTTCCTCTGTGGCCACTCTACGTGACGTCATCGGCAGTGCGAAGATCACGCTCGAAAATCAATCCACTATTTCCAGAAAATCGTCCTCGATTCACTAGCTATATCCAGAAATATTCCTTCATCGCGACAGCCGTGCTAGGCTTGAATTATGAAAAAGCCATTAAAAAGATACCTGATTATTGTAGCAATACCGTGCAGTGGCCAGTTAAAGACTTGGCAGTGAGTTTTGATACACTTTATACACCGTTTATTCTTTTTTTTTTTATTTTTCTCTACTAATAAAACGCATTTTTTTTCTTCAGTTATTTTTCAAGATATGGGTGTACACAGCAGTGATACTAATGACCACAAACAGTCTGATGATAATACTGCTATGGGCGTACAACGCACACGACTCTCTATTCTCGCTGATAGCATGGGCATCCTACATTCGAATAACAATTATTCTCCTAGGGGTATTAATGGTCATGGATACTGTCATATTTTCTCTTTGCTTTTGTCAGATGGTTAAAGATTACGAACTGACGAGGGAGACGGGTGATGATAATGCCAGCCGTCCGGAAAGTCCGCTCGAGCATATACATCAAGTCAGCATTGCCCTACCGCCGACAGCTAAATCCGACGAGCAAATTGACTCGATATAAATATTTATGTATGAGATACAAAACAAAAATGGAACAATTATGTGTGTAATCTTTGAAATTTTGTAAATATGTTATATAATTTTTTAAGTAAGCGGGTACGTAATATATATATATGTCTTCGGCAACAAAGTTAATAAATTCACATTCTGCGTTCAAGAAGGTATTATTTTTTTTCTTCTTCGTTTGTCCCGTCGTGTGAATATTGGTTTCTTTATGTCTCACGAATCAAATGCATACTGTTAACGTGAAAAGTTGACTGGTTGTTTTTGCATGATATCCCGTATTCATCATTTGAATTTCCTAATAACGACTCAACTTATTTTTACAGTGTAATAACCCAAATTTATCATTTGGCTTTAGCAATGATTATTTTAATGTATGTAAAGCTCATTATATAAATCAATTCTGTTTGCATCAAAGTTTCATTGCGATATGTCTCGTTCAACACAGGGATCGCTCAACGATGGATTTCATTAGTAGATTATTTATCAGTTACCCCTTGCGCTACTGTTAATCATCGCAAGTGGAGTGCAATGTTCGAGCATAACAAACGTCGAATCAGTGGATCCACACAATAAGACGGTTTGCGAAAAAAAACCACTTGGATTCGTGACGTTTGGCAACGGAATTGAAGTTGACTACCATCCATACGTCATATTATACAAGTAAATAATTCAGGAAAGCTCGACTACACTGTGTACAGGAACAATTGCAACGACAAGTGCAGTTCTTATATAGTCTCGATGCCGGATACATATAAGAGATAATTTATCAAATATCAGCGAATGAGATAATTCTCGATTACGATACTAAAGAGAAAGCACGAATCATAATCGTCGAACTTATACGACCAAGGGCACATCAGTCGAAATATCGAAGAATCGAAGCCGAGTTTCGGTGGTTGGGAGTTTGAAGTGTTGATTCATTATGCGGATAGCTTCGACTACAACGTCAAAAAAAAAAAAAAAAAAATGAAACGAGAGTTCGGGTGAGTTACGACTTGAAAATGGGGTTACTCCAAAAATTTGTTTGATTTGCGTAACTTGAAAGACGGCGGTGACGTTCTTTTCGCTTATAATCATACGGAGATACGCGTCGTCGAGATGAGGCGTGGTAGAGTCATCGAAAAGTCTTATCCTATGGTAAATAAATACTACGATCAACCTGTAGTGGACTTTAACGAAGCAGCAGGTCACTTTACCGTTCATAAGATTGACATTCAATCGGATCGGGTAAAAATTTTTTGCTGGCATACTTTTTTTCCTTTCCAAGTGAATTTCAATAGGATCGTTCACTATCATTCCGCTGAATGTTCTGTGAAACAATAATTGCGGCAATGTAAAAGTTGTTTGAAAATAAAAAAAAAGTTTGTTAAAAATACATATACAAATTGATTTATTCGTATTATGTTTTTTTTTTGTTGTTCGGAAGTTATTTCATAATCCCTTATTCTATACAAATTATTATCAGAGCTTCTACTTTAGTCTACGGGAATTATTATCTATTTATTACGGGAATTACGTTTTTATCTATCATAACGAAACGATAAAAATTTTCCGCGTAATATCCCAAAATTTATCATTTGTATTTCGCAATGGATCATTCGTTCCATACGCAGTTTCGTTCTGATCGTCGTGACAGTTAGTCACTCTACGATCTTTCGCTTGTTTATTATTTTAATTATACTTGGATCAAGTTCACTAAACTATGGATTATTCATGTAAAATACTTATCAGCTGCCTTGTGCTACTGTTAATTATCGCGGGAAGAGTGCAATGTTTGGCTTTACAAAACATTGAATCGGTGAACCCAAATAATAGTCTTATTTGTAATAAGAAGGTGTATGGCTATACACATTTTGGCCATGGAGTTAACGTCGACTATCATCCATTCATCGTATCTAGCGACAAAGAGTACAAAGACGTTTTCCAATTCGTCAACTGTACACTGTATGTAAATCATGGCAAGGATATTTGTAATTTTAGTCTCGAGTCTGAGACTAAATTCCCAGATATTGGTTATGTATACCAGGTATCAGAGAAAAAACTGATGGTTTTTTTTTTAAAGTTAACGAGAAGAACAAGTGGATGAGTGTCGACATGAGCACTTGCACGTTCAAAGATATGAGTCAAGATATTCAGAAAATAAGGCGAGAATGGAACAATGACAATTTGATCCTTTATGAAGATGGTTTCGATGTGATCGTCACGGAGACAAATGGTTACAAGAGTGAGAGTGAGTTTTAACTTGGATGGCAATCAAATCGGTGAATCGAAACCTTTCTTATTAAACAGCGAACGGATAGTAGTCACGAGATTTCAAGCAGTGACACCTAAATCGCGTTCTAGCGGTACTACTTGGATGACGGTCACGCGGTCGATTATAATTTCAAAAGCCTCCTCGATGCCGACGGTAAATTAATCAAACCTCTTCTGCGACAGAAATTGGATGAGGATGGTGTGGATTACGGCGTTGACGTGATCAGCGATTCTTCATTTGCCGACTGCTCGCCGGACTATGACAGCAAAGACTTCGTCGTCGAGTGTGTGCGATTCAACGAGTTTGGAAACGAAATATTCAAAAATACAACGAATATCCCTGATTTTTACTCTTTTGTCGACTTGCGTAACTTGAAGGATGGCGGTATCGCGCTTTTCATTGCCGTGGATTCAGGGATACGCGTCGATGTGATGCGACCTGGAAAAATTATCAAAAAGATGTATCCTTTGACATCTGTGTACTTGGAGCGAAAGCCCATGAGTTTTTTTGACGTATCTCCACTCTTCAATGGAAAGCACGTGGTTGATTTTAACGAAGATCAACGTCGCTTTACTGTGCGCGTAATACACGTTGATCCTTTCCATGACGAAGGCGAAATGTGCTGGCAAACTTTTGCCTTTCCAAGTACATTTGAATAAAACTATTACCAGGCAAATTTTCAAATTTTTTAGTGTTTGTGTTGTACTGTAGAACAATAATTTCTGCAGTGTAATACGAAATTATTTGAAAAATAAAAGAGATTTGTAAAAAATACATATCAATTGATCTATATTACTTTTATTATTCCTTCAAATTTTATATTTCTGTCAACGATTTTCCTACTTTTCCTAAATTGACAACAATCATACATTCGCTTGGAATTGATTTTGTAGTTGATTAGTTGATGAATTGATAAATAAACAAAAATTGAGACACGTGCATTTTTTTTCAAATAAAATGTTCCGCAAACATTACGAAACATTGAATTTAAATAAATTGACTTAAACGTTACTCGTAAAAAATTATTCATTCAAAGCCGCTAAATTAAAAAGGGCACGGGGATTTTTTTAACCAGGAAACCATTTCAATTATTGCACAAATATAAATAGCAGTTAAATAAACTCAAGTAAAAAGTATCCGCATTTGAAAACGAATAACGCACCGCAAAGCAATAACTTTAATCTCGTTTCTTAGCAAAAAATTGTTTACGTATCAAATATGTGAATTGCGCACACTATTATCACGGAACGATAATAGTTTCCCACGTAATATCCTCAATTTATCACTTGTATTTCATAATAATCACAATGATCATTCAATTATATAGAGCTCATTATATAAATCAGTCGATTGCTCGTCGTTTCATTCCGATTGCTGAAGCAATCGTACGACGAGTGTCTGCTAAATTAGTTGCACTCGGATCGAGTTATCGTACTGCAACGATGAATTTTTCTTGTCGTTTTTTTAACGGCTACCTTGCCTTACTGTCAATTTTCACGACTAGAGTTCAGTGTTTGACCATAAAAAATCTTGAATCGGTCGATCCAATTAATAATCAGATAGTTTGTGAAAAAGTAAGAGCTGGAGATTCACGCTTGGGCGACGGAATTGAAGTTGACTATCACCCACATATCGTGTACGACAATGGTGACAAACTCATTAATTTTACAGTGTACAAAAACCACGTCAACGATAATTGCAGCTCCAGTTTCGATTCTCGGGAAATTCGCTACATTAACCAAGTGTCGGAGGATAAGCTGATGATTATTTCGATGGTTGATGGTCAAAGCAAAATTACGAGTGTCGACATGAGCACTTGTACTTTCAAAGATATGAGCGAAAATGTTGAAAAAACAAGAGGAACCTGGAAATTTCGCAACGTGATTCATTATACAGACGGTTTCGATGTGATCTTCATGGAAAACGGTACGAGAATCCGAGTAAGTTTTGACTTTGATGGCAATCAGATCGGCCAACCTAAACCTTTTCTACTCAAGTACGAATGGGAAGTAACCAGCAATTTCAAGGCTATTTCACCTAAATCACGCAACAGCAGTGTCATTGCCAAGTACGTGGAGGCAGACGAATATTTCATAAGCCTTCTCGATGCCGACGGTAAACTAATCAAACATCTACTTCGATGGACATTCGAGGAGAAGACATATCGTATCGACGAGGTCGGCGATTCTTTATTCGCCTACTGCAAAAACTACAACGGCAACGACAACCGCATGGAATGTGTACAATTTGACGAGTTTGGCAAAGAAATATACAGAAATACAACTAGTGTCATTTCCGATGATAGCGCTTTAGTTGGTCTGCGCAACTTGAAACGAGACTTGAAGGGTGGCGGTGTCGTACTTTTCACGTATACAACGGAAGAGATTCGAGCCATCGAGATGAGGCCTGGCAAAGTTATCGAAAAATCGTATCCTTGGACATCCGACGATGTCGACGAAATGATCGTGACTGACTTTAACCAAGCTCAACGTCGATTTACTGCTCGTTTGACGCGCATTCAAACTTATCGAGAAGGCAAACTGTGTTGGCAAACATTTTCCTTTCCAAGTACTTTTCAATAGGATATGATAGTCTCGCTGTGTAACAATTATTTTTCTAGTGTAATACTAATCATTTAAATAAAATGCGAATTTAGAAAATACATATAAATTGATCTGTTTGTATTATTTTTCATACTCTTTCTAATAAATTCCCCAGTTTTCCTATGCCAACAATATGAGACAGATTTTATACAATAAATGTCTACTAAAGTTCGAATTATACTACTGCATTCGCAAAGCTAGTAAGATGTGTCAAAATCAATTTATGTTACTACGTAAGCTGAATAAGTCGTATAAATAGAGCACAAGTCTGATATGATAGAAAGAATTTTTAGAATCATAAGAATCAAATTTTGTTAATTGGACATAATGAAAATTGATTACCCTCTTGTATCAAACTTCTCGCTTGCCGATTCATTGCTGAATTGAGTATGATCATTCACATGTTGTTAATATAATAACAGCAGATCTTTTCATTTGTCTTGGTACTTTTTAACAACACTCATTTCATGATCAAATATTACATAACTTATGACAATAAATCTATCGAAGTGAGGTTTGCGAAAGTCAAGTTTGCTGGCAAACTTACTCATTTCCACGTACATTTCAATAGGATGATTCTCGAATAAGATTCCATTGTTTTCTATCGATTTGATTCTTTTTTGTCTAAAAACTAAATTCACTAATATGCATTATACATTTTCCTACTTTGCGTTCATCATTGCAGCATATAAGTTGACATTAAAATGTAATATTGTTTACGTTTTTCCATGACAATTCATTCATTAAAAATTTCTAGAAAAAGTATAAAGATCCCTGGAAAACCAACAACGACCGTATGCGGTCGATAGTCGGTCGCTAACTAGTCGTTAACTGGTCGCTACTAAAAGACTAGAATAACTTGATTCAATCTGAAATCTTGATCGAATAATGATAAAACATTATTCTCAATAATGTTCTGAGATTAAGTAAACGTCAATAAACCTTTAAATAATGTTTAAAGTAAAAAATTGCCAATATAAAGTCTAAGTAACCTAGCGTCGTAGCAAAAGGCACGAAATCGCGTATCCATATTATTTTTCAGAGATTTTTTAATAATTTTAAGCATTTATTGTAATCCACTTTTTTGATTTTTGGAAAAATGTACCTGGTCGTGATAATTCACAATGCCGTCCGCGGGTTCTGGTGATGGGGACTTGCACTGGGACCTAAAATCAGAGCCTGGTTGTAGTCTTTCGCTAAGCCTTCCTTCGAGCGCAGCGTGTTTGCCGAGTATCGGGGCTGCGACGCCTTCAGCATAATGCCGATACTGATGAGGCCCAAAAGTCGCGGCCGGGTTAGCCTGCGCAGCGCCGATCCTCTCGAGCCGCTGCGCCTCGAGGCCAACTACTACGAGCGCCAAGAGGAACTGGATGAGGCTGTTGTGAGGCTGAAATTGACAGACGAGCGGTATGTCCTACCGGGGATGAGCTGGGAAACGAAGGTCTCAGTCGATGCCCATGCTGATTATTGTCTATATGAATATTACTATTTCTAACGCGTAGCCAATGATTTGCAATGGATAAAGGTTACGCGGTTAT
>JAWWMK010000021.1:6332862-6357957 GCA_035047105.1 Galeopsomyia nigrocyanea | reverse complement strand
AATTAGTTTCCTGGAGAAACTTGAAAAATATATTGAGATAAAGTGCATTTGAAATGCTTGATTTATTTATTCGTGTTTTTTTAACTTTTTTTTACGAGGACCATTTTTTTTACTATTGACTATTTTTATTAATGTGCAAGTGTCAATGTTTATTAATTTTGTAATGATAAATGCAATATGTGTGTTTAATAAATTGTCTTATTTTTGCATTTTTAAACTGGTCTCTTTTTTATTTTTTCTCAATTCAATTAATATGTATTTTCCTTACAAAAAAAAGCCTCTAGGTGTGCTAAATTGCACTTGAAATTCAAATCGTAAATTGAAATTTTCATTACTCATAACTTTGTTTTTTTTTTAATACTTGCATACGTAAATACGACCTTCTCAATAGTTAATTCATCGTATTTACATTATTGTCGGAAATTACAATCAAATAAATCATTGTATTACTCACTTCAAGATATTTAATCGCACTTTCTATCTTCATAATTGATTCGCAGCAGCAACAGCAGCAGCTGAGCTAACAATTACCAAACTCGTTTTATTCTCCGAGAGCAGGCAGAGCTACCTATACTACTATGTGTGATGATGATACGACGACAAGAAGAGCCTTTCACCTCGAAGGCGCATCATTTTAGAAAATCCCGCTCTTCGCGCTCGACCCAGCTGAGCTGCTGCAAGTTAGAAGAGGACAGAAAAAAACACATAGCCGTTGCACTTGCGTGTGTAAGTATATACGTGTCTGCTCGTCGTCGATCGACAGAGAAGAGTATTTCGGGCTCGTTTACACTTGAAAATCCCCAACACAACACACAAATCTCAGTCGTCGCATAGTATTCTCCGACAAATGCAAGAAAGTATTAATATTTTGATTACGCGTCCACGATAATTCAGCAAAAAGATACAGTGTAACCTCAAAGTAAACGCAATACACGAGCGAAAGTGATCGATCATCGCACATCAAGTGTAAAAAGGTCTGTCGTGTAAGAGTAGAATCAGTCAGTGTTACGGGAGGCGCGTGCGGATGGGGCGAGCGGCGGCGGATCATCATCGCCGGGAACCAACAGCAGCAGCATTAACAACCTGATTGGAGAAATAAAAAAAGAATAAAGTCCTGTACGCAGAGAGTGTGTGTGTGGTGAGTGTGTGAGAGATAGAGAGTGTGGAAAATATGGAGTGCCGGAGGATCGTCAGCTTCCTGGCGGCTACTTGCCTGCTGCTGCTCATCGACGTCGCCGCCGACGAGCATAATCATGTGGTAAGTCCACGTTCAGGACTTCTCTCTTGGCATAATGTGGCAGTTGATGTTATTTTTGTGCAAATCACTGTTGACAACAGTTGTTGTCTTGGGTTTTCATGACAGATTCATTGAAAAAGGGAGGTATGTTGTGATACTTTGATGTGGGTGGAGGTTAGAATGGCTGACTGCTGCTGCTCCAGCCTGTCAGTTTTGATTTTGCTTATGTGGCTGAAGATTTCACTCAATTTTTTACTGATTTATGATGCATCGAATGTTTCCATCTGGATAAACATGTGTTTGATTACTAGTTTTAAACCAAGTAACTTTTGCTCCAATTTAAGGGTTCTATTTTTATATTGTGTTTGTTCAATAATATTTATCATTCAGCAGGAGATTTATGATATTTAATGTATTTTTATGAGCAATGCTGAATTCAAATGTTTTACAAGAATGCCCATTAGATGATAAGGAACTCTCTGTTGTTAACAGTGGTTTAATTACAAGCTTGAACACTGATTCATAAAATTTTTTGAAAGAGAAACAATAACTGCAAATAATGTCCTGATTTGATAATAGTCCATCATAAATAAAACTTAGTATTGTGCAAACCAAATAAATAAATTATTTTACAGTATGAAGTGGGTGATGAGGTAGTGTTATGGATGAGCACTGTTGGACCGTATCACAACAGACAGGAGACTTATTCCTATTACTCATTGCCTTTTTGCAAAGGACCTAAGGAAGTTATCAGTCACTACCATGAAACCTTGTCAGAGGCTCTACAGGGTATGGAACTTAAAATAAGTGGACTAAACATCGAGTTTCGAGGTGAGTAACGTAAATACAGTATGATTTTCTTCTGGTTGTTAAATGTACTCTTTAACAAATACTTTCAGAACCTATCAAAAGGAAAGAGTACTGTCGGATTGACTTGAATGAGGAAAGCTACAAAGCTTTTGTCTATGCTGTGAAAAATCAGTATTGGTATCAAATGTACATCGACAACTTGCCTATTTGGGGTCTGTACATCATTCTATATGCAATTCCTCCTCATTGACAGTTATACATGATAGATAACTCATTTTAGGTGTTGTCGGTGAACCTGACGATAGTAGTGGTGATGTTTCTTACTACATTTGGACGCACAAAAAACTAGACATTGGTTACAATGGCAAGCAAATTGTTGATGTCAACTTGACTAGTGAATCCAAAGTAGAATTGAAGCCTGGCAAAAAAATTCCCTTCAGCTATGAGGTCAATTGGAAGAAGAGTAATGTCAAATTTGAGGATAGGTTTGACAAATACTTGGACCCCAACTTTTTCCAGCACAGGGTAAATTTTCTAGAATTTTCTTCCTTTTTTGTTACTCTTGAATTGAATTGTAATGTGCTTTTCTCTTAATTATAGATTCACTGGTTCAGCATTTTCAACAGCTTCATGATGGTCATGTTCCTGGTTGGACTTGTATCAATGATTTTAATGCGCACTCTAAGAAAAGACTATGCCAGGTACAGCAAGGACGAGGAAATGGATGACATGGAAAGAGACTTGGGAGATGAGTATGGTTGGAAGCAAGTTCATGGAGACGTTTTCAGACCAGCCAATTCACCAATGCTTTTTTCTGCACTGATTGGAGCTGGTTATCAAGTAAAAATACGTTTTTTTAAGTAAACGTAAAAGCTCGAATAATATTTTAATATTAAAAATCCTTTTCTACAGATCACAGTCGTAGTTTTAAGCGTCATTCTGTTTGCGATCGTTGGAGAACTCTACACAGAGCGGGGATCAATGCTCTCCGTGGCTATTCTCCTTTATGCACTCTCATCTCCAATCAATGGCTACGCAGGAGGTGGACTTTACGCGCGAATGGGCGGCCGATTGTGGATCAAGCAGATGCTTCTTAGCGCTTTCTTGATTCCAGCATTGGTTTGCGGTACCGCTTTCTTCATTAACTTCATTGCCATGTACTACCACGCCAGTAGAGCCATTCCATTTGGATCAATGGTAAATGAAAATAAAATTCCCACTTTCTCAAAGGCATATTGCGCTTGAACAGGCGTTGTCAATTTTGACGATTAATTTCAGGTGGCCGTAACGTGTATCTGCATATTCGTGATTCTACCGTTGACCGTAGTTGGAACGATTTTGGGTCGTAACCTTGCCGGCACGCCAAATGCTCCGTGTAGAGTGAACGCGGTGCCGCGACCCATACCCGAGAAAAAATGGTTTATGGAGCCATTTGTTATTATTATGCTCGGTGGCATCCTTCCGTTCGGCTCGATCTTCATCGAGATGTATTTCATCTTTACGTCTTTCTGGGCGTACAAGATTTACTACGTCTACGGTTTCATGTTACTGGTGTTTGTTATCCTTATGATCGTGACTGTATGCGTGACTATCGTTTGCACGTACTTCCTGCTCAATGCCGAAGATTACAGATGGTGAGAATCTTTATTGTGTAATACTTTTAATGTGCATTTCTGAAATAACTACTACAGTAATTGCTGACGGTTTTTTAAAATTTCCTCTGGAAAAAATAGTTTAATTACATTTATCTTTTTTAGGCTTGTCATTAGTGCTAAAATTCTCGTATTCGCGACATTTAATAAATCGCTAATTTTTACAGGCAATGGACTAGTTTTCTAGCTGCTGGATCAACAGCCAGCTACGTTTACCTTTACTCGTTTTATTACTTCTTCTTCAAGACTAAGTATGTATAGATTCTTTATATTATTCATGTACTGCTTGGTCGAATGTACAATTTGCTAATGTATTTCACTTGTTTTTTTCAGGATGTACGGCCTCTTCCAAACCGCGTTCTATTTCGGCTACATGGCACTGTTCAGCTTGGCCCTGGGCATAATGTGCGGCACAGTCGGCTACGTGGGTACGAGTGCGTTCGTACGCAAGATCTATTCGACCGTGAAGATAGATTAAATCGTGATTATAAACATCGTCTGTAGAGAGACAACTTATGTTTCTTGCTGCTCAAAGTAGGACTCGGGAACGTGCGCGTTTGTTCTGTTTCCTCCCCTCCATTACGAGGAAGAGAAAAAACCCCTAGTCAAACGCGAAATGTATAGTCTTTGAATCATGTAGCTTCCAAGTATGTGTATAATCTAAGAGAAGAAGAAAAAAAATAATAAAAGAAGCGAGTCCTACCGCGAGACGGCTGATGTTGGGGGATTTTCCCCGCAAATTCGCACATAGTGTTGATGGGCGAGTTTCCCGATGGCTTAAGAAAAAAATAATGTATGGCTGGTTGTGATTTGTGAATGATGCAACGTGATGTGAGTGATGTAATAAATAAATAAGTTATTACAAACGTCCATTTGTTGCCACGACTTTGGTACACACACACACACACACACACACACACACACACTGTTTTTTCTTTCTCTTTATTTTATCAACAATGCATTCTTTTTGGTCTTGCAGCGGATCTTTATGTTCGGAAAACAATTGCGTAGAGAGTTACTCAACTGTTGTAAAGCCAACATAAATGTGTGATCTACATATAGAGAATAAAGTATAACAAATTTTTCGTAATCGACGAATTTCAGATGCAATCGACTGAAATAAGTAATATATAAAGACAAAACCAAATAGAGAATGGTGGAGGGTATGAAATGTAATTGCTTGATATAGATAAACGAATGTTTTATAGTTTCGAGTCAAGATCATCACTTGTGCTATATCGATGTACAACGTTTTTTCGGTTGAAATTTTTGTTTATCAGAGTAACATTGCTAACGTGAGCAATTCTTTTTATAAAAGAATCAATTGGTAATGGAATTTTTCTACGAAAACCAGTAGCTATTCGATTTTAGATAAAAGCCATTTTTGAATTTAGTATACTGACATGATTGGAATGCTTTTGTTGATGAAAAAATTGTATATGATCATAAAGTTAATATATAAGTGATTAATCTTTTTAAATGCAAAGATTTTTGCATGTCTCTTTTGATAGAATTGTAAAGAATTTTATTTTAATAGAAAAAGATTGCACTTAGGTATATAATATCAATATCCAGTAATTGGGAGAATTTTTGTCAATAATTTTTGTATAATTGTTATTATAATAATAAATATCCATGGATATTTAAGCTTCTTTATAACAGAAAGGTTTTCAAATATTGAGACTCAATGAGCAAGCATAAGTTTATTGGTCTTTTATAGAACTTCCTTGTATAGTGACTTAAAAAAAGAAAATTCTATTATGAATAATTTACTGATTTATTATTACATTGGACTTTATTAACAAATAATGTAAAAATAAATCTAAGCGATTTATAACGAAAAAAAGATTGTTTTATTTCAATTTTACAAATGTAGCTGTGCAAATATTTTATGAAAACTACAGTATATATACATAAGAATCATTATTGATTATTTAGCAATAAGTGACCTGTTGTTAGAAATAACAGCGAGCATTAAATATTTCTACTCTATAGTGTACCATCAGCAAAGTTTTTCTTTTGAACATATGGAATATTCAATTTATTTGATTGGAGAGAAAATAAAGATCTTTTGTGAGATTAACACCACTCTGGCTTGTATTTAATTTGGAATATGAAACACACATGCGCTATAAAAAGCTTTTTCACTGAATCTTTTTGGAACTACGCAAATGCAGAATTTTTAGAATAATCGTTAAATTGTTAATTCGTAGTTTCCATTGAGTTTTATTTTTACCGCTAAGTATATAAACATTCAATGATTCGAAATATTCAAACATGCTGAATTTTACGTAGGTTTAACAACTCAAATCCAAAAATTTGTTAAACCTCGCGTTTTTTATAAGAGAACTCTTTTTATAAACAATAAAAACCGCGCATACACGCATACATTTAGAAAAGCACTTGCAAGTGTGTCGAACGACACGTCTACACGTTTTCTCTCTCTCTCTCTCCCCACGCCGCGCGTAGATTTCGGAGCACCGCCGCGATCGTTTTAACCAGTTTTAACGCAGCCACTTGAGCCCCTTCATCGTCGACTTTAACGTGCGTCGAACGTCGTCGTCATCGTCGAGGCTATTACATTAACACAGACACCATGGCACCAAAGCAGAGGATGCGCATCGCCAACGAGAAGGCCACCAAATTCATCACCCAGCGTGGAAACGTACCCAAGTCCTCGGTGAGTTGCACCAGCTGGCTACTTTCAGTGGTTTCCCTGGTGATACGCGTTGTTCATAGTTTTTACGTTTTACAAAATATTTAATAGAAAATTCGATCAGATAAGACTTTATTTTGAAAAGAAATTTCTAGAGCTTTTTAAGCTCCGATAGAATATGAATTTAAAGTAAAATAAGTAATTTTGATCTATAAGTACTTTGAAAAGAGGTTAGGAATTAGAGGTCCATCTGGAAGGTTGTTTTGTTTTGATTTTTGACAGATGCAATGAAATTCACAATAGCTGGGGCAAAGTAATCAATAAACAACATTCCTGTATAAATGAATAATTGGTTTTTAATATTTCTTTTACAGAAAGCCCAAGAGGAGTCTTCACCAGTTGGGCCCTGGCTCCTGGCACTGTTTGTCTTCGTTGTATGTGGTTCAGGTGAGTAACATTTTATTTCTTAATACAGCACAGAATATTTTAGAGCCCATTTGTTATTTTTAATTCTATTTAATGATTATGAATAGCACATATAGATGTAGTGATAATTTTTTAAATATGCTTGAGTTAATTTTACACACCATATGAATTTTTTCAGCTGTTTTCCAAATCATCCAGAGTATACGAATGGCATAAACAATGATCAACCCTAAACCGCAGCTCACCGTAAACTACAGCATCATGTATAACGTCAATCTCAGAGGTTCGTCCATTCTTTTCTACAACATCGACTGATTTTTCTACATTGCTGCGAGGACTTACTTATACACAATCTTGACCATAAATAACAGGATAAGAGAAGAAATGGGAAAATGAGCGTCCGTGGCCTTAAACCTATGCTACGATAATGTCTGCTCTGAATTAGATTTCTATGTATTTTTTTCTTTCTGTCAATACTAAACTAAATATTTATTTATACGAAGAACCAGCATTTACACGACCGTTTTGAGGTAAAGAAAAATTAGTAAAAAAATCCAGTATAATGTAGATTCAAATTTCTCCACAAGGAGGTTTGAATCTTCATTATTGTACATTTAGTTGAATTTTAGTAGAACAGTTCAGAAGCGTCAGATCGTACGCTGGTTGTACTGAGTATGTATGTTTGATAATAACTTTAACTGTATGTCCAAAAATTGTTAAGACTTATCTCGTGTATTTTTTTTCTTTAATTTCGTCAATTTCATTTTAACTGTTTCAAAATAATTTTCTTCCGCTGATATTTGTATAGATTATGAATTGTATATATGCAATTAGAAAATGCAATCGTTTCATGATTATAATTCTTTAAGCATTCCGTTCTGCAAATGCCAAAAAAAGTATGTTTTGTGCTGAACTACTTCAATGAATTTAGGTGTCTGTGCAAGAAATATGTATAAATAAAATACTTTGTCAATAAAATATCTAGTGCAATTGATTTATTTTAAAAAAAATTTTATAGTAATTTTTATAATGTCTAAAATAAAATCGATTCAGTCATCAATCTCTTTTCCTTTTTTAAAAAGACAACCCTTAACACATTTTTTCGCTAAGAAATCATTTTAGTGCAATTTAATTTATTCCACAATAGTAACTGATAATTATTATAATTACAATATCCTTAATAGTATTTCTTTAGTTGAGAATGAAAATTTTTGAAAAAATGGTTTTTCTTGACCTCGATAAATTTTTTCTAGTTAATTTGGTCCATTTTAAGAAGAAAAAAATCTTGTCATTTTTTCATAAAATGCAAATTTTAAAAGTTATGAATTTTTAAAGCTCTAAAATTTGACGATTTTTACTAACTTTGTATGTTAATAACTTTATCTATTGCATATTTTTTTGAAAATTAAAGAACGTATTTGTTCCTTAAGAATTACCCTACAAATTGATATGCTTCTTCAGTCCGCGTCATTGACAGTTAGAATCTGCGCAGATGATCATCCCAAACGTTGAATGATTACATTCATGGTAGCAATGACGTTTTTCAAAACAGTGGCGGATACGATTGGACTTTGCTTATGTGGTAGGCAAGTGAAAGAATATTCAGGAGAAGAATTTAGTGCAAGTATTTTGCTATTTAATGATAATTGCCTGGTAAAGTAATATGTGGAATAACTAAAAAAAAAAAAGTATTCGATAACACAGAGACTAGTTTACTTTTAAAATGGACATTGTCTTGTACAAATATTTTTATCTAATTTGTATCGTAGCAAAACCTTGATAAATTGGCGATGATTGATAAAATAAAAAATGGAATGCCACCATTAAAGAAAAACAGAATCATATTATTTTTCAAACTCTGCTCTTGTAAATCGAAATTCATTAGGTATAGTCATAAAATAATTAATAAATCATCCCCGCAATTTAACAACAATACTGTATCATAAATTTATTAGAATATCGTTTTATCAAAATATTTTTATACAAATGATGTGGCGACATGCATTATATTGTGAGGCGTTAAAAATGCTAGCTGAGATATTATTCACAAATTGTCATAGTTTTGGCCAAAAGTAAAGGTGTTACTATTAAATATTTATAGTTAATTATTTCTTGACTTAGGATTATAATTGAAATTTTATGAATGTTTAGTCAACCAGTTTATGCAAATGAACTATAGTCTACTTTTAGACGTGGAAAAGCATTAAGATAATTTTTATTTTGTAGACTGCAAATTTAATGAGATGCTAATTTGACTGGAATAGCTCTGGTAATTTAAAAAGTTAAAAAGTTCGACTGTCGCTAGTTGAGTTGAGATTAGCAATTTGTATTTTTACTTACGTTGACAAGGAAATAAAGGATTTGTTGTGAAGGTCAAGAGAATAAAAAAATTAGCCATTTTGTGACATTTATTTTATTCGAGTGCTGCTATAACTGTATAATGCATTTTATAACAGTTGAATATAAGTAATAAAAATATGCCTCTGTTACTGAACTTTGTGCAATAAACTTTCGTTAATTTCTCTCTTACTACACGCAGATCTTTAAATAGAAAAGAAAAAAAACACAAAGAAAACTGCACCGTCGTGTTTGTTAAACTCTAAACTCGCCAATTTTCCTTTCTTCTCGTTAACACATATTATTAATTTTTTTTAGAATTTTGAAAACCAAATCAATTAAAAAAACAATCAAGAAAAACATGAAATATAAGGCACACGTGGGTCGTAGAAATGCATCAATCGCCGTTGCGATCGACGGCGTTCCGAGTGCAAAAAGAGAAAAAGAAAAGAAGGGGAAAAAAAACATGCGCGAATGTGAGATTCCGCTTTTTCAAATGTAAAACCGCACATCACATTATTACTTAAGTTGACAAGAAAAAAAGAAAAAGATTCACAAATATGTATTTCTATTTATTGTCAGATAATGACGACTTATATAGTTTCTATATCTCGTAAAAGGAAGAAGACTGATTATTGCTTTTGTCAAAAGGATTTCTCGAGATGAGTCAATTCCTTCATTCATTTGCTACTTATCTTTCATACAACTTTTTCTGTATGTATAAAATATACTTATATATTTTCTATATAATATACCTTTCTTGTTGATAATGTCTTGTCGCGAAAATTCTATACATATAAACTTTTTGCAAGTCAACACACAAAGTACGATAATTCATCAAACTTTTCTTTATTTTTTTCAATAGAATCTACAAATTAATAATGGTTATATAATCAGATCTTCTAGAGATTTCTTTAAATATATTTATAAAAATTATCAATGAATTTGCAACGCTGCCCATGTTTTACGACATAAATATCTAAACTAATAAAAATAATATTAATAGCGATGGGTAATAGTAATTATTTATTGCCACATTATCTTGCACTAGATCTAAGGCACATGCCGAAGTCGCTATAAAATACAAAAAAAAAGAAACTATGCAATATTCAAGATAGAGTTTTCGTAAGACTACACAAGTTATGTGTACATTATTGCAACTGGTTTTCGAACTCTTAAATAACGCAACGTAAAATTTCCATTTTTTTTTTTGCATTTAATACTTTGCAAGACCTTTAGATTGCATTACTGAGCGTCTGTTGAGTTTACACTTGTCTTCGTGATCAAAAATCTATATTTACTGTCTTTGTATTTAAAATCGAGTATTACCTCCGCAATCATCTCGTAGAAAAGTAGCTATAGTAGAAATGAGAAATTTCTGAGAAGAAAAAAAAACGAAAATACTTATTGCGTTATTTAACAACCTCAAACTGATTGTTGTGGGTTTACGTACTGTACTATATGCGATAAAATAATTATAAAATGAATCAGTAATATTGATGTAATGAAACAGACATAATAAACTGCAGATGAAATGGAAACTTAAGTAGATTGAAAATCACTCGGTGATTAGTTATGTACAAAGGCATAGCTTTTGAAGCACATATGACCCCGATGGAGATATTTGTAAAATTCAACAAACAAATTTCATATTTTTTAAATACATTGTCAGTTAGATTCCAAAATTAAACTCGAAAAACTACACTCTGTCAAAAAAAAAACATCCCTCAAGTTGACAATCGCAAAAACTGCCTCAAAGATTAGTAATTCTAGAAACATTTTCTTCAGTGAAAATCTCCTTTGATCGATAATAATGA
Organism: Galeopsomyia nigrocyanea; assembly: GCA_035047105.1. NCBI lineage: Eukaryota > Metazoa > Arthropoda > Insecta > Hymenoptera > Eulophidae > Galeopsomyia > Galeopsomyia nigrocyanea. Next base: position 6,347,022 of record JAWWMK010000021.1, on the reverse strand, counting down.
GAAGAGAAAAAAAAACCCTAACAAACTAAATTACGAGTGATAAAATAAAAATTCTTACACACAGTTTGTTTTTTCAATTGCATGTCTATCTGCTGTTCGGGGGACAGTCGTCGACACGTGTTACAACTACATATATACGCTTGTCCTTACAATTAAATCGTATGGCAGGCCTGAAAACTGAATTAACAAAAAATATATTTGCGTGCGCGCGCACGCGTCGTCGACGACGCGAAATCCTTTGCTTTTTTTTAAAACTTTTTCGCTTATTCCTCTACGACATAAATTGATATATATATATATTTTTTTATTCATTTTTCTCCATCGTTTTTCTTTGTCTACTCTACATAATGTTGTTGCTGTTTTATTAAGTAAATCGAACAATCTCTTCGAGCGGCTTGTCTCAGTTTAAACAACGCTGACGTATATTATAAATATATAAGCTTCTCTTATATACTTTGTATTATTTTTTTCTTAAATTTCTTAAACACATATAACTATCTATATATATATTTATACTCTTTGCTTAATTTCACGTGAAACAGCGAAAAAATTGTTCATAACAATGGATAGATTATCGACCTCTCTAGACTACATATTATCTTTTGCGTGTCGGCTTAAAGACTAATAAAAATTCGATTGCTCGTATTTTTACAAAAATATTGCCGAGAAGAAGAGGTTGGGCGCCTCTTGTATTTATACATATATATTTTTCTTTTTACTTCTTGTTAAATCTTCATTCGTGATCGACTTCTTCTTCGGGAAGCTAATAATTAATGAGTATCGTCGCCTCCTTCTCTCCGTCGTGATTTTTTTTCTCTCTCTTCGGCCCGTAAGTACACTTGAGATTCCTCCTCTTGTGAGTTGCCGTCCTCCACGCAGTGGCTTATCTGTTCTTCCATTGTCATCCCGTTTTAAAAAAACTCGGTACTCTCTCAATCTCGTTAATCGACAAAAAATGAAAAGGAGAAAAAAAATATTGCCTTTTGTTTTTTTTTCTACTAAATTGCACTACAATTGCATCGAAAGCTAAATAAAAAAGAATCTCAAAAAACGTCCGTTCTTTAAAAACCAAATGTTTCAAAAAAAAAAGAAAGTATGCCGTTAAAAATGTAAAGAAACTATCAAAACTTTTTGTAAAATCACTACGAAATAATTGATCAAAAAAAAAAGTTTTCTTTTTGGGAAGGATGAAAGGATTGTAAAACGAAAAAAAAAATTATCAAGAAAGAAGAGGTGACTTGTTCTTCTCCGCGCGTATCTTCAATTATGAATTATTAAATCGTGAGGCGGCGAGTGAGATAGAGAGAGATAGAGAGAGAGAGAAAGAGAGAGAAAAAAGTGAGAGAGCGAGATTGGTCGCGATCGAACGCTCTGCGTGTTTTTTGTGTGTCCATTATAATTTTTCGGTCCTTACAGGTGTTAGAGCACGGGACGAGTGTGGATAACTCCATTGTTAGCACTCCGCAAGCCTGGGCAACCGGGGTTAACAAGAAAGAAAAAAGATAAAAACAGTTTGGTTAGTGATTATTGTTTCTTGCTTTTCTTTTCATTTTTTTTTTCATTGAATCAACTTCTTCGTGAGAAAAAAAAGATTCTTTTGTACAAAAAAATAGGCAACACTGTTGATCGAAATGATCAAGTCAAGATTTTTTTTTCAATGAAGAAGTCGATACAATTTTCATGAATTTCTTTTTACCTTCAATGCAAATCGATTAAGAAGTGACTTTTAAAAATTCTTACAATCAATTTCCAAGTGACTTTGCATTGAAGATAACAAGATTTCGTAATTGATGTATTGCATTTTGTAAATGTATGTTAGACAGTGCAAAGCGATGCTCTGTAGTTCGTTAAAAACGATCGAGAAGTTATATCAATCTAATAAAAGCGTATAGTATCGATTAATGACAGATATATATCAATTTTTTTTTGCTTTACAAAGAGTGGACTAGTGAACAATTTGTCAATGTTAGTTATATCTACATATCATGTTATTCATGTTATTCTTTTCAATGTACAATGCTCTAATTGTGCAATAAATGAGTATCGCTTTGCATTCTATTAAAATAAATATTATTATTCTCTTTTTTTCATTCACTTTTTTTTTCATCGTCGTGAGAGAAATGTCGAATGTAAGTATAACAATTGATTAGTTTGAAGCGTTTGAATCATCACATACGTAAAACGATATTGTTATTGACTTGTGAACGTTTCGTCATCATAGTCTTTGATAACGTTAAAAAACACTATTAACACCTGCGCCTTCAGTCAAAATGTTCTATGGATTATTATTATTATTTTTGTTTAAGACTAAATTTTTTTTTCATTCACGTCATGTTTTCTGTAACAACATGTGGCTTGTGTACCCTCCCCGCACAATAACATGATTATAGGTTTACAAGCTCAACTGAATTTAAAGACTAAACAATTGAAACCATAAGTATGTAGGTTGTAAAATTGTTTTTATAAAAATTACGCTACTATCACAATAAAAATTAGAATTAAAAGAAAACTATTGATGTGAGTAATTTAAAGCACAGTGCATGAAAATACCTGCCGAATGATCTATATAAAAAAAAAGAAAAATAAAATAAATCGACTATGGCGTCAAAATTAGTGCTATATCATTTCATATCCACTAAATGTTTCGATATTAGTTGAAGTAAATTATTTTCCTTTACTATAAATGTTGACATATGAGTATAGGAGACGAAAAAGCATCGGTGTCGGATTACAATTAATTATTTGATGAATGAACAAACATAAATCGTTATTATCATAAACGAGAGTAGAAAATGAGAGAAAAAAAAACCATCGCGTTAATAAAAAAAAATAGATATCGACGCAGCTTGGGTGCACACCAGCCACCAGAAGACCTCATATACACAATTATATGTAAGGTGCCAGTACTTTATTTTTTGGTTAAGAAAATATTATGTATCGTTGCGTGTAATCAATTAATAATTATTAATTCGTCATTTGGTAAACTGATCATAAAAATTAATGATAATAATGTCCCAGCAAGCGGGTGTGTCAAAGAGGCTCATGAGTTGTTGTTTTTAGTCGTAAATGTAAATCGGTTGGTTGTCAGCCGATTTAACGAGAAAAAAAAATAGAAGTATTTCTTTTATTTCAGGCAATGTCAGAAGCAATGTTACGTACGATTAAATTATTATGGTTTTCTTTTTGTCGGTATTATTTTACAATATTGAGAAAAAAAATCTTTTATTTTGTTTTGTTTAATTAAGTAAGAGAGTGAGAAAGATGTAGTCACACGCGCGCATATTTATTTATTTACAGTGACAAAAAAGTGGTTAATTTGAGAAGTAAAAAATTTTCATGCGCGCGACAGTACTTTGATCTTGTCTCGCGAGTGAGTGAGAGAAAAAAAAGTTAGTGTCAACTTGGCCATGTGGAGCATTTTGTTAGTTCATTTTTTTTTTAAAGAAAAAAATGGTGCTGCTGTGCGGACTATATAAATGAAGATGGATATGAATATTGCGCTCAATGATTAATTTTCAATAAAGAAGGATGGAACGTAATTCTTTGTCAATTAGATCAATTATTGTATACAAATCATTACAGTGTCAGTACTTTTGCGTAAATAGTCCGTGAGAAATATAATTTTGCAATATATCTTTGTTAGTAAAATCGAGCAGATTTCAATGCCTTTATTCTCAGTGTCAAAATAATTTCGTCTTTTTTATTTTTAGCTACAAGTTCTAGAAAAGTTACTTTAATCTTGCTGTTAAAGTTAATGTTTGTAAAGTTGTTAACATTGAGAGATGATTAGTTTATACATATGTATATATCCAACGTAAATGTCAATTATTACTTATAGAATACTTATAACCTATGATTTGAAATTAGTTAATAGCATTCAATATTACATACTAAAAACAAAGTTTACTACTTGATAAATGACTAAGTTACCACACTTGTTTTTTAATATTACCACTGATAGAACGAAATCATTTTGAGTTAGGAAAGTCAGGCCTCATAACCATTTTTGAATGAACTTGATAAACATTTAGTAATATGCAAAAAGGGAATTATGGACGAGCAAGATATTTGATTAAAAAGCCCAAAGCGCGTTCGACGCGACAATAACTCGTTAAATTATTCAAAATGAAGAAAACGCGACGCGTACTTAGCCACCCATACTTTCTTAATTCTTTTTCTTTTTTTTTCATTTTTTTTGGGTGCTCAATGAAGAAAAACAAGCATTTTCTTTGCAAATTTTTTGTACTTTTTTTTTCATATAAATAGTTTATTTGTTTTCGTCTTTTTTACTTGATACGTGTATAACTGGTAAAGGCGCATAATCTATATACAAATAAATTTGAATGGAAATTCAACGTCGACGTAATTTTTCTTTTCTTTCCATGTATATATAATATATGTATAACATAACGTTTACGTATATATAAATAATAATCATCGTGTATAAATAAAAATAAAATTAAAGTGTTCCACAGGCACAAGTTGCCAAGAGAAGAAAAAAATAAATCTTTCATTTTCTTTTTTACGAAGGGGGGCATCATAATACAAGTGTACTTGTGACTAAGAAAAAAAAGAGCCTACAGTGTGATAATAATACAGACATTTTTTCCAATTGTCTTTTCTCGATTGAAATGCAAAAATATAATAAACGTCCTGGAAGGAGAGAGAGAGAAGTGATAAGAACATCGATAACAATTGTAATTTTCTCACATGTATATCATAAAAATATATTTTCCATTATACTGACACGTAAGCACCATGAGCGTCGTCCTCGAAACTTTTACAATTAAAATCTCATACTGTCAATGATATCATTTTCTCTTTATTCTTTAAATAATGTTTCTTTACTTTGAATACTCTGATAAATTTGTAACGCGAGCACAGACAACACACTGCCCCTGACTCACCTTGGATTCTCTCCTGACAAGAAAATATTTTCTTTTTTCTTTACAAAATAAAATTAAAAAAAAAAAATTGTCAATCGACTGATGTAGTGTATTTCAAAAGAAATATAGAAAAAAAATATACGTAGATGTATAAATTCTATAAAAATGGGGAGGTGCGCACCCAATCATGACGCACATGATTTTCGCATCGTATGTATATTGAAATCGCGCGCGCGGTATGAATTTTGACAACATCAACTAAAAAAAAAGTAACGAAACTCACAAGTATGAGGGGGCAACTGTGCCTTCGGGGCGTCAGGTACATACACACATAACAACGTTCTCTCAAACGCAATATCCATGATACGTATGGGTAATGCATACGCGTCTGTGCAAAAAATAAAGAGAAAGTATACAACTTACGAGCTAAAGATAGAATAATAATAATATATTGTTCTTTTTTTCTCGAGATAGATGTAATAATAATAATAAGAGATTGTTCTTCCTTTTTTTTTGGAGAACAGTGATATAAACTAACCTTCTCACGAGAGCGCTCCCGCCCTCTGATAGGGGTGCTCTCGTATCTGGCTCAAATGCCTGCGCTGCTTCGCAGCGGCCGCTGCACCTGTTTTACATATGCATAGATGCTCTCATTAGTTTTACTTTGTCTCTGATTATTTGTTCGGTTTGTTTTGTTGGGAGATTGTGATAGGCTGCTTTGAGGTTCTGCTCTCCTTGAGGACTGTTGCTTGGATTATCCTGGCTTATAATGAGCGTCGATTCGACGTCGAATTTCAACAATGATTATTTTGAAAAAAAAAATTTGACGTCAAATTCGACGAGCTTTGAATGATTCACGGAAAATATATATAAATTATGGCATTTAAGTGAATCTCATTAACGCTATTATATGTATTTTGGATTCTTTCTGTGTGTATGTGTTTGAGTAGACGCTCATTTTTTGTGAGGACTCTTGAACATCTCAGGCAAAGCTCAATTCTTTTCGTCAGATAGACACTACTATTGTTGTCGTTTTTTTTCTTTTATAAAAAAAAAACAAGAACGTTCGAATAATCGAGCTTTGCCGAGAGATTCGTCAATATACTTACGCAGACGTACAAAAATAAAAGTATGGCGTTTGCGAACTTAAATGCTAGAATACTTAACAGATATACAATTGCCTTGTGTGTTGTTTTGTTTTTTCACGATAATATCAGTATGATAAAAATTAAGTTTAATAACATTGCGATCAGTAGTAATAAGTATAATTCACATTATTACTACTAGTGTCTCACTCGTTATGGGTGCGCTCTGATTTCTTTCTAACGTTGTTTCTGTCTCTTTTTTAAAAAAATATAACGTATACTGCTAGCGATAAGTAATAATCGAGATTTCATTGCTGAATCTTATGTGTTTGTGTGGTTTTCGTATGTGTGTGAGTGTTTATTTCTAAATTAAACCTATCGTATATAGACGCATAATATTCAATGAATTTATCGAGAGAAAGTCATGTATAATGCTGTTTGGACATCTACTCGAAAATCGCGTGATTACGTCGATTAGAATGAAACTCATTCGCGCGTCGATCGACGCGCAAGACGCGGACTAAATATTCTCTTTATTTTTTTTTTCATTTATTTTCTCTTCGTTAAAATACGTACGATAAAAAATAAAGAAAGAATCGTAATAATTAAACATAAAATCGTAAAAAATAAATTGTATACACAACAATCGTTCTCCTCGTAACGTGCGCATTTTCAAACTCCATGGCCGCGTCTAAATTCGAAAATTCAACCTCGAGAATGAGAGAATCTTATTATGCGTGATCAACATTTCGAGAGAGTATTGCAAATGAGTATTATATTATTCAATTCGAAAAAAAAATTTGTTTTTATTTTTATATATATATATATATATAAATTTTCGAACGAGATCTCGTCATGGAGGCAAGTAAACGCTAGAACCATCAGTCCTGAAAACGATTTGAGTTTTGGTCCCTAGGCGTGCGTACATCTTTTTTTTTTTCATTTCTTCCTCCGTTTTTTTCATTATAGTCTTATAATTGATTCAAAGTCGCGTTTGCGCCGGCAAAACAACTTCTACGCGCTTCTCGGTGTCTCATTTTTTTTCTGTAATAATACCTAATCACCAGCCATTCGTATATCTTATACAGGAATAATGACAATCGGTTTTTTATATAATCAAAAGGTTAATTTTTGCCGCTTATCCATCTGCGATTCTACGTTTATAAATAAAAAAGTATATATTTACACCTGTGTTTTTACTTCCGATCACAATCGAATTTGCCAATGTTAAACGTGGATTATTCTTGTGTGAGATAAACAAAAAAAAGAACACCAAAAACATGTGGGATTATCTTCGCTATTATGACACGTGTAACCGAAGCAGAACCTTTCAGGATGAGCGGAATGGTTAGGTATACGGCCAAATTAAGAAACAAAAATAAAAATAAAAAAACATCGCGATTAGAGTGAGAGATATATAAAAAAAACGACAACCTGTCTAAGTGAGCGCAAAATTTTCTTTGCAAAGGGACAAAAAAAAACCTGAACAAAAGGCGGACCGATGAAAGTTAGTAGTCGTTGTTTTTTTTTAGTCGCGTGTTATGTGTATTATTCAACATACTGTCAACCCTAGGGATTCGTTTTGCTCGCATTTTTCTTTTTTTTTTTTTTTTGTTAAACTCGAGATTCTAGTGGTATACTTGCTAACTACTTCACCGTTTTTGCTGTTAGTCGTTACTTCGAGACAATTTTCTCTCGTAATTGTTAATGACAACTATTAAATCGCTAAGAGTTTTGTTCTTTTTTTCGTTGTACACTACTCTATACGCAAATATTATTAAGTAAACGATATACGAAAGAATTAAATAAGGGTAAGGGGAACGTGAAACAATGATAAAAGAAGGGGGATTAAACGAAATAATATCAAAGATATAACCATCACCGTATTAAAAAATAAAACAACCCTATTTTTTCGGTTTAAAGTCGTCGCGACATTTTAAAAGTATAAAACCGCGTCTAATGTCTAAACGAAATATCGATCGATTACTCGACGCAAAGACAAAAAAAAAGCTATATATAATCTCTTTCGAATAAATATATACGTATATATCTCTACTACGTAAACATATTGCATATAGATATAATCTTCTCGCAATATATTATGCTGCTATACGAACAAAAAAAAATAATAATGAATGGCCTTTGAAATCGATTGCATTGTGAGGGAGTGTGATGCACGTCGTTCCGCCCTGAAAAAGATCGTCGATTGCACAACTAGAAAACACACTCGATTGTGTCGCGCTCGCGCATTTGCCTCTTCTTCCACGCCACGATGATGATGATTCTTTCTCCAGTCGAGAAAGAGAAAGAGAAATTGCGCGAAAGGTTATTTTCGGGCGGCACGTATTTTTAGAAGCATCGCGCGCGCGCAGAAAGCAGAAGCAGAGCATCGTTCGTCGAAGATAAAAACGGAGGGGGCGAATTTGTCGCCTCGACGGTAACTGGATATCTTCGTTCACGCGCGCGCTCGCAAAGTCTTAGTCAACAATTTTACAATAAGAAATTACGAATTTGATTCGAAATTTCGTATCCACGTTTAAAAACAACACAATTTGTCACGAAAGTATAATTAACAATATTTTTTGTTCGAAGAAAAACAAATGATGAAACTTTCACAAAGCTTCCCGAAAATCGTTGCACCGCCTCCGACGACGATGGCGAAGGTAAAAATAGTCGAGTAAAAAAAGCGCCTCGTTGCGAGTTGCGCTCGCGTCTAAAATTAAAACACGCCGACCTGACTCTCTTTTCTCTCGCTCGCTCGCGTGCTAACGCGCGCGCGTATGTGTGCGTTATATTTATGTGACTAACAAAGTTCTAAAAACTGGCGCGTACACGAAGATTTTCGTTAGATAAGAGCTGCGCTGCTTTGCTATTCTGATGAATACTGCCAAGTATGTGATATAAGTTGCTCGCTGAGCGATATTGCACTCGTTTACAAACTATGTACGTCTTCATATATATAATAATATATATTACTCTTCGTAAAACAGAACAAAATACGACTATATATATACTCTTAAAAAGATGGCCATCTTTACTACTTGCGATCGGCAATCGACATCGCATTCCGAAAACGATATTCTCATGTATATACATATAAAAAAAAAAGACTCTGACGCTTTCAACGCTAATTACTTTAAAAAAATTTTGACCGTGATGTGGCTCAACCGATCGCCGATCGTCGAAAAAATAGAAAAAAAAACATTTTTAGACTAGTATACGCATAAATAATAATAGTAATAAAAAAAACATATTCTTTCCGCAGTTCGAAGCTTCCCTATCTGCACGCTATCGTGTGTTCATGTTGTATTGTGTGTGTGAAAAATGTGTTTGCTAAAAAAAAAAAAACAAAAAAAAAAATCTCGTGGACAGCGACTAGTAATTGACTGATTCAGCTTTCGCGTGTTGAACACAAAAATGCGCGACGTACACGTTTGGGAGTACACGGCTGTCACAAACAAAATAACAATAAGTCAAAGAAAAATGACATATCCAGCAAGAAAAAAAGTAATTTCGATAAGAATTTAGGAAAAAAAAAGGTGCCGGTGTGACTCCCTCGCGCGCGCGTTCACGTGTACGATATATATTGGCGGTCGAACTGCGGGGCTCACAGTCAGCGAGCAAACAACCCACCAGAATGGTCAGCCGTGGCGTACTCGGTGAGCAATGATGGGCTCGCCAATGCAGCGTAATTGGCGTAATCGGCGTACGGCGCGTAGATCAAACCGTGTGGATCGCCGGCCGACAATAATGATGCTCCCGGTGGACCGGAACCATTGAGTAGCGATGCTGAGGACGTCGGTATCGATATCCTCGGCGACAGGATCAATGGGGCGCCCAATGGCGCGTTTGTCGTGCGCATTTGCGTCGCCAAGCCTGGCAGAAGACGCTGGCTCTCGGCTGCTGCTTGCGCCACGCGCCTCCATTCCTCGTCGCAAGCTGCAATGTCGAACGCTATGGTGAATCGTTATGATATGTTCAAAAAGTCGGATGGAGCTTGACGCCGTTGGGGGGGAGTTTGCTTGAAGAATTTGTTAGCTTGTGTCTGGACTTTTTTTTAATGAAAAATATTGCTGCATTTATTACAAGTATAGGGGGTCACTTTCTTTGGATTGGTGAATTTTTTTTGTCGATCAAAAAATGATTTTTTCAAAGCTCTCATGGCTAAACGGTATGGATAAAATGAAAACCACTTTCATAGTTTAAACATGATTGTTAAATAATGAAAAACACAATGAAAAATAAACAGATGTGATGAGATGATGAATAAACACGTATTGATCGATGAAATCCACCCCAAATGATAAATCATAACAAATTAGTACTCGTTTAATCATAATGTCAATGATATTCTGTACACATTTTTCTTTTTAAATCTGGTGAATCATGTATGAAGATAATTTAAAACACAGCAAACATTAAAAAAGTTAAATACAACGAGTAAAATTCGTTTCAATGTGGATCAATTTTGTGCACGATTGTTCTCAACCGTATCGAGTTTGTTAAAAAAAAAAAAAAAACAAACAAATTTCAATGAAGAAAAGGAAATTTATGAAAACACCACATTGATTTAGTAAAGTATTAGACACAAACTGACAAATTAGGCGTTGGTTAAGTCACGATGGTTACCTGTAGCCGCGGCGACTTTAGTGTTGGAATCTCTGTAGGTTCCATTGATGATTGCAAGCTCCATGAGCTGTCTCTTCTTCAACTCGTCCTCGCCATCAGCTTGCTGGAATAGAATAATGCCGTCAGTATCAAATTGTCAGAAGAAAATTAAAATATCTCTCGAATTTTAACGATGACAAAATCATCTACATAATTCGAGCAAGACTAATTAAATAATTAAGAAAATGTCTAACGAGCAAAAACTTGGAATGTACGAGAGCAAAGAGATCGGAATGAAAAATCGTTGAACTCGCGAGTTTTGACTTGCAACGCGTGTCACACGCATACACACTAGAATATAGTCGAAGTAAGAGGGGAGACGCAACGTCCTCGATGAGCTCTCTCGCGTTTCACTCTCTTGGCGATTCTAATAGCCATCATAGGCGCGTGTCGCTTTAGAAGCTAATCTCATTGTGTACTTTCGCGCGTGGGTGTGCATATAGGCTTCTTGCCAGAAGAAAAGGGATTGATGACTCACTCTAGTTCGAACGAACGAGATTTGTAAATTTTATTTTTTTTCTTCTTCGTGGTATAATATATTATTTACGCGTGAGAATTCTACATTACGACACGTTAAAAAAAAAAAAAAACGAGATCTTTATCGGATTTGTCCACACACAACCGGTAGTTATGCATTTCCTTTGCTATTTTTACGAAACACGTCAGTTATACCGTATACCAGAAAAAAAAATTATTAATTTTAAATATAAAGTCGCGACCCAAATAAACAAAAGAGAGAGAGAGAGAGAGAAAAAAAATGAAGTGCCCTTAATCATCAAATTTCACACGCATACTGCAATATAAGCGCGGGGGCGTTTTTGGTGTCGCTACATTTAAACTCTCTTCACGCTGGTCGCGTTCCCGATCCCCGGGTGACTTTTCACGACGCTGCCTGTGCGCCTCGTTGTTGAAAATATAACCCAACGCACGCCGACGACGATGATACATACCCTTAATAGCGACCTCGATTCAACGCGAGACCTGGATTTTCACTCTCTCGGAGTTTAATAATACTGTCCAGACTCTCGCGTCGCGCGCGTATGCGAATATTTTAAGATTCGAGATATACATATTCGTCACTATGCAAAAAAAAACATTCCAAGTATACGAAAAAAAAATCGTATTTTTTTTTTTTTTTGGTCTTCGTATGTGATTGGAACTTTCTCACCACGGGCACGAGCAGCTTCTTGACCTCCTCGACGGCGCGCGCAAGCTTCAATTGGGCGCGATTCTCCGTATCCTCGACCGTCAGCAACACGTGTAATTCGTCTGTCAGATGCTCCCAGTTTGGCTTGCCTCGATTTTGCTCCTCCTATGTTGGAAAAGAAGAAGAAGAAGAAACATCAATGTAGTTTTGTTAATTAATTGCCTGCACGCAATGATGCATCGTGTGTACATATATAATATAAACTGTGTGCCAAATATTTACATGCTCGGATGAACGGAATATATAGATACGTAACGGAGTAAACAAAATCATATCTTCACAAAACGATTTATTTATTTATGTTTTTTTTTCGTTGGCATGTATACTTACATCAAGACGCAGCGGCCAAGTGCAGCTTGGAAAAAGACAGCAAATGAAAGTGTTTTAAAGATTTTTTTTTTTTGTTCTTGGAAGATTATCAACGCCAAAGCTTATAAATAGATACACGCCCACTACTCGCTCTCAATATTGCGAATTTTCATTCTACAAAAAAAAACGAAAGAAGAGCTATCGCATCGCGATGTCCATGATCCTACACCAACAATAAGATTCATTGTGTGAACCAACAAACGCGCAAGGAATGCCTTGCGTAACGGTGCAATTATACACGAAATAAAAATCTTCAAGAACGATGATTTCGATTTTGTAAAAAAAAAAAAGCTCCGCGATGAATATTTACGAGCTGGCGTAATTAGAACGATTTTTTTTTTTCGTGTATAGATAATCGTTGGAAAACTACATCGATAGCGGAATAACTAAACTGCAATAATTATATCGATGCGTTATATACATTCGATGATGATCTAATTAGCATAATGATCGTCGAAACAATTATTTATCTGATCGATAATGAACTTTGCGCGATAAGTATTTATTGAATTAAGATAGATAAATGATCTTATCAACCGTCAAGTATACAATCAATCAAGCACCATCATCACTTCTAATGCGGGCGATAATAAAAATTTAAAAAAAAAACGAACTCGTGTATATATATAGTTCTCCAACTGGCAACCAAAGCTTTTAAAATCACGTAAGTTGCACCACTGCCATATGCACGTGCATACGTATATATACATCGGAGAGCAAGACTTTCGCAACAGCTGGACGCGGGATATATATTCAGTTGCGGGAAATGCACCCACTATATACACATTGAAAGCCAGCGGCGAGTTCTCGACTTAGACCCACATTCGTCGTCGTGCCATTGCTAAACAGCCGCGCAATGCTCATATAGACTCTCTCTCTCTCTCGTTTAGATCATTTTTCTTTCTGTCCTTCTCTCTTTTGTATATATTTGTCTATGAGATTTTGATGGATATTTGCGCTCGCGAAATTATAACGTAATTTGAAAGATTGATATTCAACGACGATTTGAAATTCGTTGTATAACACGCGTTTTAGATTATGAATTATAGGAACAGCGAAATTAGATCACGATAATGAGATTACTTAATCTCACTCTCTATATAAATAGCGACGTGCTTTAAAATCTTCATTTTACGGATATTTTATAATTAAATTTCACTCGTGAGAGAAAAATCATTTTCTCTCAGAAACAAACAAACATTCTCTATTCACACACATATATACCTGTATATCGTTGAAAAACCAACTTCGCCTTATCCGGCTTATATACCGATTTCACGGGCAATTTAACCGCGCGAGTAGATTCGAGTGGAAAAAGGGTCGCCGTCCGCGCGCAATGCAGAATAGATTCTGGCGGCGATTCAACGTTAGGAAGCAAAAAAAAAAAAAAAAAAAGCAGCATCTAGGCCATGAAAACCTTAATTGCTTCCTAATCACGTCGTCTATGTATAATACACCCGAAAAAACTCGTTTTGTAATCGAGCGTCGCTCTAATTATTATTTTTTTTTATATATACATCGAATATTCTCACCTTCTTTTTGTCTCTCATCGAACCTTTGCCTCGAACCATAATTTTGCATCCAGTCTCTTGCTCCAGCTGTTTGGCCGTCATACCACGTGGTCCTAGAATCCTTCCCACAAAATTGAACTGCAACAGACAAGGAAGATCGAAATCAATGATAATGAACCTACTTTAATTTTCTCACGATAACTCTCGACAGCAAAACAATGCACCTGTCAAAACTATAATTCCTTTTGTTTTGCTTTTGCATATATACAAACTCGAGGTTTCTTTTCTTTTTTTTTTCAATTTAGTTTTGGGATCGTCAAGAAGCCGCGCCCTCGGTCATTATGATAATGACCACACAAGTAAAGAGAGAGAGAGAGAGAGAGAGAGAGAGAGAGAGAGAGAGAGAGAGAGAGAGAGAGAGAGAGAGAGAGAGA
>JAWWMK010000021.1:6318161-6332762 GCA_035047105.1 Galeopsomyia nigrocyanea | reverse complement strand
CTCGCAGACTACGTCAGATTTAATAAAATCATCAATTTAATATTCAAATTCTTACGCGTCAATTACTTCTCTGACTTTTTCTCCGTATAAAACTACGACGTGACGCGTCAGTCCGTCACACGCCGCCGCCACCACATTTGCCGCGCTAAATTCAGGCTGGCAAACTGTACCCGGCAAATTTAAATTTTTCGACATTTCGACCGAATAGTGAATCCTGCATATTCTTTTTATTCTGTTACGATTATCTGTACAATATTTTCAAACAAATTTTAAATTCAATTTTTATTTTTATAATTTATAAATTCAATGAAAAAATTGAGATCATCTAACTATATGCTAAAAATAAGTTGGAGTTGTAGGTATAATGATAAAGATTCAATTTATGAAATATTTGAAGAATTTTATTCGCTGACAATAACTGTTACAATGCATTGATGAATCGCAGGTGTAAATTATGGCGGTTTCTCATAGTTACTCTTAGTATTCTCATAATTTCTACTATTTATTATAAAAATGTCGAATGTAAACAAAAACGTAACGAACGTACGTAGGAAAGCTCTATATTCTTAGTTGGATACAAACACTTCTCTCATTTTTCTTTCTTTCTTTCTTTCTTTTTTTTTAAGTTATCAATATCAAGAACTGTACATACACGTTTTTTCATTTAAATCTTATGTATATATTCAACCAACGAAAAAGAATTGCAAAAACAGTTACAAGCTATGATTAAATTCATCCATCCCGACAGCAAAAATCCTTCAATACCTTTTGCACTCGTGGGATAGGACTACGACAGAGAATTTCCAAGCTCCGTCTTTTGCGTATAAACAATTTTTAAAAGAAACAGAAGAATAATATAGTAATTGCGCAGGCTCAGAGGAAAAGTAAAGTAAAATACAAAAGTTTGAATAAATGAAAAATACTGACTCGCTGGCCTTTCTTTTCTAAATAAAAATAATGAAAAAAAAATTGTTCATTTGCTTATTTATCACCCTGGGTGGAAAATTTCATAATCACTCCAAGAAAATGAATTAGTTCTAGTCAGTTTTTTTTTTTTTTTGGTCAAGGCTCAAATTTATTTAATTTTTTTTTAGTTAAAAGTCAAAGTTCATTACATTTTTATAGGATCCAAGAACTTATCTACATCAGTCAAAAAGTTTTTTTCTCTCATGCATTAATCACTCATATTAGTCTCGGCTATATATGTTTGATTAGTGCGCTGACAATGTTACTACATTGTTGATTATTCCTACGAAATAACAACTGCAGTAACAATTAAACTAAAAAGAAAACTTTGCGCATATCAAAAGTAGTTAAAAAAATCAAAATGTATACAACACCGGATCTTATAAAACAAGCAATTCACTTTCTCCAAAATAATGATCCAAATGTTAATAAAAACTTTCATTAGACGAGAGCCAAGAGATATGTTGATGCAACTTTGTTCAAAATTTAAACCTACATTCCTAAGTATATAGAAACTCATACACGATCATAGCTGCATCAACACGGCGATGAAAAAAAAACTGAAGTATATAAACATCGATAAAAATCTTGTTGGCCATCGCAAGGATTGATTATCAACAATTTCGCTAAATATACAGTCGTTCATTTTCTCTCGACGATCAGTGTGCAAAGTATCTTTGCACGGACAGAGTTTGTCTACAACCAAATAGAAAAAAAGAAGAGAATTTCTTTTATCATTTTTTTTATACAAAACATCCAATGTACAAGTCGAAATCTCCCAGCCAGGTATAATTTGCGCATTACCCCGGCTTCGAAAGTACTGCGCGTATATCAACATCATCATCATCATCATCATCATCATCGCGGAGAGACAAAGACGGCTATCTATATTATATATATATAAATACGTGTGTAGAGCGACGAAAGAAAAAAAAAATAACATCGGAGGGCTAAATCACTGTCAAATCGTTATTACATCATAAACTATATATAATTCACAGGATCACTGTGTCCTTGGCTCGATCGCATTGGCGAGCTCAACTTCCTCGGTCTGCGGTGTGCCGACGTTCTCGAAGTAACTCCTGAGCATCGTGGTGATTTCCTCGAGGCTGAGCGAGTCGCAAGTAGCGCTTAGCCTTTCGGCCAGGCTACCGATGTCATCGCGATGAGTCACCAAATCCTCGTCGGTGATTGCCAGTACAACCTCCTCCTGGCCGTTATCCTGGCGCAACTTGAACACCGCGGAAGTGGCGTAATTCTCGGCCGTGACTGGCGCCGTAGGAATGAGAATGCCACCGTTGGAGGTAGTTATGCTAGGCGTTGTCGGCACAGCGACGGTGGCACAAGTGGTGGTGGCAGCGACCATGGCAACAGTAGAAGCGACGACTTCCTCCTCCTCTTCGAGCTCGGGAATCGGAGCTCCAGTGTCGAGGATCTTTGGCTGCTCGCAGCTGCTCTCGTAGTTGGGCGATAGATAAAAATCTTCCAGCAAATTGTCCTCCGAGTCCTCCACTACCATGTCGTTGCCAATCACGACCTCGATCATGTTTCCAGAGCCAGGCAATTGATCTTCGCTCAGCACAACTGGCTCGAGGAATGGCTCAGAAACGGCCTCTTCGGTGCCGCTCTTGGCATTGTTCATCCGCGCTATCGGCAGTTCACCCTCGGGCACGGTATTACTCTCCTCCTCGAGCATATCGAGTCGCATGCTGACTTCTTGATAGAGCACGTTCGACGGATGAGCGCGATCGAGCCTGAGACTGTGCACGATGGCGCTAACGAGGCGCTGTATCGCCCAGACGTAGCTGGCGATGGAGTTGTGCACGGCAATCTTGTGCTGGCCGGCGACGTTGCCACCGGTGAAAGTCGCGTCGCACAGTATGCAGACGGCGTCGTGCATCCATTGATAGTGATGGCGACACGATTCTCGGGTGGCGAATTGCTCGAGACAGATTGAGCAGCGCATTATCGCGTTGTTACACTTGCCCTCGAAATCGTGATAAATCATCAGCGACTGCAACCTCTTTTTGCCGAGTGTCTTTAACAGATCCGACACGTCGTCCTGAGATTTCTCGAGGTTGCCGTTCTTACGACTGGACTTGATGTGGTAGTCAAGCATGTGTCGTACCTCACTGATCTCGACGAGGAGTTTGCCGCAAAATTGACAGATGAACGCCATCACACCGTGCTCGCGTTTCAGATGATTCTTCAGGCTGACTTTCTCGGCGGAGAAGTCGCAATGGGGACACTTGCATTTCTCCTCCTCTTTGTTGTTGTCGCTCGAGTCGCGACGGCTCGTCGACGAATTGGCCGTGTCGTTGGCTTCGCTGTCTTTGCTCACGTCGCCGACGCTCTGATTGTTACACTCCATGTTCTCGTTGTCCTCGATACGCGAGTTGGACAGCGAGTCTTCGTGCTGCATCTTTTTGTGCTTGTCCAGCATGCGCGACGTGTAAAATGCCTTTGAGCAAATGTCGCACTTGAGCGCCTCGCTTGGCTTGTTACTGTGCTCGTCGTTTTTGTGGCGATTCAGCTCGATCGTCGTCGCAAAACTGTCGCCGCAGCGATCGCACTCGTACGTATATCTCACTTGTTGTTGTTGTTGTTGGATTTCTTGTTCGCCGTTCGTCGATGACTTCGCGATGTGGCCATTGTTCACTACGTTGCGACGTCGTCTTGTTGGATCACAACGTTCGCACAGCTGAGGTGCGGGCGAGTCGGCTGATTGCTGGTTGTTGCGCCTCGCTAGATTTGCTGGAAAGCACAATGCACGAATCAAAATATTGTTCATTATTTGTAATCAACGATTATTCTATTATTTAATTTAGAATTAAAGAAAAGCTCGTGAAATAATTTACCAAGCAACGATTTATTTTCATTCAACAAAAATATGCAAAAATATAATTTTACTAAAAAATACAATAAATCAGTTAAATAGCTTGAAAATTTTTTATGCAAAATAGAAAATAAATGTCGTTACCCGAGTTGGCAGGCAATTTGAAGTTAGCCTTGCACTTGAAACACTGAAGCAAATCCTTGTCGTGAGCATCGCGCTGAGCGTCGTTCCAGTTCTCCTGCTCGTCGTTGATCATCGTGAGTTTGGTGAGCGAAACGCCATCGTCGTCGGTATACTTGCCAAGGGCACTCGCAAGCTCCTCGATTTTCGCCACGTCGGATCCACCATTGTTGACGAGTCGTAAAAGCTCGACAGCCATGTTCTTGGAAGCCTCATCGGCTTTGCAGGGTATGATATGTTCAAAGATGATGTGATCGTTCAAGCTCTTGCGATAAGCAAACTTTTTCTGGCATTTCGGACAAGGCGTCTTCTTCAGCCTCTTCTTGGCCGTGACCGGAGTGGTTGGCGCGTCGAGTTTCGCTTTCTTCGGTGGTTGCATCGCCAAGTACTTTGAGAGCCTCTGAATGACAACGCCGTTTTTCCTTTTGACGCCGTTCAAGGGTGTCGAAGAGGCCGATGGCACGGCCGGCGGTGGTGTAGTTTTCATCGGACCAAGCTCGTCGTTGGACGAATCCTCGAACTTGCTGTTGTCGTGTGCCTTGTCGGTGGGTAGTATGACGATATTGATGAGCTTGTCGAGATCGCGAATAGTCGTTTCCGAGCAATGATGATTCTCCTGCATCTGCACCGCGCGGAAACTCGTGAGGCACTTGGTACACGGGAATTTGCACGACACCTCGTGCATCTTCATCAGGTGCTCGACGACCTCGTCCTTCATCAGGAAAGTACTCTTGCACAGCGTGCACGTGTACACCTCGTAGGCGGCGGCTTCGATCTTCTCGAGCCGCCTCATGAAATTCGGACACCTCTTGAGTACCTGAGCTCTCTGCATTGGCGAGTCGGTGCTGCGAATGCCAATTCTGCAGATACAGTCGCTCGGACAGTGCAGCACGTCCGGTCTGACGCCGTTCTTGAACGGTGGCGGTGGATAGCACACCATGCCCGTGGTGGAAAACTGCGACAGAGGCGGCTTGTGCCTTATCAAATTGGCGTGCTTGATCTTGACGTGTTCGTTGAGCGTGAGTACGTTCTCGAAGAGCTCGTAGCAGCTGCGACACTTGAGCGCAAAGGTGATGTAGATCTCCGACTCGGAGGACGCGTCGTGACTGGGTATCCTCAAGGTGTTGAAACCCGAGTGTCGGCATTGTTTCTCGTTCTCGCACTTGAGATGCTCCTGGCGCAAGTGATACTCCAAGTAGAACAGCGACTGAAAGTCGTTGGAGCAGAACGGACACTTTATTGCACTTTTGTCCTCCTCCGTCATGCCGACGTTCGCCTCCATTCGGCCAACCAAATCCAACGCTTGGGTGCACGTGTTGCAGAGGAACGATCGGTTGTGCTGCTCCTCGTTGACATAGATCTTCGATGGAGTGGTGGGCGTGTAGATAACGGATTTGTTGGCGAGCTCCGAGTCGGGTACCGGCTGGAAATTGACGATCGTCGCGGTCGGCTGACTGTCCTTGCACAATGACGACTCGGACGAGGTGAGAGCGTCGGGTATGAAGATTATACAGAATTGCTGCGGTGGCGGTTGCAAATGCTGCGGCTGCGGCTGCGGTTGCAAAAGCATCTTCTCGTCGGGCGGCTGCATGAGCATCAAAAGTTTGGCGTCGCTGTGCGTTGCCGGTTGGATTCTTGGCTCGATGTGCGTTGCCGGTTGGATTCTTGGCTCGATGTGCGTTGCCGGTTGGATTCTTGGCTCGCTGTGCGTTGCCGGTTGGATTCTTGGCTCGATCGGCACCAACGGCGGTGGTCCTGCGTTGCTGTTGCTCTCGAGTTTTCTTCGCAAGCTCATCTTCACGATTTCGCGGATTGGCTCGGCGGGTGCGGCTGGTGGTTCATCGGGCTTGTCGATTTTCGTCAATTGCACCACGAGTTCCTTGGTGATGCTGTGCTGGGTGCATAATTCCTTCTCAACTCGCGGCCTCTTCTCGTCCTGTATCAACGAGTCGTCGCTGCCGCTCGAACGGGTTCGCTTTCTCCTCGTCGTCAGCAAATCGTCGTCGGAGCTACCGTCGAGCGTGTCGCCTTGAGAGTATCTTCGCAAACGATTTCGCGACGATGGCCTCGATCCACCGAGACCGAAGGCGCTGTCGTCTTGCGAGAATCGACGACGTTGATGACTTTTCTTCATCGCTTGCGAGCCTGGCGATTCGTCTCTGTCGGTCCATGTTCTCAAGTAATCCGCGGCAGTCAACTCGGACGTTCTCTCTTCCGCTGGTTCGGCAACGACTGCCGCGACTTTTTCATGCGAAACTTTGCGTGAACGTCCCATGCGATTTTTCGGAGCTTCCTTTATCACGGAATTATCATCCGTGCCGATTGCTTGAGTTGTCGTCTCAACGGCTGACTTCGATGGCTTCGCGACAAATGGTTCCAACAGTTCGCGCACTTTCGGCCGGCCACGTTTCCTCTTTGACTGCGCATCCTCAAATTCTTTCGATCGTTCTTTGAAAAACTTGGGCAGATCCTCGCTAAACATGCTGTCGTCCTGCGAGTGTCTTCGTTGCCTCAATTGCTCCGTCGTCATGTTACCAGGTAGTCTGGGCTCGTACCTTTTACTTTGCGCCATAGCAACTTCAAAGATGGATAGTTTTGCCTGTCGACCTCGCTTCTTAACAGGGCTGACAGGTGGCACAGCTTCGGGTTGTATCACATTGTTCGTTACGGCTGGAGCAACGACTGGAGGAGGAGGAGGAGGAGGAGGAGGAGCAGGAGCAAGAACATAGACTTGAGCTTGCTGTGGTTGCGACATTTTTGGTTTTCTTTGTTGACGAAGCAAGTTTGTGGTCGACATGGTGGTAGTAACTCCGTCTTGCGAAGGTTTCTTCGGAGGCGTTGGTAATTTTGCATCGTTGTTATCGCTAATCGACGGCAGCGGCTGCGGCTGCGGCGGCAATAATGACGCTGGAACCGACGGCATTCTGTCAGTCTGCAAGAGATTAGCAAGTATCGGTCCTTTCTTGTTCGCAGAATCGTTTGTACTTTCGCTATCGTTGATCGACGACTGAGACGGCGGTGGTGGTGGTGGTGGTGGTGGTGGTGGTAAGTTATCTTCGTGTGGGATTCTCAATCGTCTCGGCTTTCTCTTGACCAAACTCGCGTCACTTGAATCTTCGGGATGGAATTTCTTCGGTGGACGTCCTTTCCTCTTGACAGTGATCGCTTCGTCGCTGTCGCTGATGGACGATTGCGAGAGTAAAACACCATCGTCGTACGAGTACTTGCGAGGTGAACGCCCTTGGCGCTTGACGTGCGTCGAGGACGAATCGCTGTCGTGATTTGGATGAGGTAGCGCGGAGAAACTGTGCTCTTCGCCGGGTGAAAACTTGCGCGGAGGACGTCCTTGTCGCTTACCGAGACTCGGAATAGCTGGCAAATCGTCACCTTCGCTCTGCTGTTGGTTATATAGGAATACTGAAGTCGGCAAAACACCGCTGTCGTGCGATAATCGACGAGGCGAACATCCTGGTTTCCTCGCATCGTTCTCGCTCACGTCGTAATTGATAATACTAGGTAAAATGTTTTCGTCTTGCGACAATCTACTCGGAGGTCGTCCTCTTCTCTTCTCGAGATTCGGCGATCTTTCCGTCGTTGAGAGGTTGTCGCTGTGAGATTCTTCGGTATCGACTGCATCCATCTCTTTTCTCGGATATTTCGGCGGACGTCCGCGTCCTTTCTTCTTGACGGGACTCAGCGATGTCACTGACCTGTCGTAAGCCGACTGATTGTTCGCCAAAGTCGACTTATAGAGCGTTGTTGCCACTTGTTCCAATAGATTCGGCGTGCCATTGTCATCCTCCGATATTCGGGGATAATGCTTGTGTTTCTTCACAGGACTCAACTGCTTGACCGGAGAGAATTCCTCGATCGACTCGGCAGTCATGTCCGCTACGACTAAATTTTGCCTAGTTTCGTCGGTGATTTGATTCTTCTGCAGAGTAATCTTGATCCGCGAGAGACTCTTTGGAGGCCTTCCTCGTCCTCGCTTTATCGCCATCGTTGAAAGAATTTTTATACGTGGCTTTCTGCCTCCTTTTTTCGAACCGACAGGAGGCACGACACTCGACAAATCTTCCATGGAACTTGCGGCCAGTGAATCCGAATAAGTACTGTCGTCGTGAAATACACGTGGCTTTCTACCTCGTTTTTTAATGAGCCCAACGGGCGACAAATCTTCCATCGAGCTTGCAGCTATCGAGCTATTTTCACCGTCAAAAGTACTGTCGTCTTGACGAGGCAAACGTGTCCTGCCTCGTTTCTTCGGAGAAATCATTTCGAAATTGAATAAATTTTCGACGGAACTAGCAGCGAGCGACTCGCTCATCTCCTCTTCGGTGGAAGGCAGGTACGAAATTCCGTTCTTTTGCGCGTCGTGTTGCTCGACCGTTGGTATATCCTCGGTCGAGCTGACGGTTTCATCCTCGGTCGTGTCGACTGGAGCTGCGAGTAACAAGCTGTTGGCTAGAAGCAGAGGGTTTTTAGGTGGCCGACCGCGTCTCTTCACAACAGGTGATCCAAATGAAGGCACACGTGGCACGCCGTTGGTCTGCAAATTTTTCATGCGTGGTCTACCAGGTTTCCTCTTCACAACGGGCTGATCGACTTTTGGAATGTCCTCGGTGGAGCTGACAGTTTCGTCTTCGGTCAGTGATGACGAGTCCTCCATTACGTTCGTTGAGAATCGTACGCGTTTCTTCTGCACGACCCGATCGACCGGAGGAATATCCTCGGTGGAACTGACAGTCTCGTCCTCCGTTTGTGCGTTTGTGCTTTTCTTTTCTACGAGTGGCTCTTCAGCAGGACTCTTGTTGATGGCCTTGTCTTCGGCTACTGAACTCACTTCTTCTACAATGACATTGTTTACTCTATTTTCTGGAATAGACTCGATTGTGGAAATATCGTTGCCAGATTTATCCTCGACTATTGCATTTGCTTCCTCGACGGCTTGATTTTCAAGCAAAGCACTTGTGTTTAGGAAATTTTTGGGTTTTCTGCCCCTCTTCTTTTTCTCTTTAACAGGAACGTCGATTACTGGTAACGAGGTTTTATCTATCAAATGCTTCCACGGTTTGCGTCCTCTCTTTTTCTTCTCCTTTGGTTTGATTACAGAAGCATCGTCTGTATCCCAATTCTCCGTCGTTGAATTTTCGTTCTCTGTAATGGGATTTTCGAATAAAGTGCGCTCATCATTTGAATGATTACTTGGCTGTTGTTCTTCTACAGCAGCAGGCTCTTCAAGTGTGTCGTCGGCAGATTCATCTTCCGTCATTGAATTTGCCTCGCTGTTGTCTTGCAAGTTCTTGAGAGATGTGCGATCGCGTTTTTTCTTGACAATCACTTCAGTTACAGCTGTGTCGTTGGTAATTTCACTTTCAATCGTCAAAGTCGTTTCTCTCACTACTGGGTCTACGGGCACAGAGTTAGAATCTTGCACAAGTTCGAGTGATTGTTGGCCTTCACAGTTTGTTACAATCTCGTCCGCATTATTCACAGATTCATCTTGGACGACTGCTTCTTTCGCAGCGACATTTTCAGACGAGGGAGTATCACTGTCTTGTAGAGGTTGGCTTTGCCCTTCTTGATTATTTACGATTGGCTCGCCAGAAGACGTGTCATGGACAGCCTCAGCTTCAATTGCTAAACTCGTTTTTTCAACAACTTGATTTTCAAGCGACGCAGTTACGTTGATTTTCCGTGGTCTTCCTTTCTTTCTTTTCTCGACTTCCGGTACTGCGATCGAATGTTTCCATGATTTACTCTTTTTAACTTGTTGTTCATTCGAGGTAGCATCACTCATACTCTCATTCTCTGTCATTGAAGTCTCCTCCTCTGTAACTTGATTTTCAGACAACGCACTGTCGTCATTTAAATGCTGTTCCTGTGCGATAGGAGCTTCGCCGACTTGTAATGCGATTATATTTTTCAAGTGCTTCCATGGTTTGCGTCCTCTTCTTTCCACCTTTCGTTTGATTACGGAAGCATCGCTTGTGCCCTCGTTCTCTGTCGTTAAAGTCTCCTTCTCTGCAACTTGATTTTCGGATAAAGTACTATCGTTATTTAAATGCTCATTCGATGGTCTTTCCTCTGTAGCAGGAGCTTGGCTGTCTGCGGATGCTACTGCATTTTTCAAGTGTTTCCATGGTTTGCGTCCTCTTCTTTCTACCTTTGGTTTAGTCGAGAGAGAATCGCTGATATCGTCAGTCTCCGTCATTGAATTTTCCAATGACTGAGACGTACCAATATTTTTCAAGTGCTTCCATGGTTTGCGTCCTCTCCTCTCTACTTTTGGTTTAGTCGAGAGAGAATCGTTGATGTCATTCTTGGCCATTGAATTGTCTTCCTCTGCGGATAACGTACCAACATTTTTCAGGTGCTTCCATGGTTTGCGTCCTCTTCTTTCCACCTTTGGTTTAGTAAAGAGAGAATCGTTGACATCTTCAGGCTCCGTCATTGAATTGTCTTCCTCTGCAGATAACGAACCAACATTCTTCAAGTGCTTCCACGGTTTGCGTCCTCTCCTTTCGACTCGTGGTTTGATTTCATTACTTTGAGAAACAGGTGCAAATTTGTTAAAAAATTTTACGTTCTCCACAATGGCTCTATTACGCTTACGTGCTTCGTGCATCTTAGTTAATTGATCGAAAATGCCACGGTAAGATTTACCCTCATCTTCTGTTGTAGCGTCTGTTTCCTCTGCTATTTGATTTTTAGATAATTGACTGTCCTCGTTTAAATGCTTTGTTGGTTTAAGGCCTATTCGTTCCGAATACGGTTTGTCGTCCGAATCTTCATCGACAGTTTCGTCTTCAGTCACGGAAAAATCGTCAACCGTGGACTTTTCAAGCAATGCATTGTCATCTTGCAGTGATTTTTTGCGAGGTCGTCCCATTTTCTTTTTTGCAGGAATGACATGCTCCAACAAAATTTCGTTGGGATTTGAGTTCTTGACAGGCTCGACAAACTCCTCGATGGAATCTACAATGCTGAATTCGATTTTGGCGACAGTGACGTTTTTCGTTACTTTCGACGTAGCTTCCGCACCAAAGTCATTCAACGGTTTCTTTCGTGGACGACCCATCTTTTTCTTTTTCTTCTGTAGAGCTTGTCCTTCTTGGATTTCTTTCGCGTACTTGGCTAAAATTTCCGGTTGCACTGGCATAGCGTCGAGCAACTGATCACCACTGAGATACATCTGATTAGTGATGACAGTTTGATGTTCCTCCTCGTTCTCCACTTCGTCCTCCTCGTTGATGCGTATCGACTCGACAGGCTCGAACAATGGCTTGTCCGCGTGTTTAATCGCGTGCACATCAACGTTATTGACTATCGCGGTGGTTTTGGCAATGAGCTCGGCGTCCGTGAATATAGGATACTTTTTTGGTCGACCTTGCTTCTTCTTAATCATCGTCTGGCCCATTTCCGTGCTCGCGGGCGACCATCCTGGCATGCGATAACTGCCGCTGTCGGGTTTGGCTGGCGAGCAGCTTGGCACGCGACAACTGCTGTTGCCACTGCTCAAGTCGGAGCTGGTCGGCGAGTAACCGGGTATCCTCGCGCTGTTGCCACCTTCGGGAGTACGAGGAATGATTTTTATTTCCTTGATCACATGACTATTTGTCGAGCTCTCTTTGCGCATAATAATCTTGATCTCACCTTCGGTCACTTGCTCGGCAGTTGGTTGCTCGCCGCTCGGCGCCTCCTCCTCTTTCGACTCAACCAAGTGAGTGACGTGTTTGTTGGCATCGGTCTTGGTGATTTTCATGAGGATACGTTGGCGCTTCGTGTGATCGCGGCTGCTTTCGTCGTCATCCGAGTGCACGGATTTTTCCGTCTGCGATGGATCCTCGAAAGAAGGTATTTTGAGGCTGGATAAACGACTGAGGCGATCGGATAGACAGATGTCGCTCTCTGCATCGGAGATATTTTCGAAATAGCCTTCGTTGGTAACGACAGTTTGCTCGAGGAAACAGTCCGTCGAAACTACACTGGGAGCTACTTGCAATTCACCGTCGACCACGTGGTTCTCGGTGAATATGTTAGCGGGTAGAGGCTCTTCGTGATCTACACTGTTGCGCGCCTCTTCTAATTCCTCCGCCTGACGCTTGCCAATGTTCTCGGTGCATTTCTTTTTCAACTCGGACAGCGTGTGCTTTCGCCGGTGTTTGGAAAATTCCTCGTCGATTGGCTCTTCGATGGGCGTTGGAATTTCATTGGTCGTGGCTTCCTCGGTGGCAGGAGGCGATTCTAAAGTTGTCTCGGTCGTGGATTCTTCGACGGCAGTGAGCGATGTGCTGCTCTCTTCGACTGCAGTTGGTTCAACAGTCGGTAGAGCCTCGAGAGGTAACGTTTCCTCGGGTTTTTCGACAGCTACTGCAAGTTCTGCATCCTCTACGTGTGCAGGCTCTTCGGTTGAAACTGAAGTTTCGAGAGTTTCTGCGACTGGAGATTCTTCGAGGAAAGGTGCGGGTTCGAGGCTTTCCACGGTCGAAGTCGAAGGTTCAAGACTTGCAGCTGCTTCTTTAGGAACCTCAATGTCGTTTACGAAATCCTCGACGCCGCCCTCAAACACAAACGTCTGCACCTCCTCGACTTTGCTGATTGAAGATTGTGCGATTATTTTTGGAGAAACGATTTCGCCGTTGAGAATGCTGTCTATCACCAAGTTCTCCACGGACTTGAGGTTATACTCGAAAGTACTTTCGTGCTCGTTATTTTCGGCGATTTTATCCTCTTGCGACAAACTTTCGTCTATTCTATCGGCTTTCAAACTACTGTCCGCTGCATCGTCCTCGGGAGATTCGACTGCTTCTTTCTCGGCAACTTGAGGTAGTTCTTGGACAGCTTCGGTTTCTTTGTGTACATCTTGAGCGAGTTCGTTGCTGACTTCTGGTTCTTTGTCAACAGCGTCCTCAGATAGTCCCTCCTCCTCGGTCTCGAAATCTTTATCCAAATTCTGTGTCAGTTCTTCAGGAGTTTCCTCGATCAGTGTGCAAGTAGAAGATGTGCTTTCGGTATCCTCGATTGTTTCGATCAACAACTCGTTATTCTCGCCACTTATCGATCCTTCGTTCGTTGATTCGGCGTTTTCACAACTCGCGAAACTATCGGTTGGCGACACAGTGGCATCACCATTCACTAATTTTTCAGTTGGTAGTTCGATTGTTTCAGCGGCTACTACGTTCGTGGATGGCAATTCAGATGTTCCATTCTCTTCTACATTTTTGGCAGGGCATTCAGAGTCATCGCTACTTATTAAATTTTCAATTGGAGATTCAGAGCTCTGGCTATCTACTAAATTTTCAGCCAAAGGTTGGGCGCTTTCTGAAAGGATCTCCTTTGTACTTTCCTCAGCTGCTTCTGCTCCTTCAGTCAAAGATTTTGCATTTTCAATTACATTTTTAGAATGTACATCACAAATTTGCTGCGCTGAATCGTCTTCAGCTTTAGATTTAGAATCATCTACAACAGTGTGATTGTGTGAAATTGCATCAACTTCCATTGGTAACGGCACTGTTTCAGCTACAGTAACAATATTGCTATCATCATTAGCAACTGAGTTGTCATCGATTGAATTTGATTCAATAATTTCGTTATTGACTTGGTCTCTTTTGGATTTTTTGGAAGATTTCTTCTCACTATCGGCCACTGCACTTTTGTTAAGGCTTTTACTCTTTGAGAGAGAACGGCGTCTGACCACTTTATTACTCTTGGCTGACTCGCAGAAAGTATCTTTGGAACTTTTATCCAAATGTTCGATTTGATTTTCGTTCATTTGTACACTAGAAACTTGATTGATTTTGGTATCGTCTCTGAGATCCTTATCACTGTCATCCTTATTGCTTGTACCAGCAATGTCTTGTGACTTAACCTTCCTCTTTTCCCTCGAAGAGAGCCTTTGGTTTTTAACAGCACTTTTTGCAGTTTCTTCCTTCTTATTCTTGCGATATCGTTCTTTCTTCTTGACTTCAATCTCAACTGGCTCCTCGGTATTTTGCTGAACCTCTTCAACTCTATTCGGGACATCATCAACCGAGGGCTGCTTCACCAAATTATTATGAACTTCAGTTTCATCTGCGACACCAGCATCGCTAGGAATTGCACAAGTCTTAATCTCCTTGGATGCCTTGGAAGGAGCATCGCTGTCTTGAGTTTTGCTTTTGGAATGATTTTTATTTGTTTCAACGACCAACTCGTCCTTGCTTTGTAACCTCTGCAAGCGTTTCTCCTCTAAGAAATTCTCCACTTGCAACCTGTCAAGTCTGACTAATAGTTGACGCTCAATGATCTTTGGATCAATTTTATTAAGATTATCATTATCATTATTAACATTATGTACATTACGCTGCTCGGCCGAACTGTCCACGGGCTTCTGATCAATCTTAACCTTACTACTCCTGCTCTCAGTCTGATCAGAATTTTTACTGCTCACAACAATCGATTTCTTCGGCGGAGCTTTAACGCTCTCCTCCGCCACCACTACCGTCTTCTCCTTGGCCGAACTGTCCACGGGCTTCTGATCAATCTTAACCTTACTACTCTTGCTCTCAGTCTGATCAGAATTTTTACTGCTCACAACAATCGATTTCTTCGGCGGAGCTTTAACGCTCTCCTCCGCC
>JAWWMK010000021.1:6298995-6318061 GCA_035047105.1 Galeopsomyia nigrocyanea | reverse complement strand
ACCACTACCGTCTTCTCCTTGTCCCCGCCGATTGGTTCCAGAGTTTTGGCATCACTGCTGGCAAGATTCTCACTGGTCCTGTGAACGGAATGGCGAGTACTCTTCTTGCCAACAGGCACTAATTTATCACTCGATGACACCTTAATACTTTCAATATCGTCTGTCCTCTCAATCACCACCTTGATATCCGACATTGGCTTGCTCTTTCTCTCGTTTGATTTTCTCTCGTCCTCGAGCCTCGTGAGTAGTACCACGGGCACGCGCTCGACGACGACCACCGCTGCCACCTCGGCTTTCTCCTCGTCTTTTCTGCGCTTCTTGCGTTTGACAGCCGACGACTTGTCAGCCGCATGCTGCTGACTCTGGTTGACGCTGGTCGAGGTCGAGGTCGTTGTTGCGGATCCGAGCGAAGACTCGGAGATCCTCCTCGACGCACCACCACCACCTGCTCGTTTCGCTGACATGTGATTGCTGCTGCTGCTGCTGTTATTGCTGTTGCTATTACTGCTGCTGCTGCTGCTGCTGCTGTTACTTGGCCTAGCCCTCATGCTCATCGTCGATGTTGCAAGCTTTGAGCCTCGTCTCTCATGCCGTTGATCGCTATGCTCGATGAATTTTGCCGGGGAACTGCAAGGGATACGGAACGTATTGTTTCTTTTTATTATTTTGTGGAATGTACGCGAAATGGATAGTAGTTTTGCTATTCAATGTCATTGTTTTGTAACCGTTATGAGTCATAGCGTTTTGGGGAAACCTTACCGAGAGTATGATTATAATTTTCGGAAAAATGATGAAAATAAAATTACAATGTTTACTAATTAAAATTGAGTACAAGTTAGATTGGCAGATTAAACGATTTGATATGTGTAAAAAAAGTTTTTTTTTGTGACAGTAGTTTCTAATAGAATTCATACAATCAAGTACACTTTTGAATATTTTCACACTTTTAATATTAAGGAATACCTGCATCATTTAATGATTCATGTCTATAAAATATAATAGTGAAATACTACATGTTTATATGATAGTAAATAGTTCATGGCAACTAATTGGACTTGAGTATTTTTGGCATGTAAACTTATTCTGATGTAATTATAGCACGCTAAATCATTGTTTACTAACATCAAGTATAGTTTTAGATTGAAAATTTATTATTGATTAATTGATTATTAATGTGTATTAAATAATGCATATTTGTTCCCTGCAAACATATAGCTATGGAATCCCACCCACTATGCATTGAATTAAAAATGCTACTCTTGAAAATCAATACATTCATTCATATATGATGAGAAACAGAAATATACCTTACCCTCAAGGGTTCTGCAATAATTTATCAAAGGATTCACATCTTTCAGGGTAGTTGAATCCGAATTTCCAGGCCATGAATGACACAAGTACAGGCATCTGCGGGAAGACAAATCTTGTTGTAGGTTAACCCTAAAGTAAATAGATTTCTCAAAGAAAGTGATCTAGGCATGGAAACGCAAAATGTATGGTAAACAAAATTCAGATATGCTAAACGATCAATGTTTCTTTGGACAAGACTCCACTTTGCCTGCAATATATGAATGTGTTTTTTTTGTGTCAAACAATCACTTGACTCAAGAATGTTCTATACGTGTTTGAATGTTGAGCTCGATCTTGAGAAATGTTTTTTTGTACAGTTTTTATATATTTTTGGTAGTGTAAGTGAAAATCTAAAACAAACATTAGCCATTAAATGCAAATTATTGGTATCTAAATCTAATATAAAGAAACGAGTAATCAGAATAAGAAAACAATTGGATGTCATAATAACTTTCAATAGCCAACTGTTGATGTTCTCTAAGAGCGACTGTGTTGTCAATGATGCAATGGAAACCAGATTGCCAGAAGTCAACCGATGAGAGTGAATCAGTAGTGCCAAGTGAATGAACTGGTTGGATTCGTATAGCGACAATAGCATCTCAATAAGACAATTAAGATAGGAATTATACTCTGCAGAATTGTCTCGTCTCAATTGGATAAAGTATAAATATATATAGAAATAAACAAACAAAACAAAACAAAGTAATGCAAATATAGGATGCTCTCAACAAAAAAGTTCATTGCATAATATACCTCTGGGAGATCTCTGAGAAATGATGCATTGTAGTTTTCATTGTGACAGTATGACCTGACAAAGTAATTGAAAAAAACGTCATAATTTTGAATTATGGAATAGGCAAGATTATTTTTTTTGTTATGATAAACAGAGCTTAAATTAGAGAGAGTAGAGAGAATGATGAGCCCTTGATGCAGGGCACAATCATGTCAAATAAACTTTACCTCGTTTGCTCGATACGGAGCAATATTACACACATTTGATAATATTTTGAGGAAAAATTGCTCATTGAGCAATTCTAGGCAGAGTTCATTTCTGTTTCTCAAGAGGCTATAACACTGATCTTTATAGCGGTCTCTGTCGGCCCATCGCCACAATAGTTACGTGTGCAATTGTCATTCTGGAAAATCATCGATTTGGTTTTAAAAGTGAGTTCATTCACTTGGTTCAATGTTCATCTTAGCTAAAGCGCAATTTCGACTCGCCGTTGTCTAATAATACACATCAACCTATAGGAACCAAAAGCGAGTAAAAAAAGCCATATAGTCGCGGCGACCACAACGACGGGGCAGCGTCGAGAGAGGAAAAAACAAACACGCACTCACCACACATCATCGTCGCCGTCGTCGTCGTCGACGTTCGGGGCGTGTATTATTAAATTGTGCCGTGTGTCCGAGTCATGCGCACGTTAAGCCCATCTTCATCGGCTTCGTTCTCTACCTTTTTTTCTTTGGACTCTCTCACCTGGAGAGAAATACACGTCGGAAGCTTTCTACACCCCCTCTCGCGCGCGAGACTGTATATGTACGTATACGCGTAAAGGTGTGTATGTGACACTTCCGCACACACACACATACACACACACTTAGGCACAGACGCTGTGCTGCTAGCACTAGCTATTGACAAACGCGGTAGCTCGAAGGGTAAATAAAAATCTAACCTCGAATCAGCTGACAACGAGCAACTTTCTCTCGCGCACGGATAGAATAAAAAGCAAAACAAAACACAGATGCATTCTCTCTCTCCTGCACTCAATGCATTTCAAGTTCGGAGCCTTCCTCCACTCTCGAGAGACACTTGGACAAGCTTATAAATACCTCATCGCAGAAAGCTACAAGGCAATCGCGAGCGGAGCGAGAGGGGAAACGTCCATCGAATTTGCAAAGAGAGAGAGAGAGAAATTTCTCACTCGCCCCCCGTTCCCCGTATATATACGCGCGTGTGCACGTATAGCGGCTTGTTAACATTTAAAAACCTAACCTCACTTCGGCGCACTATTTACTACCCGTCGCCCGCTATACTCGCCCAGCGAGAGAGAGAGAGAATTCCCCTCCCTCCCCCTACAATCGGTTTCTCTCTCGTCGCTGTCGTTTAGTCTTTTTTTCGGCACACAGATGTTCCAATATCAAACTTACGAATAATCACACTCGCAAGATACTTACTTGATTATCTCGTGGACGATGACGCGCTTGGCTATTTTTTATTCGGTAAATATATCCGTGGGATATCCTCCGTATATCGCCGCGCTGTGCTTTACTCGAGGCTGCGGCGGCAGCCCGACATGACGTAAGGATGCGAAGCTGCACTGGCGACTACTGCTGCGCGGCTCGCAGTGCTCTCGAGTCGCCCAGTGGCGCACGCGTCGCGCGCGCCCAAATGCTATACGGACCGGAGCAAAAAAGCTACGCGCATGCACGAGACTCACACATGTCTACACGCGTATACGTATATACGCGTGTTTTCGTGCGTGTTCGTGTGCGGAAGGGCTAACTCGTATATATATACGTATATTTTTTTTGTTATTTGCAGATGCGCCGTGGTGTGCGTATGGTTTACGGTTAATT
The DNA here is from genome assembly GCA_035047105.1 of Galeopsomyia nigrocyanea. Taxonomy (NCBI): domain Eukaryota; kingdom Metazoa; phylum Arthropoda; class Insecta; order Hymenoptera; family Eulophidae; genus Galeopsomyia; species Galeopsomyia nigrocyanea. The sequence continues at coordinate 6,314,131 of JAWWMK010000021.1, read as the reverse complement.
GACACGGGAATTTTCCCGGGGAGAGTACGTCCATTAAGTTGTAAATCGTATCATCACAGTCGCGTAATGCATTTCTTTTATCAGGTCAGCTCCACCTACTTCGACTTGCTGTATATATACTCCTCCCGCCCGCTCTCGCTCTCTCTCTCTCTCTTAACTTGCTTTACCAAGGCGGCTGACCTTGTCCGGTCCCTTGGCTCGCTGACATTTTTTTCTCTCCATCTCCTTCGCACGCGGCGGCGACGGCGACGGCGGCGCGATGATGATTAGTCAGCCAGGCCATGCCCGCGAGAGAGAAAACCGGGCCTTGTCGTGAGGAGAGCTCAAAGAGTCGACATTTTTCTCCATCGTGGAAAACATGATACACCTGTGTGCTAACTGCGTATATGTATATAGCTATAGGTATCTTGCCTCGCAAATCGAGTTTTTCAACTTTAACTTTCGAGAGATGATTCTCTGCGTGTCTTGTATCTCTCTCTCTCTCTCTCTCTCTCTCTCTCTCTCTTTTGTTTACTCCTTTATTTTTTCTCGCGCAGGAAGCGTGTGTGTATATTATCGACCTTGTAAAAAAAAAAGAAAAATATAACGATGTGGGTCGACAGTTTCTGCACTCACACGGTATATATATGCATGCATATTATAACACCCGCTACTCCAAGCTTCGTTTCCTCTCCGTCTGTCATTCTAAAAATAAGCTTGTACACTCGCCTGTGTGTATTATACATACTTTCGCATTTTATATCGGATTTCTCTCGCGCGCCCTCCAAAAACATTATACGATCAACTTACATTGCAATATTCGCTCAATCGTCGTCCGTTGAGTGCAGTGCGAATCAGTCATCGATTGGAATTCCTTTCAAGCCCGAACGAAGCAAAGAGAAAAAAAAATATGTAAAAGTTAGATGCGTTGGGAGGGACGCCCCGCGGGCGTATAATACCCACCTGCGGGGGTTAGCCACCTTTTCCACCGCCATGTAGCAACAAATACAAGGGGGGGCTGTATAGTAGATTGGAGACTGACATAAGGGAGAGTAAGCTACCTCTACATGCACACACACATGTGTAGTATATATATATATACGTTAACGATGGACGCGATGGACGACGAACGAAAAATTCAAGCGAAGCGACGAGAGACGTCCCATAGCGATAAGTTCGTTTCGGTCTCCGCTCCACGCATATACATATACACTTCTGCTCGTGTTGAGAGAGAGAGAGAGAGAGCGAGAGAGAGAGAGAGAGAGAGAGAGAGAGAGAGAGATTGTGTACATACTATATAAGCCCATCCTTATCGTCTCTCGAGATTCCGATATATACTTTTACTCTCTGCACGGCGCGTACACCAGTAGTTTTTCGACCATTAAGATAAAAGAGATAAAAAAAAATGTCTATAGATATTTGTGTGCCGCCGCCGCCGCGCCGCGTGATTGTGTAACACCTCGAAGGATACGGAGTTATACTTACATATATACGCGAAGTATGATTTACCGCTAATTGCATAAGCGTAGTGCTGCTAAAAGGAGAAAAAAAAAATCTTGCAAATTGACAGTGGCAAGGATTGCCAATGACAGGAGAGAGAGATAAGCGTGTGTGTGCGAGAGGGAGAGAGAGAGACAACGAATGTTTGGTAAACATTGCAAGCTGCCTTCGTGTATATGCAGCTTGATGATCGCATTGTTGTATGCCGATGCATGTTGCGCTCGTTCCTCTATATAGCGAAATTCCATTACATAATGATTCCCCATTGAACGAAAGACGTGGAGAGAGAGCGCGTGCTCTTCGAAAATGCCGACAGACAATGTATATATTACTCTTCTGCTTGCTCTTCGTGCTACAACTCTCTCTCCCCCCGATTCGCATATATTAACGCACACACGTCGATAAGCCGCGTCTCTCTTCCATACACACACGCGAATTATATGCATATACACACGTGATGCGCGGAGTCTGGGGGGGGGGATATGTGTGTGTGTATATATATACATATGCGGAGGCAGTTATCTGTCGCGCGCAGACTTTAGGCGCAGCGTCCACCATCTGACGGAAAATCCAGGAAACTTGCGGGGCTTGCCTTGCTTGGCTGCTGCTGCTGCTACTGCTTTGACGGTATTTTATTGTCGAGGTGTAGAGGGAGTAGAAGAAAGTTTTTAGCAGAGACGTGCATTTCACGCGCACACCTCTCAGTATATAAGCGAGTGTGTGTATAACCTTGCCTTGTTTCCCCCCCTTTTTTTTGTAGCACGCGATATATATTGTTCGCCGACGTCGTCTGGGCGCAACAAAAGCTACTCGGCGCGCGGGTTGTGACTTTTTGAACTTGACGCGGGAAATGCTGGTATATACGGATGTAACCGTGAAGTGATTTGGCGTTTTTCTTCTTTTTTGTTGTTGTTTTTTTCTCGGAGCTGCAAGTTGTTTCGGTCTTCTTCTGTTCTTTTTTTTTTGTTCGGAGGGGAAATGCATTTGGAGTTGAATTTGATTTTGGAGCAGGTTCTCATGGTGTAGCTTGGAAAATGAATTTTCTTTTTAAATTTATTTCCAAAATACACAGATTTTTATAGTTATTTCGTGATATTAACACAAATTTGATTTTGGAGCGGGTTCTTATTATATAGCCTGGAAAATATTTTTTTTTTATAAATTCATTCTTTAAATATTGTATAGATACTTTTAATGATCTTCTATATATTTTAATTGTTTTTTTACTTCACAATAACCATTGGCATATATTTTATTTTAAAACTTAGTTCACCTTCAATGTTATTACTCCAAAATTAATTGCGCAGTCTTATACGAGTTATCGTATTCTATGTGTTTTTATTAGTCAAAACTATCAAGTCACACAAATAATTGTCAGACACTCGCACGTATGTGTACATACGAGCAATAAATTATATAAACAATTGTGTTGCACGCAATGTAGACAAAACTCAAAAATACACGTTTGTCCTGCATTTGACTGAATCGCGCTCTTGTACGATTTTAACTGTTGTCCCATTTTGTTGAAAGCTAAAAGGGATGCAGCACCCATCTGCTCAATAGGGATTACTATTGGAAACGGGAGAAAAGGGACTTTCTCTGCGAGAGATAGGTCAGTTGAAAAGTCAATACGGGAAATGTAGTAATGTGTGCATACTTCGATAGCCAACAATGCATTGTAACATTAAATTTTGAAATATTGAAAAATGTAGTTTTTGAGTAAGTTACGTCAAGAAAATATTTATGAACAATATTTTTTCTAATACAGTATAGCAACAAAAGGTAATTAATCGCCTCGAATGTAAATTTAAGGAATAGTTACAAAAACATTATTTTAACAAGCAGGAGTACATATACAAATAGAATTGAACCACGTTTGAAGAGAAGCGTTTTAGATCTCGGATAAGCAAATCCAAAATTGCACACAAAAGCTTCTTTAGAGAACGGGAGATCAAAAGATTCCCTCGACTGCTCAACGTGACACAGTTCTTCGTTATCAGTTTATTCCGACGATAAATAAGTCATAGAATTGTTCAGAATTAGTACTATTTTGAAAGTTATAAACTCTACCGATTCATAAATAATTTGAGATTAAAAATACAATAAGCATTATTAAAAATAAATTTGCGTGATAAAAAAAAATTGTTTTTAAGGAAAAGTACTGCTATGATATTAATAAATTCTCGACAATAATAACGTATAATACTTGCGCAATCGATGATTGTAATTACACATACAAAAACGTTTAAATCCATACTAATCAACATAAAAAAAAAAGAATGCGGAAAGTCGCGAAGCGCGGAAAATTGTTTACTCTCGTTCGACCGATATTTGTTTATTTTGGAAAATGCGACCTTGCAACACCAAATTATTCGAAAGCTTACATAATGCAAACCAACATCGCCGAGTCAACGACACTTCCCGCGTACTCTGTTTCCCAACAGCGAAGAAAAATGAGTAAAACAGTCCTATCCTTCAAAAACATTAATTTCAATTGCACCTATGCTACTGCTGCTACTGCTGTATGCGATGATGAAAATATTGCAGAGACAACCTTGGCTCGATTAATAAAGCGAAGTGAGATCCGGTAGAGTTGCATTTCCGCAATTCGCCGTACCGCTGCAGCGGCTCTAAATGTGACAATCGAAGCCTTGAGCGCACATTTGCCTCCTTATCTTTGGGCTCGAATTCGTGATTATTGTAATGAGGCTTGGCTATACTTTAAGTCGTGGCGGCCGGTGCTCAGCGCATTGTTGCGGCTTGATCTTCCGGTAAATTAGATTCTGGACAATGTTGCGTTTTTTTTTTAATAAAAAAAAATTATTATTGTTGGAAACTCGATGATTAAATAATTAAGTTGATGCTGGTACATAAATAATATGCACCCAACGAACCTACGCATCAGTTATAATTATACATGTATACACACAAAAGCGTGTGTTTATTCGTGGCAACGAGAGCTTCACTTGAGATGAATTCTATAGTATTTTTTTTTATAATTCTATCGAGCTAATTATCAAGCAAAACAGCTACTTTATAATTTGCCCTGAGGCGACGTGCAGGAAAAATAAACATTCAATCGCCTAGTAATTGTAATTTGGAATTTCAATGCTTATCTCGTCAAAGTGTGCCTTCCTGAATAGATATTACATACTTTATTTTAATAAAAATTATAGAACGCACGCAAATATTGTTTTTTATCGTTTGAGAATAACAAAAAGTCTGCGTAAGTTCTATCGCGGAATAATTAATAAATTTATATACCACGTGACACACTTGCGCAAAACAATAAAATATCGAAAGTATTTTCTCGAGTAGCTTGATAATCCATAATTTCTTTCTCGCGTGTGTAGCTATGTCATGGCTCGTTGCACGCATTTTTTTTTTTGCGCGTACACGTGTACTGCACCCGATGACTCGAAGAAAAAAAAAAGACACACGACGAAAATAGAAAGTAACTTTCGTATATAGCATTTATAAGTCGCGAATTGCGACTGCTGAGAGAACGAGACTATGCTACATTTTTCGCGAGATATTTTTGTGATGATATTTTTGTAAATGTTTTTCGAACGATTGATCGATTCTAATTTAATTGCTTCTATTTTTATTCGTGAACGAAATTATCCAATGTACGAAAAAGTGACTACTCATGATGATTTTACAGCAGCTCTCTGATGTAATTGCACTTATGTAAATGATCTAACGCGTAATGATTCGAATGGCAAAAAAAAAATTTAAGTTTGGAGTTATAGAAGTGCGAAAAGTAAAAGTCGAAAATTACGCAATTCAAAGCCTAAATATCATTTGAACGTTGCATCACGTAAAACAAAGTTTTCATGCATTCCTTCAACGCCGACGACAACTTGTATATTCTTCGATCGATAATAGATATCCCCAAGACAAATGCACGTATGTGCATACGTCTAACATTGAATTTTTCCCCTTTTTTTTCTCGCGGTTAAAATCGCACGACGGAAAACGTCGATATATTCGGGGGAGAAAATTGCCTACGATTCAGGCGCTCGCGCGAAACGCGACTGGAATTTCTATAATGCAACGTCGACTATTGCGGAATATCCGCGGGGAAAAAATCGATCGACGTCGCGGTGTTTTGTGCCTTTATAGCGTCGATTGAAAAAAAAAAAAACTTTGGAAGACGGACTGTGAAATATTAATCAAACCCGATGATATCCTGCATATTTAATCGTGGTTAATTGCCCCGAACGACATCATTACACGCTTGTCTCGTGTGATTTTTTTTTTTCGAACCGTGGGATTGTACTTGATTTTCATCTCACGACTTACATTTATATACTTGGTACAATAAATTCATTAATAGTTTGCTGACTCGATTTTTACATCGAATTATACGATCTAAGTATATAATATACAACTCGAGAAGCCCATCTGAACATCATAATATCTTATGTGATTGTTAACGACGATATAAATGGTACTTGAATTGTGCAACATGTTTTACGGCAATTTTTTTATAACACGCATGCTGCTTGATGATTGATTTCCGAATGTGAAGGAAAAAAAAACGATAATGAATTCCATCGCTGTTTTTTTTTACATTTTACGACTGATTTTTATAAGCTCCTCTTCTCGAATGCAGCTTACTCATGCAAATCGTTGGAATAAAAAAAAAAATATATATATATTCGTTATATCACTCGACAATCTCGAACATTAGAATATAAATGTTCGTGGCATGAATTAATTGTATGTAATAAAAAAATTACTGACAATTCCATAGCGCAGCGGATGTTTTAACGTTTTGAATTATTAATCAACCCACGCGCGGCACTCGGGCTTGTCACAACTTTCAGTGAAGTTAATGAGACACACCCAACGGAGAGCTATCGTCTGACGATTGCGAAATTGCAAAAAAAAACATTGTAAGTATGAAGATGCAAAAAACGTTCTATTTTTGAAATAATCATTTTAATCTTCACGGATCGCTTGATAAACTTCAAAGAAAAATAATTATAACGCCGATTTATAAAATAGCCTATTTCGGTGTGATTAACGAGAATGAGACCTCGAGTATATTATATATAAAAGGGCATGATTATATGTTGCAGCTGCAAGCGTGCGACGCCTGCCGAGATGCAGCAATTAGCTCCGATGCACACTTGGTGACTGTCTAAAAGAGTTTTTTTTTTTTTTTTTTTTTTTTTTTTGTAAATTAAATTGTAAAAGATATGAATCCGCCGTAAGTAGGTAAAGTGAAGATGCATTCCGCGATACCATTCAGGTCAATTAATCGTATTGTATTATTGGATGCATCGCGCGAGTTAACGCTTCGATTGTAACATCGCTTTTGTATGATACGATACACTTCAATTGCGATCGCTTACACAGCTTTTCTTTCCTACGTTTGCTTTTCCTTTCATAAAAATCAAACGATCAACAACGTCCTCTAAAAGGGCCAATAGAGAAAAAAAAATAGACAGATTGATGACGCGACTTCCGCACATGTATACTGCCAAGTCTTTCTCTCTATCTATCTGTCTCTCCCACGTCCTCGTTGCTCATTCAATTGTACAACGTTCGAACGACTGATATATCCTTGCTATATAAGTTCTATAGTATACATATACCATAAAGTGTAATACACTCTCTTCGTTGTTTGCGACAGCTTGTGTGCGCACTTGTTACATGGTGATTGCCACCCGCCACGCGTGTCACGTATGTACACACACTGTGATACGAATATATATGTTTGATCTGAAAATACAATCTCGTTTACCTTTTTTTTTTTAATTCTTTTGCTGCGTCGCTGTACGCGCATCTGTGTGTACACTTTGTTGAGTGTGGATTAGAGACAGAATTTTCCTTGATTTTTTTTTTCATAATTGATGGGGGTTTTTACGTGGACTTTTAAGATTAAAAGTTTACAGTAGATAAATATTTGATGAGATTAAGCCTTTTTATGCAAAAGTTTGTTTGAAGAAAGTATGCTTCGAAGAATAAATAATTTAATTCTAATTTAAAATAAAATACTGTAGACTATATCAAGTATCCGTAACAAAAGTTCATAGAAGCAATGAACGACATTTTGCGCTCAAAAGTAAGCTAATATCCCCGTTCGAGCGAATTTTTAAAGTAGAATGACAGACCTATACACCTCGATTTAACCGAATAAGATCTAGAACGCGCTGGCAGGTCGCGAGTTTAACAGCGCGTGAATGGAGAGAAGAAAAAAATATATATATAAAGCGATTTTTATCGCTATATATGCGCATTGATGCACTTTCGCCGTTTTTTATGAGCATTCGAAACAGATGTTATTAAAATCGCTTCGCGCGTGCGATGTTAATGTTTATATATGTGCAGTTGTTACGAGAGGATTGTAGGATTGTGTGTGTACAACGATGAATTTGTATTTATATTTGTTTGAAGATTTTGCGAATGTGTATTTCGCTGTGTATGAGATTTTGTACTACTTCGTAAATTTCTTATTGATGCGGTAATTTGTGTATATATATATGAGATTTTCTTTTGCTATTGGAGGATTTGAAGATTTTATTGATGATCAAGTGAATGCGAGAAAGTGTGACAAACTATGGTCGTATAGATAAATTTGCATTATGCAACCATCAAAGTGCTTTCTGTACAATTAATCATCCATTCGCAACTCTATCATTGATATATCATACATCATTGAAATAATTCATAAATGATCGATTGAATTCGATTCGTTGTGAAAGTTTTTCCATTTCATATTTGCATAATATGCAACTATAGTTTTCACGATGTTACAACTTCAATTTCGCGTATAATTAAAAAGAAACAATTGAAAATTAATCCACTGCATACGATGATAAATACTCGAGATCAATATTCACTTGTTTAATCGAAGTGTAGAACGCTCGAAATCGAATTCATTTCAATGTTTGCGATTTTAATCAGCGCGCGGAGTGCCAATTATTATCGTGTACGCAATATTCTCTCTCGAAAAAAAACACTTGAAAACTTTCATAAAACAAATTGTCATTAATTAACGACAAAAACACTCGACTGCGCTAATTAATTCAATTCGGAAAATAGTTTCTATTAGCATAGAATAGGATTGGAAACTTTGAGCGACGAGCGCTAAGTTGAAACAAAAACGAGAACTCACTTTTTTAGTTCGAAATCGCGTCGAGCGAGGGATGTTGAATAAACGCGCTTGAATTCTTCTCGCGCAAGGGGATCTTTTGTCCCCGAGCTATATATAACACCGTATAACACTTACATTTGAAAAGGAATGGGATAGTGAAATTGAGTGAACAAACAGATATTTAGGATAATATAAATTTACTGATAGATATAACATATATTTGCCTATGTGTCGGTACTCGATTCGTTTTTAATGATGTTTTCGAATATTTTAATATGTATTATATTCGAGGTCTAAAGAATTGCTATTTTCATTGTAATTTATGATGACACAATGTGACTGAAATATTTCAGAATAAACATTTCACTTTTGTTTGATAATAATTAACTCTGCACATGTTTACTATGGAAATTTTCATTTTCTGCTTGATTGCTCTATAATTTGCTTTATGTTTGTCACCGTATTACAATGCATATTGAATTTGAAAATTAACAAAACAAAAATAAATCATCTTTCGTCAATTTGATAATTTATCATTTGCACGCAACAAAAAAAAAAAGATGCATCAGTCAATCCATACTCTATATCCTTCAATTTCTAATAAAAAAGCTAAAATAATTATTCGTTTGTTTTCCACGCGGTTCGAAAGCAATCGTTGAATATGTATCTTTCGCTATTAAAAATGTATCTATTTGTTATTGAAACATTGAACAACCGCAAAGTAAATTAAACATTAATTTGAAGAAAAAAATCTTATTATAAAAACTCCCTCTTACTTACTGAAATCGTCTAATTCAACACTTCCTCGTTAGAATTAGCATCGATTAATCACCAATCAACCTGGGTTTTCACATAACTCGCGGATGATTAATAAAAAGATGAAAAAAAAACGTGCACATACACACACAGCCAAGGAAACGTAAGAGTCACGCATCTCTCGTATAAGTTGCCGATATTTCGCACGCGATATTTGCCGTTCACCCTGCGCAAGGTTACCGATCCTTCCGAGGCTATACGGGAAGTCAAAAGTTGTGAAAGGACCGAAGGTTTCCGATTGACGCTTATTATGTTTCATTGAATTCTTCTTTGCTTTATTTCGGATTTACTTTGTTTACCGAATTATTGTCGTTGATTTTTACTTCCATAAAACACACTCAATTGTGAAAATACTTTATCATAAATAGTATACTATGAAATAGAAAATGCAAGTAATATGGAACATGGTTTCTGCATCGTTGTAATGAAAATTACAACGGCGAGTAGATAAGCGTAAAAGATATATCAAATAGAAGAAAATAGTTTAATCACACGGTAATTAGATAAACAGGCGTTTTTTTTTTATTCTTCTTCGCGACTTCTTCTTTTTTTTTTTACACTGGTCACCGATGTATGACGATGACGTGCGTGTGTGCGTGTACGTTATTGCGTTGATTGCCGTATACTCAGATAAACTTTTCCATACAATGGAATTATTTTTATACACACGTTTTGAACGCGATTACATGTCTTATTGCTAATAAATATATACTGATATTTTGATAACGCGATAATAAACTCATCGCGTCTAATAGGAACTTCGAGAGGAAGCTCTTATTGTTTTTGAAATCACACCAACAATTTATTTATCCTCGCTAGTTATTAGACACTGTCGCTATACTATCACGGACGTTCGAATAATTTTCGCATTCGATTTTAATATCAATCGCGTATTTGTTGATCCGATACACGTGTAAAGAGAAAAAAAAAGTGTTTTTCGTATCTACAAATCAGCTCTGAATAATGTTTCCGGATGCCTGCGATATTCGATGAAATAAAAATGATATATAATAAGTATGTGTTTAAAAAAATCAAGTGGATTTGCAGAGAACGCTTGAGTCTGCCCCCGCACACGCTATATATACGCAGGTGTTGAAGAACTTGGAAAAATCATTGACCCATTTATCTCTCTGCCTTAATGAGGAAGGCGCAAAAAAAAAAAAAAAAAAAAAAAGAAACGCGAGGTTTTCATTAGTGAAGAATGTGCGACGTATCTCGATCGTGATTCCTACTGGGATTCTTCGATGACTGATTGTCCTTTTCAGATTCGTGTCTTTGAGCATTATATAGGTGAGATTTTGAAGCATTAATTGTGGAATTTTAGTTTTTTTTTCCGGTTAAAATAATTATTATATTGTTTCAACGTACTGGAAAATAATCTGATATCAATCGTCATATTTAGATAACAAGTGGCAGGGACCTACATTGGCGAGGTCAAGATTATCAAGATATATAAAATGTATGTTTAATAATAATAATTGAAAAGTAATATCTATTCAAAATAATATTCGCTGATGCATAAAAGTGCGAGTATATATACATTTCGTGACAGTCAATTAAAAATCGTTATACACAAAGTGATTAATTTTTTTCTGCTCGTCATAAATCACATATACTTTGTCGACTTGCTGCGTTTGGATGCGTTGTTTTCCAAACGCTAACCGCCGAGGAATTTCATTCACTGCAATTTGGGAAAAATTCTTTAAATTTTTTTTCATTAATCGCCGCGCACGTTTCGATGTCTGTTTGCAAATAATTTTTATATCCAAACGTGCGGATGTATAACTTTCAGCTGTTTAAATCGAATAGAATATTCTTAGAAAGTGATTATCATGCAAATGTTTTGTGTATTATCATTAGTTAATCGACGTTTTTGTTGGCACATTCTCTATCATTTACAATAACGAGCCTTGTGATCCAAACGCGCAAAAGATTTTTGTCTTATAACACCGACGACTTATTATTTAATCGTTACTTGCATCTCTGCGCAAAAAAAAAAAGTTGAATGAAAAGCTTGTCCAAACGAGTTTTCGCAGCTTGATATTAATGTTGCCTCTTTATTGTTACACCTGTACCGTCTACTGCGTATATAATTCTTCGGTTTTATCAGCTACCGTCAATGTTTTGATTAGACGATAAAAGATTCGGAAAAATTTCAAAAGCTTTAAAACCCAAAACGACCCGATTATAGTTTATTAAACTTGTTTTTTTTTCTTCGAGTCATTCTTCATAACAATTGAGGTAAATTGCAGTCAGCTTAAATGCCGACAAATATTGTCAGCACGATCGTTTCTAATTGTCATTTTCAAAGTGAAGCTCATGAAGATTACATCTTTGTTAATCGTTATATATTTAAGAATCATCAAAAATTCAATTACTCTGTTGTAAAAGATTAAAAAGATATTTATATTTTGAACCAATGTCTGACCAAACCACTCGCATACTACTTAAAAAGAAGAAAAAAAAAAAACAAAATCAAGTAACTCGAACATCCCCATAATAATCATTTACAAGCCACGTTTCAAGGTATCAAGAACATTCTCGACATAATCTCCCCCTTTGACGAACCCCAAGCTCGTGGTATAAAAAAAAGTCTATCGATTTTCCAATACCTGGTCATCCAAAAATACACAAGAGGGACAACCTGCAAGCTTAACCAATATACATATCTGTTGCGCCTTGTATCACCGCACACAATGTATATATAAAGCGAAAGGGAGAGAAATTGCGACGAGAAAAAAAAAATATATATCCACAAGAGAAGGAGTAGAGGGGGGAGAATGATTTCCAAGCGCGGTAGAGTATAGTTGACGCAGCAGCCGCTATATAGTCAGCCACGCGGTCAGTCGGCTTTTCAGTTTGATATCTGTCGCGTACGCGCGCGGCATTGGTGTCGCGTGTGTGCTTCATTTTTTTTTCTATATGTGTGTGTGAAAGAGGAAAAAAAAAAAACTATTGTTAAAAAAATGCCGCCGCAAGAGAAATTCAACAAAGGTGCGACAGCAGCATCAGCAGTTGTCGACGAGCAGCCGGAAATAATGTGTGGCACGATCGTCAGTACGTCGCCGGATCCGAACGAAGTTAACGTTAAGGATGGGAAAACGCAAAGTCCACCGGTTAAGGATGTGGATTTTGACGATTTGTTACCGCATGTTGGGGAATTCGGCACTTATCAGAAGATTTTGTTTTGTCTTATGATACCATTCGCTTTCTACGTCGCTTGGGTGTACTTTTCGCAGATTTTCATTACACTCGTACCCGAGGAGCATTGGTGCAAGGTACCCGAGCTTATGGATTTACCGCTTGAACAGAGGTTTGTTTTCTTCTCTTCTCTTTCTTTTTTAATTTTTTTTTTAATACACACGTGCAGGCATGTAGGCGTGAATTATTACGTTCGTTCTAAATCGAAAGTACTCGCTATAATTCGATTTACATTCATGATAAAATCTTCCGGTTTGTTGAATTCAAACGCGAGCGCACCCTCGTATTTTTATATAAACGTCCCCGTAAAAAAAAATTATTCGCTACAGATTAGACACTCTCGAGCACGTTGAAAAATGTGTAAAAATATATATATCGCGTGACACTGTCATCTATAATGCAAGCGGCTGATTGGAAAAACTCAATTTCACTTTTTTCAAACGTACCCGACGACCGTGGACTCGAATGCCGATCTGTGATCTCAAATTCCAATTGTTCCGGAAATCGAATCGCTCTATATTGATTTTTTTGTGTGTGTTTGTTTCGTGTCTCCGTTCGTTTTTTTTTTTTCGTCGTTGCGCGCGAGTTCACTTCCCGGATTTGACTTTCTTACTCGCTCGTTAAAGGTCATTGTTTCGCGATATGCGAATGTGTGCATGGAAAATATTGCGTGTGGAAGATCAACAGGTCGCGCGGAAGAAAGTACGTCACGTGCGGAATTATAGTGTAGTGATGCGCGAGAAAGCGAAAGGGCAAGTAGAGGAAGATGAGTTGGGTCAGACGCGTGTATGGATGCGAGATGGTACTGATGATTGTTTTTGAAGATGATTCGATTTAGAAGCTAATGACGTTTTTAGTTGAAATTTATTGTGAATATCGTGTTTTTGCGATTGTTTTTATGTTAATAATAGACAAACGGAGCGATGAAAATGATTTTAAAAATTTTAAAATTATAGTGAATAAAATGAGTAAAAATACTTCTTATAGTACCTATTTTAAAAACGCATTTATGAAAAATAAACTACTAAACTCGGGATTTTAGCTCGAAACGAGCGTACATGCTCCATTTAAAAAAAAAGAAAAAAAGAGTAGACTCATGAAACGGATATTTAATAACGATAATTGAATTCCAAGAAACCAAGAGAGCAAAAATTGTGTTTCATATCTAGATTCTTTGGTAAATATTAAAAAACGTGATTATTTCTTGCGAACAGTCGGGCAAATTTGTCTCTAATTAGCCTAGCAGATTATAAAATCAACGCTTTGGCAGTGAGGATGATAGCACAATCCTATGAAATTTGAAAGAGATCTTGATTGACGTAGGTTGCAATGAAAAAAAAAATATTGCAGTAGAATTCGCAATTGCGATATTACGATAGAAAAATTCGTCAACGTTTTCACGCGAGTTAGAAATACTAGTAGTAGAGTTGTTATAACTGTGAATTATTTACGATCTCGAATCACTCCTTTTTTTTCTTTTACGATTTTCGCTTTATTTGTTGCACTAGTGAACGAAAAGAAGAAAAACAATTTTTGGAATGTTTGATAATTCCATACAGTTGTCGAAGTACTTCAGACGCAATTTACTAAAAGTATAAGTCGTGTTTGTTCAGATGGAAAAGTTTCGATAGCTACGAAATTGAAGAGTTTTCGACAGCTGTTACTTATCCCAAGGTTAAGAGAATCTTACGTACGAATGTGTTTTGTCGATCGATTCTTTTGCAGAAAATAAATATTCTACAAGTTAATTACCGAAGCGAAATATGGAACAGGCGTAGGCGAGCTAATATCTATTTTCTTTTATACGCAACGCGTTTTCACTTCACGTGCGCTCGTTCCTGATATATTTTTATAAATAAACATAAAATTGAGGTGGAAAAAAAAATACAATTCATATTTTTCTCTCGACCTATAATTACGAGATATATTTAAAAACTAATACAATAACGCTTTTGATAGTCCGCCGAGTTATAATTGCGGCGTATAACTGTTATATTCATTGATATTGCAAAACGCCATTGAAGAAAAAAAAAAGGCAAGGTCGAAATTTAATTTCTTTGTGTGAAAATGTCTGTCGACTGTAACTCGGTTTGTTGTAAATTAATTTACATTTTTTTAAAGTTAAAGAAAAAAGTACGTGTCCGCGCAATAATGCAACATCTTTTGTTTCATCGAAGGTACAGGCAGTCGAGCTGGGTTACATTTTGAAATCGATTTTTCAAGCTCCACTGAATTTATATAGGAAATCGAGTTATCGATATCCAATAAATTCGAAATTAAAGGAATCGCAACGATGTAAATAACATCAAACGCGCTTTAGTTAAATGTGTCTCATCCGCTCTATTTCATTCGAATTTCCAATTTTCACAACGATAATAAATAATCCTCGACTCGACAAAAAAAAAATACCCGGATATCGGAACAGTACCTTCACCCCGGAAATCACTCGCGAAATAAAATCAGCAACCGGATCCGAACGTTTATACGCGTGGAAAAAAAAGAAATACAATCGAAAAGTACGAGCGATATAAG
>JAWWMK010000021.1:6213036-6298895 GCA_035047105.1 Galeopsomyia nigrocyanea | reverse complement strand
CCAATTGTAATTATTTCTCACGCGCCTTTCAAGAAAAACAAACATCGACGAGCCATCTAACGTCCAGTCTGCAGAACTATTAGTCATCGGAGTCATAACAAACTTGTTCGAGCGGTCAAATACTCCAATTTACATTATACAGTTATACTTCTTTACTTTTAGTTATTCACAAATTCAACGTTCTCATGAACTTTTACAATAATGCGCTATAAATGAATAATAAACAGTATAAACTTTGAAATTCTTTATTTACAACTTATAAAAAAATATTTTATACAGCGTGCAATCTGTATTCTACACTATTTTTAATATTACATTTATTGAAATTGTCGAATTTCATAAAAAATATATTATTTTACATTTAACTGCATATGACAACCATTCACATGTATTTGTCTATGGAAATCAATAATTAATATTTGTCAGCATAGTTCATCACTTTATAATAAAGCAAGTAAGTCTACTTGCATAAACGTGTATTTTACGTAAAAAAGAATTACATAATAAAATTTATTTATAATTTCACAGTTTGGCGCCATTCAAGCAGTTTATTATACTGTCTATATTTATTCCTTCTTCTTTAAACTTTTTGAACTGTTGCCTTTGGTGTCCATCTTTGTCAAACCACAAATCATGTAAATACATGAATGCTTTAGCTGGATTGTGGCCAGCACTATTCATAGCAGTAGCTACTTTTGTCAATCTTAATCCATTTTTCTCAAATGTTTTGAAAAATCGGGTTCGGTTTCCGTCACTATCAAACCACAAATTGTATAAATCCTTGAAGGTTTTCGCAGCTTTAGAATTACTTCCTATTAAAATTCTAGAAATATGAACTGGCTTGATGCCATTCTTTTCCAAGTTCTTCAAATACTCGGATTTTTTACCGTTTTCGTCAAATAGAACATCTAGGAACTCACTCAAAGGTTTAAGAGAACCGCGTGAGCCTTGCAAAATTTGAGACAAATTAGAAAATGATATCCCGTTCTTTTGCAGAGCCTGTAGATGTTTTGATTTACTTCCTTGTTTATCAAACAAAATATTATACAAATCTTGGAAATTTTTCACAGCACAATATCCAGATTCAGAAAGCAGACTGGATATACTATTCACACTTATTCCATTCACTTCCATCACATTTAGGTACGGTTTCTTTCTTCCATGATTATCAAACCATAAATTAAATAAGTCTTTGAAAACTTTTACAGCATTAGCGCCTGTTTTGGCTAAAATGTTTGATACATTTGTGATATCTATCCCATTTTCTTCAAAAATTCTTAAATAATGGGTTTTATTGCCTTCTTTATC
Source organism: Galeopsomyia nigrocyanea (assembly GCA_035047105.1). Classification (NCBI taxonomy): domain Eukaryota; kingdom Metazoa; phylum Arthropoda; class Insecta; order Hymenoptera; family Eulophidae; genus Galeopsomyia; species Galeopsomyia nigrocyanea. The sequence continues at coordinate 6,297,587 of JAWWMK010000021.1, read as the reverse complement.
ATACAACAGTTCTAGTACAGCTTCAAAACTTTTCACTGAATTATGGCAAATGTTACATAAGATTGTAAAAACAATTGATAATTCGATTCCCTTTTCTTCTAAAATATCTACAAATAATCTACCACCTTCCATCTTTTTAAACCATAAATCATAAATTTCTTTGAAAATTTTTGCTGCATGGACTCCCGATCTATTCAATAAGACGGCGAGATTAGATGCTTTCATGCCTTTTTGTTCCATGTTTTCTAAATATTGAGTTTTGTTTCCTTCTTCATCAAACCATACATTATGCAAATCTTTAAAACATTCTACGGCTCCAGTTCCAGCTCCGTACAGCATATTTAGCACACTAAGTAAGCTCATGCCATTTTTTTCGAAATCATTGAGGTACTTAGTTTTTTTTCCATCTTTATCAAACCACAGATTATACAATTTTTTCAATGTGATTGCAGCTTTCGATCCAGCTCCACCCAAAATATGAGAGATAATGTTAAGTTTAATATTATTATTTTCTAGCACGCTGAAAGGAAAGGATTTGTTTCCTTGCTTATCAAATAAGAAATTATACAAATCTGTAAAAGTTTTTACAGCACTAGCTCCGGCTTGTTTCAAGATAGTACTAATAGTTCCTAAGTCTACTTCATTTTCTTCCAAGACCTTAAGATATTGAGTTTTGTTTCCCTCCTGATCAAACCAGAGATTATAAAGATCATTGAAACTTTTTGCAGCTCGACTACCTGATCCGTACAAAATCCTAGACAAATTTTGTAATCTTAATCCATCTTTTTCAAAATTTTTCAGACGTTCTGTCTTATTTCCATCTTCATCAAACCATAAATGATATAAACTTTTATAAGAGCTTACAACATTGAATGGAGAGTATCTTAATATAAGAGTCATAGTAGTAATATTGATTTCATTTTCTTCAAGTGTTTTCAAATATTTTGTTTTATTTCCATTCTCATCAAACCACAAATTATGCAAATTCTTGAATGTACTTGCTGCATGGGACCCTGTTCCATGCAAAACAGATGTTATGTTAGCCAAAGTTATTCCATTCTGTTCTAAACTTTTTAAATACTGTGTTTTGTTTCCTTCATCATCAAACCACAAATTATATAAGTCTTGAAATGATTTAGCACTATTAGCCCCAGCTCCATGCAATATGCTACAAACATTCGCAAGTTTTATTCCATGTCTTTCCAAAACTTTGAAATATTTAGTTTTATTGCCTTTTTTATCAAACCAAAGGCTGTACAAATCCTTAAAAGCAATTGGAGCATAAGATCCAGCTCCATTTAAAATACTTGATATGTTAGTCAATTTTATACCTTCTTTTTCAAGTGTCATTAAATACTTAGCTTTGTTGCCATCTTCATCAAACCAAAGATAATATAACTTTTCAAAAATAACAGGTGCATCTGATTTAGATCCTTTTAAAATAGATGCAACACTTGCTAAACTGATTTCATTTTCCTGAAGCTTTGTCAAACACTGAGTTTTATTACCTTTATGATCAAACCATAACGAAAAAAGTTTTCCGATAGTTTGTATAGTACTTGATCCATTGCCGCTTAAAATGCTTGATAAACTTGATAATTTGATTCCATTTTCTTTAAAAATTTCCAAATAGCGTTTTCCTTCACTACTAGTTAGAAAATTCAAAATATGATTGAAAACAGGGCCATTCTCATGTCCACTTATACTTTTAGCAAATTTAATTTCTTCGTCAATACTTTTTGTTTTTATTTTTATATGACTCAACTTGCCACTTTTTACGTCGTCTAAAAGTATCCTGAGAAGTCTCTCTGTAATAGGAACAACTTTACGAGACTCTAACCAGCGTAATATCACTTCATGTAATTCTTCATAATTGTAAATAACATCTGATGTGCCTGTATTACTTCTAATGTCATTAATCAATTTTTCTGTGTTAGATTGATTGCATGCAAATATGAGCTTGTGTAGAAACGTTACTTTTATTTCATTTTGACGCTCTAAATTCTCTTCTTTCTTTGTTTTGTCAAGTGATGGATACTGTAATAATTTCGAAATTGTTGCTACATCTTCTTGAGCAAACTGATACAAACCATCTACATTGAGATGAGAACAATTTTTTAAAATTTTATATTTCTTCTTTTGAACATCAACTCTGTTAAATTTTATGGGATGAAAATCTTTTGCTCGAATTTTTTTCAATTGGTTTTCCTCTGTTATGTCTAAATTAGCATTAGTGAAAATGATACAATATTTCAAACTGTCATTGTTTTCTAAGTCGTCTATAAATAGAGCAAATTGCTTATTAACTGAAAGTATTGAACTTTTACTTTTCAGAACTGGGAACAATTGAGTAAAATTAATCTTTTTATCAGCTGGATGAGTCTTTATGTAAGATATTTTGTCTTTGTAGTCAATAGCTATCATATTAGTGGCATTTGAAATTTTGTAGTTTACAGAAGACAGTTTCTGATGAAGAAACATGTCGTGTATAAGAGATAATAACATATTAAACTCATACAACATTTCAAATCCAATTTTACCTGGAGATGCTAAAGTATGCAATACTTTTTCTTGCATTTCCATGTAGTCATATTTGGTATTGTTCTTTATTTCATTGTTGATTATTTGATTCAATTCTTCTCTACTGGGTTGATTGACTGCAAAAATCAATTTATTCATAAACTTTTTTTTAATTTTTTTCTGAAATTTCTTAGATAATTGTTTCTCTTCTATCATTTTCTGTATAGCCAGTGAAAAGTCTAAATGTTTAAAAAATTCTTCTCTTGTCTGTTCATCATATGAAAGCCGATAAAAATTAAGATCTGTATCGTCTGCACTCGTTTGTAAAAAATCTTTCACCAGTTCACAATCATCTGTATTTACACGGTCAAATTTGAAGGGATAAAAGTTTTTTACACGGGATTGTTTCAATACATTTTCTTCTGTAAGAGCTAAATCTGCATTGGTATAGACAACAAGATTTTTTATGTCACTTTGTGAACTATCAGCCTTATTAATATTGTATTTGACAAAACTGTTGAAATGATTTTGAATAGCAAAACTTTGCTTTTTCTTTGTGAACAATGCAGGGAATCCAATATCATCTACATAATGACAGTCTACATATTCAATGTGTACATTAACTGTCTCATTATTATAGTGGATAACAATGTTGTGAAATGATTCAATTTCATTATCTTCAAAGGTAACTAAAATTGATGGATACTTGTCCTTGTGTATAACTTTCCTCACAGCACAAAGTACTGAAACATCTAATTGGTACATAAACTTAATTAATTGATTAGAAGCTTGTGTTTTGTAGTCATCAGTTCCAGCACAATCATTGGATAATTCCTCATTGTGATCTTCTTGTAATTCATCAAAATTTTCCAGACACAACTTTTTTGATTCTTCATTTTCTGTTTCTGTGACAGAATGTTTACGTTTTTTGAACTTCATATTAATTTTGTGGTCTATTCCATTAACACCATCATAACCATTTAGTGATTTCATTCTTCAAACTGCTACTATTCTAGTAGAAATACTAGTTCCATATCAAAGTAATTAAATGATAATCAGCAACCTAAAAAACAGTATTACAATAGTTAGAATGTTACAGTAGTTCAATAATACAATGAATTTAAACTGACTTTAAGCAAATAGAATTTTTAAATTCATACTTACAATTACATTTTTATCAACAAATAAATCTTTGTTTTCCCAACACATTCAGTTGTGTTCTCTCACAATTGATCCTTGTGTAAACAAATTTGCTGGATAATATTTGTTCACAAGAAGAAGTTGACATGTACTTATCACACCTGCGTTGAATCATAGGTTTCATTACAAAAATAATTTTTTTTAAGATTACAATCAGTATATTATTTTTATTTAGTAGTCATTTGTAGAGGTTAGATCGCAGTTAACGATAATTCATATATTTTATTACTACAACTCACCTTTCTGTAGCAAGACTTTTAAATTAGATTCAGGTTACTTTGACACACCATAAAAGACAATAAAGCTCCAGAAAATAAATGTTTTTCAGTCATAAAAATCAAATTTTATGTCGAAGACACACGTAAACAAAGTCGCACCAGTACGCTTTAATCGCTGTGAAACGACTTGTGTTGAATTTTCAAGTCAATAAACATCCACTTTCAACTGCTGTTCGTCTAATGGTTAATATTCTTTACAAAAATTATTGTTTACATTACAAAAATTATTAAAAACATGCATTAACGTTGCTTTAGCTTGCAAGCGTTCTAACCTATATCGATGGCGCATATTCGTCGGCATGTGCCCCATGTCCGTAGTTCCCATTTCTTGTTACGTTTCTTTTCTTATATGTGAAAAAGGAGGGAAATTCAAATGAATTAAATGTGCGTGTTTTATATGAATTGCGATTTTCAGAGGGAACATTAACAGATTTACGTTTGAGTAAACATATCTGAAATATTAAATCCTATTCGTTCGATTAATTAATTGAACTGATTCGATTCCAGCGTATCTAAAAAAAATTATTTTATAATAATTATACTGGCTCGCTATAGTAGAATCGATTTTTACATGCCCCGAAACTTGCGACTTTCAGAGCTACACCTGCAAGAACACGAGTAAATTATTTTTGGGCTATGCGATAAATCCCGTAAAAATAGTTTGAGGCTGTGTAGCCTAGATTCGTCTTGTATATGCCCTCAGATTGAAAAATTGTTTATATAACGATTTTACGCGAAAAAATATGCTCTGGTGAAAAAAAAGCCTTTTTTGGATTTCAACGAGTTAACAATGTTAGTTGCCGCACCTATCGATGTGTAATTAAATCATACACTGTTTTAACTAAGCACTTGAATAAATCTCAAAAATAACTATGTAATGGATTAGTCCGTTATCGCTATAGGCGATCAGGTGAGCGAGCATTATGTGAATTAATTTACATAATAATTAAATATATCCATGTTGCTCGAGTTGTATGAAACCTTGGAATCTTCATTGCCTCGTCGCTTATGGATAAAATTTCAATATATCTTTTTTTTGCTGGTAGATGCAAGTAAACTTTTGATTGTTAATTCAATCCGATTCTTAAAAATTACAGTGCCGAATAATGCACAATATAATGCAGTACGAATTTCCATCCGTACATCGCAAAAATCGCGACAATGTATCCAAAGATTATACCTAAATATCTAATAAAATCATATAAATTTGTTTTTTTTTTCAGATCTGGACTGGAACATTATATACAGCAATACGCACACACAAACAAAACTTTCCCATTTATGCGGAAAGCCAGGCCATATAGTTTTGAAATTCTTCGATTTTTATTCCTTTTCCTATATACTTAATGTTAGCTTGTGATTTTAGCGCCCATCGAAAAAAAAACATTATTATTTTCACGTTCTGAAAATAGGTAAGAGAATTAGAGAGTGAATTAGAGATAGGTAGATAGAGAGAAATTAAGAGAGACGAATTTTTAGTTGTAGTCAACATTTGTATTCTTTATCATAATTTCGCTTCATCTTCGCGACTTGCTCACGTGGTTTTACTTTGAAGAAGTAGGATGTTTTTACGACTATTTCACGACGATCTTTCTCTTTTTCATACTTATTTCAATTATCAATGTGACACACAGCCGTCTCACATCATCGCTACTCTTTTAAAGAAAGGAAGTAGCAATTTACATAAAAATGTAAACAAAATCACAATAATATCCAAACATTTTTCAAATCTACGATTTTTCCATGAATTTTCATAACAAGTTCTTCTTTGATATCACGTACCGTTCCAGAGCCAATATTTTTTTTTTCTTAAAATTTTGCTATTTTTCAGCAACAAATTTTTTTTTTAATTCTTCCCAACACTTGTTCAAGATTCTCAAAAGTAATTTTTTCGCGATATTCCGATCATTATTCACGAGATAAGTGATGTCCATCATGGATACTATACTGATGTCTAAAGTCGTCCAAAAAAAGTGCTCGTTTTCCTTGTTTTCCCCCTCCTAATGGCAGTTGTGAGTGCTTCAATTATTTTTTATTTTTTTTTTCAATTCTCTAAAAACCACTCGAAATGCAAAACTATAACCTGCATCTACTCTTCACAATTAATTCTTTCATTGATGTTGTTTGTCTCAAACCATCAAACTTTCGATTTTGAATTTGCTGGGCTACTCGCAACTCTGCGCTCGACCAATCACGCAACAGTCCATTCCCCGTTATACCAGAAATGATGAGCATGTGTGTGTTTCGAGTGTCCGACGCGGGATTTGCATGTGTGCGTGTGACGTCACGCATTTCCGAGACTGAATGGGTACAAAGTCCATCTGAAAGGCCTGCAACAAGTCCACCGACGTCGAAGTTCGTTTTTCCGCGATAATCCGGTAGTTATTGATATACTGGAAAGGTAACCGGAGATTAAAGTTATATAATACGAACAATTCTTCGTTATTATCATACTTTTCCCCACGTTAAAGTCATTTGTTTTTTCGTAGCTTATCTCGAGAAAAGTCGAGATACTCATAACAAGGCATAAACGAGACGTGTCAACGTATTCCTGGACTTATATACATACTCTGTAAATACAGTTATAACCCTTGAAGCTTCAATTGAAAAAGATTAACGATGGCTGGAATTGTTGCTAAACATCTTCCTCGCTACAATCATGCTGTGCCTCAAGGTAATTGTGACTCTCGATTGTTTGTATCACTCGATTTTCCGAGCAGCACAGTGGAAAACAAAAGCCAGTTTGGATAACTATAAAGTGATTAATCATCATGTGTGGTTTGGCCCGGCCGATATTAAAGAATTTTTGGAAAAATTGAAGCGATATTTTGACTAACAAACGTTGAATTGTTAAAGTTTTAAGAAGTTATGACAAAATCTATAAATTTTCAAATTCTATTTTAGTAAAAATTTTGCAGTAGAAAAAATTAAGGTCAAAGTTCACACAAACTGATTAATCATCATGAATTACTGATCTTATTTTCTTTTTCATGAAAGATTGAAGCTCTATGTCTACAAATGACTATTGAACATTTTCATGCTAATTTACATTGTGACATTGAATATCAAAATGCCAATATGTTAATTAGAATAAACTTGAGTTTTTTTGCTATTGTATGATTTCAGCTACTGTTATCTGGAACTCATCCTACTTCAATAGAAAAAGTTATGCAACTGCATCAAAGTCTTCTCCAGGAAAGAAAAATATTGTATATATCGATGGTGTAAGAACTCCATTTTTGCTGGCGTACACTGATTACAGCAAACTTCTTGCTCATGACCTTGCGAGAGAGAGTCTTGTGTGAGTATTAAATCATCAACAAATTTGAATTCAAAATTTGATTAAGTTATACTATATCCTTGCAAATTCTCCATTTTAATTTCTTAAAACCAACCTCCATTTTTCCGATTCCACAGAAATCTCCAAAAGAAAACTGGTATTCCAAAAGAAGCAATAGACTATGTAGTATACGGCACTGTGATTCAAGAAGTGAAGACTTCCAACATTGCTCGTGAAGCTTTATTGGCTGCTGGATACAGTGAGCACACTCCAGGTCATACAGTAACAATGGCTTGTATCAGCAGTAACATGGCTCTAACCACTGGTGTTGGATTGATAAACTCTGGGGTATACGATACAATTGTTGCTGGTGGAGTTGAATTCATGTCTGATGTTCCAATTAGGCACAGCAGAGCAATGAGATCATTGATGCTCAAAGCAAACAAGGCCAAGACACCGATGCAAAAGCTTGGATTACTTGCTTCTATCAGAGGAAAGCACTTTATCCCAGATGTAATTTCGATTTTTTTTAAATTTACTATGTTGTTAGATCCGTTTAATTGAAACTAATTATCATAATTTGAAATTATAGTTGCCAGCTGTAGCTGAATTCTCTACTAATGAGACTATGGGACACAGTGGAGACAGGCTTGCTGCAGCATTCAATGTGTCAAGAGCAGAGCAAGATGAGTATGCTCTGCGCTCCCACACGCTTGCCGCTCAAGCTCAGGCAAATGGACACTTAACGGATATGATACCCATCGTTGGTAAACATCAAAGAGAAAATAATAGTACAAAAATTTTTTTCAAATCTTACCTGAACGTGTCATTTAGTTCCAGGTGTTAAGGAGGCTGTTAGCAGAGACAATGGTGTTCGTGTCTCAACAAAAGAGCAGCTTGCCAAATTGAAGCCTGCTTTTGTGAAACCATACGGCACAGTCACAGCTGCAAATGCTTCTTTCCTTTCTGATGGCGCTTCTGCAGGTTTAATCATGTCAGAGGAGAAAGCTAAGCAATTGGGACTGAGGCCAAAAGCTTACATCAGAGAATTCACTTATGTCTCTCAGGATCCTAAAGATCAGCTCCTATTGGGACCTGCATATGCTATCCCCAAAGTAAGTTTGTTATTGACATTCACGTAGGATTTTCAATGAATTTGTTTTACTGATTTGTATCGTTTTTGTAGGTATTAGAAAAATCTGGTCTTACTTTGAAGGATATTGGAGTATGGGAAGTACATGAAGCTTTTGCAGCCCAGATTTTAGCTAATTTGAAGGCCTTAGATTCTGAATTCTTTGCCCAAAAGTATCTAAAACGCTCTCAGAAAGTTGGTGTTCCCGACTTGGCAAAATGGAACTCATGGGGAGGTTCTCTCTCTATTGGTCATCCTTTTGCTGCGACTGGTATCAGGCTAACTACCCATGCAGCTAACAGAATGATCAAAGAAAATCAGCAATTTAGTTTGATTGCAGCGTGTGCAGCTGGTGGGCAGGTAACAAAATGCAAAATTTTTTTCAAACTAAGCATTTCATTTTATAATTGTACATTATGTGATGATAAAATAATTTTTAGGGTGTTGGAATGATTTTGGAAAGGCATCCAGATGCTAAACTGTAAAGTGTAAAAACTAGGTGATTGAAGGAAACCATTGTGCTTTGTTATTATTGTATAAAGAATTGAAGATCTTACATTCTACTGTGTAATTTGATACCAGCAAGTTGCATTCGCTTTTTTGATTTTTTACACGATTTATATATATTTTTATAAGAAGTTTGAACAAGAATTTTATAATATCATAATAATAGTTACCATAATAAATTTTAAATAACTTAAAAATACTCTGCTTATTTATTTTATAAATTTCATTCGTGAATCAGAAATTCGGAGGTAAACTCATGGTAATTAAGAAAATAAAAAAAAATTATTTAAAAAAATGTAATTATTTTTTAAATTCATTTGTACATTATAAACTTTTACAAATATTTTCAGAGTTCGTCCAGCACTCACATATACTTCTGAAGCTAGTGAAAAAATAATATTGTTTTTAAAATTAAACTTGTTTATCAAGTGCAGTAGTAACAGAAAATATTTGTAAATGATCTTTGACAGCTTGATCAATAATATTTCTAATGTCTTTGCAACCTTGAAGAGCCCGCAGTCTCAAAGGTTCAAGCCTTGACAAGTGCAACCTTTGCCCAGCACCATGTGCCAATATCACAGAACTTTTGGTTTCTGTTTCATCCACAATTTTTGGAAGTGCCACAATTGACAAGGTAACACCTGGAGAGCACTCTTCTACCCAATTGGCATCAAGGATTCCTGTGCCTTGTTTTTCTTCCTCATCGTCTCCCAAGAGTTTATCTGAGACTGTTATAGAGCACCCAATAGCATAATCCTAAGGAATAATAATTTTAGCACTTCATAAAATTATCAAATGCTTTCAGATTTATACCTTGATTGGTATCCCAGCATCAATTAAAGCAAGAGTTGCAGCATTAACTGCCACACAGAATTCACTTCCATCAACTTGTAGAACTTCTACAAAAATGTCTATTTGTGATTTGGCAAAAAGTTCTAGATTTATAACTGCTTCCATAGCATGCCTCAGCTGCAATGATCTTTCTTGAGATTTTCTGTCACCTCTTGGCTTCTTTTTCCTTTCTCCAGCTCCAAAACTGAACACAGCAGTGCTGAACTGACAATTTACAACACCTTTTGTGGCTTTTGTAATACTAGCGGCAGATTTACCTCGAGGCTAAAAAAAAATTGTGCGCATTGGTTTTACAAGTTTGTACTTTAAAAAATATGTGTAAAATAGAAAAAATACCTGGTGAGGTCCATAGACAGTTGCTAAAATCTTTGTCTTTCCTTGCTCCAAATAAGCACTTCCATCTGCTTGACTGAAAACTCCTAAACGCAATCTGATTCTCCTCAACTCGAGTGGCCTTCTTCCATCAGCTCTCAAACCACCTTGCGCAGTATCAATTTCTGGTTCCATGATGAATTTAAAGTCTCACTATCATAAAATACTCTTAATCGATATTTTGTTTTTCAATACTTCTATATTTACAATGTCGTTTAAAATCAAGCTAATTAACCTAACTCCATTTTTAAGCTGTCTGTAAAAGTAACGTCAAAACAATTTCTTTTATTTAAAATCACACAATTTTTAACAGTCCTTGATTTAATAACTAACTATTATATTAAAAAAAAAAGTTGTGTCAATCATAAAATAAGTTTTTCGCCTTTTTACAAAAACCGCACACGTGAGACAAGATTTGTTTTGTTTAGAAAAAAGCTTTGACGCCGCATGAGTTTTTTCAGGTTATCTATAGTAGATCGAATCGGCTATAATTAATATCATTTTGGAGTTTTGGAGTAAGCATTAAAAAAAGTTAAAAAAAAAAGTATTAAAAAAAGTTTTTTTTTTCGCGATAAACAAACACAGTATCGCCTAAGCTATGGAAAAATTGATATTATTTATTGATTTTATTAATAAATAAAGGTTCAAACGGAGCTAATAAGATTGACAATCACAAAACAAATAGAGAAATCAATAATCAGAAAAATAATAACACAAAAAAGGCAAATAGCCAATTATTATTGAAAAAAATAAGAAATTATCAAACAAAATTTAAACAAAATTTTAGAATGCGGACGCTGCGAAACGAAGCACACCGCACCGCGCGCGCACTTTTTGGCATTCGAGAAAGCCGAACCGATGGTAGTGGACCGTCCCGGAAAAGCGCCTCCTCCGCGCGCCTCCCCCTCGTGTGTCACACACAGAAAAGAGAGGAGAGAATCTCACATCTCGATCTGGCTTGCGCGTTTTCGATGTTAGTGCAACATCGTCCGAGCGAGGAGAGTCGTGCGGTCGTGCCCCCTTAGTCGTATCTAAAATCGTGTGGCGGCCGTGCACATAGTGAGGAGCAGCAGCGCGCACAATAATAGCGAGGAAAAGAGAGATAAACGGAGCACCACCCCCGAACTCGGTAGCTTTAAGCCATACGAGTTGGGATTATATATACACACGGAGTGAGTGAGAGAGCGAGAGCCGTTCTCTCGTCGTGCGTCGTTTTATTGTGTCTGCCCCTATGGCCGAGCATCAGCAGCAAAGACGGCGACGACGGCAACAGCAGCGGATGCTGCGACGACGCCGCGATTCGCTCAATGGCTAATCGTACACCGCGATCATCATCATCATCATCGCCGTCGTCGCCAGCAGTAGAAGCCACAGCCTCAGCATCATGAGTGCCGTTTACCTATTTGCTTTACTGCCCTGCCTCATCCTTGGCTTCCTGGGTAAGTCGTGCGTGTTTGTATATATATATGTGTGTACGTGTGTGTGTGTGTGTGTGTGTGTCTGCGTGTGTATGCGGGGGGATCTGTGTTTTGGTTTCGACGATGCGCGAGGATGCACCAAGCGTGTGCATAAGAGGGGGAGTCATGTGTAATTCTACTCTCTTGCAATCAATGCGATTTTGTTGTTATTAGCTAACGTGCACGCTTCTGATTTAGTTTAAGTACTTGATGATTCTTAAAAGCCCCAAGTATAAGTACTGCGATTTGTTGTTTATGCAAGTGTTTAAAGTTAATCTGCTACCCTTCGTCGAAACCACCAGTAGCCAGTTGGGTTTTGAGATCTGCCCGAGAGCAGAAGGGAAAAAACTTGCTCAGCATTTTTACTCTCCTGCCATGTTTACTCACATTTTTTTCTGCATCCTGCTGACATTATGTAAAAACTAGCTGGCCTTTTATCTTGAGATTCTATCTTGCGCTGAATCAGAGAAATCTGAAGTCACGCATCTCATGTGTTGCATCTTTGAGGATATAGTGTAGAGGAAGAAGATTCATTTTTTTTACGTTGTTGAAAAGTTCAAGTGCAAACGTTTTGACGGTTGCTGCTGTGCTTTATTTATCAGCGATGCTGTTTGGAGAAAATCTTGTTTTTAAATGTTTCTCAAGCGTACTTTTTTGTTGTTAACCAATAAGCTGATAACGTTTGTTTGTAAATCTGAGTCATATTGAGATTAAAACTCTAAAATGCATCTTCTAAACTCTGAAAGCATGCGACTTCAACGTGTTTCATTCAAGATTTTTTTTATTTCAATCATGTGATTTCTAGGCCCAGCGAATGCCCACGATGTCAAGGGATCACAGTACTGTCAGTTTTACAATGAGACGATGTGTGGAGGAGAGTTTAGAGAAGACTGCGTAGAAAGGGAACAATGTGGACCACATGATCCTGACAAACGTAATCACTGTTATGTTTTATGGCAATATGACAGTCTTACACTGAAATCTACTATTAAGTTAAAAGTAAGCAACTTCATTAATTTGTTATTCATTTCCCAATATATATGTTCCTAAAAACTGTTCTCGTTTAAAAACAAAAATTTACAATTTAAAATTTATTTTCCAGGGCTGCTTCTTGGATAGCAAGGAGTGTTATGACAAGCAGCACTGCGTCGAGAAAAATGCAGACAGGAAAAAGCAGCACTTCTTCTGCTGTTGCGACGGAAATATGTGCAACAAGAACTTCTCGTGGGATCCACAGCCCACGCAACCGCCGCATGTTGTACACGGTAAATACATCAAATTTCCGACTCATTAAATAAGACTCTCTCGTGCAACGTATAACCGCTTTCCATCCTTCCCAATTACAGAAGTCGAACCCGTTCGGAATACAGAGCAAGAAGTGATAACGCTCGTACTGTCGATATCTATTCCTATGCTGGCGCTTGCAATCACTCTCACGGGAATATTTTATTACTACAGACGCAAGAAGTTGGGATATTTCAACGAGGTACGTCAAAGCAATTATCTCTTTTGATTCGTCACGACTTTTTGTCGTCATCGCGTGGGTATTAATCATCCAATCTATCGTTCTCAGTTACCCACGATGGATCCCGGTCCATTACCACAGCCATCACCGAACCTCGGCAATCGTCCAATCCAATTGTTGGAGATAAAAGCCCGCGGACGTTTCGGCGCTGTGTGGAAAGCCCAGCTGAGGAACGAAGTCGTGGCCGTGAAGGTATTCCCCATACAGGACAAACAGTCCTGGCAAACGGAGCAGGAAATCTTCAAACTCGCGCACATGGATCACGAGGACGTGTTGCGATATATCGGCGTCGAGAAGCGCGGCGACAATTTGCAAGCTGAATTCTGGCTGATCACGGCCTACCACGATAAAGGCTCGCTATGCGATTATCTGAAAGCTAACGTAGTATCGTGGCCAGAAATGTGCAGGATTGCTGAATCTATGGCCAGGTAAAATTTCAGTTCAACTTTCTCGTTTTACAGTACAAATGTACGTGAAGAAAATGTATTCTCAATGCGATTGCAGAGGTCTAATGCATCTGCACGAGGAAATCCCAGCGAACAAAGCCGACGGCTACAAGCCGGCAGTGGCTCATCGCGACTTCAAATCCAAGAACGTACTATTGAAGGCCGACATGAGCGCCTGCATAGCCGACTTTGGACTAGCGTTGATCTTCCACCCGGGCAAACCATGTGGTGACACTCATGGCCAAGTGGGTACCAGACGATACATGGCGCCAGAGGTACTTGAAGGAGCTATCAATTTCACGAGGGACTCTTTCTTGCGCATCGACATGTACGCCTGCGGACTCGTGTTATGGGAACTGGCTTCGAGGTGTACCGTGCAAGACGTGAGTTATTTTTTTTTATTTATTCAATAATATTGTCAATGAGTGGTTTACGGTCGTTCGTTCATCGCGAAAGTTTCGAACTATGCGGAAGATCATTTTCGAAATTAGATAATGATTCTGATTATCGTGATTGTCCATGTCGTTAAAAGACATCAACAATTTAATGGAGCGTTTATAAATGATTTTGAACGGATCATTTAAAATAAACTATTAAACGGTTTGATGAATAAATTGGTACGAATGAAACGTTTCACTTTAGATTTATATTATTCTTGTATGGATTCTCAAATGCAGCAAACGTATTATTTCGCGAAAATATTCAGAATAATTTTTTAAACTCAGATCGGTAATAATTAGTGCATCGCCGGTAAAAGTCTCGAAATCATCAAGGATTTCAAGTTTTACGATGGAGCTTACAAATGGAATTACGGGTTTTTTTTTTGTTGCTTTAGGGACCGATCGGCGAATACAGACTGCCTTTCGAGGAAGAAGTTGGCCTTCATCCTACACTTGAAGACATGCAAGACAGCGTTGTCCACAAAAAGGAGCGACCGATGATATTAGAAACTTGGCGCAAGCATCCGGTAAGAATTTTTTTTGTTATCAAAATGATCATCCTTTTTTTTTAAATTTAGATCAAGGGCTTGATTGTACAATAAATAAATCAATTCGGTAACCTACTTTCCATTGTGAGCTGAAATACAGCGATGTATAAATACGTCGGCTCTTTGTTTTAAGAAATTGGATTTCAAGCACGTCACTGCAACGGTTATTGGCGTTCTGACGTTACCAAGTGTTTCAAAATAACAATTAGTTATTGCAAATTGAAAAGAAAATTCAATTTTTAACCAAACGTTATTTAAATCAGAAACGTGTTTGTTTTTCGTGAGAAAGTCTTCAATTTTTAAGTGTTAATATCGGGTTATTAATGAAACGAGAAATGAATGTTTAAAAAACCAAAAAATAATTAATTTGAAGGGTCTGCTGGCGTTTTGCGACACGATGGAAGAATGCTGGGATCACGACGCGGAAGCTCGTTTGTCAGCATCCTGCGTAATGGAACGAGTAGCGTCGTTGAGCCGAAGCATGGTACTGAATTCATCGACGTTGATTCGCGTGGACAACACGAACGAAACCCTTGGCACGAAGGAGTCGAGCATGTAGGCACGTGTACAAATTTGCACAATCGAGTTCTCTTGAGCTGTCTTTTTTTGTTCTTCTAATTTTGTTCATTGGTGGCAACGACGATTACGGAGAAGAACTCATCATTGGGAAAGTGTTCTGTACAGTTATGTCTAACTCTTTTTTATTTGTTGTAGTATTATTCTCTCCGTGATCGCATACGTCAATGGGAAACGATAGCGATGATATGTAGCCGTGACGCACTGACTCGCGCGTTGCTCGTTTTGATTCCTCATTTTGTAGCTTCTAGATAACCGATGCTGCCGTTTTAATATTAACTTCTTCAATAAGCCGCGCCTTTAAGGCGTGTTTATCGTTTCTCTCGTGCTGGACTGTTTCATTATTTTCTTTTTCTTTGGTATGTAACGTCGCTCGCGCGCGATGTCGTTTTGTTGACTCTGGCCTTCGACGAAATATTTAGCTGCCAAAACGCCACTGTCGGAAATATAGATAGCGAAATAAGCCTCTGACTGTGCAGTCTTGAATAATTTATGCATTGTTTACTTTGCGTATAATTTCATTTTCAAAGTCACTCCAGATGTTTGAAATTTGTTGTCCAAAAATTGTTGTATAATGGCCTCACTGTTGATAAAAAATTTATTACCGACTGTTGCTTCACTGCCTCGAGAGACTTATCTTTAAGACTCTTCATTGATAATACGTCAAATTGATCTTAGTCAGTCAAGTGTTTATTGGATATTTGCTCGTGAAGTAATTTCGAATGGCCGATAACGCCTCGCGCCACTGTTAAAATTTTTACCGAGGAGATAGCGTTGTAGTTGGTAATACCCATTTATTTTTTTCTTCTCTTTTTCTCTTTCGATCTTCGAATTAAGCAATGCACCGAACAAAAAATTTCCGCACAGAGGGCAATCAATTTTATTGAACAATCATCCGAACAAGCAAAGATAACAATCTCATCTCGCAAAAGCAAATATCGCACTTCCAAATAATAACAAGTATCCGGCGAATAAAAAAAAAAGAAAGTTGGTCAAAGTGGCATTCCTATATATATCCCTTAGTTACTCGAATGTTGATGGTGTGTCGTTATACGATATCATAGATTTATAGCTTATTATATTATATATAACTCGATGCTTTGTAAATACCTATAAGATAATCATGAAGTGTACATTTATAACGACTTTTTTAAAGAGCCTAACAATTTATCGGATACGATTACATATATATAAAATGTTATATCGGTTTTTTCTCCCCCCCCCCCCCCCCGCCCTTACAACAACGCACGTCGTTTCCCATTGCCGCGAGTCACCGCGAGTGTTTTTAAATGAGAAAGTTGTAGCCAATCGAGACGTACTCGTTTACAGTAAGCTCAACCGCAATATAACAACCGGTTTCAATGAAACTAATTCACATGGTACAAAGACATTTTCTTTTTCTTTTGTGTGTAACGTTATAGATTTTCGTTCGTGCGAGTACGTATCGTTGCAATACAACTTTCTTGGACAATTAGAGCCAAGAGACAGTAAAAGTAAAAAAAAGAATAAATGAGCGAAGAGATATATACCGGTGAAAAGAGTTGATGGTTTATTACGATGTACCTGGTAGGCGCAGCCGATGTATGGCATGGACACGGTTCTCTTCGTAAAAAGCGAGAAAATTTGTTGTACGTTCCGAGAGATAATGCGAGAATCCTTGACTGGTGTAAAACTGTACAAAAAAAATACGAACGCAATGTCCGCCCCAAACATTTTTTACACTCACACACACACATACACGCGTAAAAAACAAAGGGATTTAATCATCGACGATCCTTCGTTCGTCTTCCAAGGTGCGCAATAATCTCGCTTTTTTTACTTTCGTTGTAATCCTTAGTTAGGGCGCTTATATGTATATCTCACTGACTTTTTACTTTTTTTCATTTGTTTTTCGTTCCTCCAGTTTTATCATAGTACGTGAAGCGTGTCGATGCTCGTGTGTATTTTTCATGTCGATATGCACAAAAAAAAATGAAGAAAACAAAGGTTGGGAGAAGGTATGTAGGTTGAGGGAAAGGGAGTAATAGGAGGCGTGGATTATTTTAGAGCTTTATACATTTTAGAATCGACGCGCGTGCCAAAAAGCCAAGCAGTTAATCCAGTTGTAATGCCGAGCTTCTCTATTTGGTTATCCCATGCGAATGAAAAAAAAGACTCATTAAGAATGTTATTGTATGACGATTATAAGTATATATCAGAGAATGAGGGTGTTGAAGCAAAACCAGGTGTACCTAATACAAATAATTATCGTACGATGCTCATTGAATATTATCGTGTATAATGGATACTAACAATTTTTGTCGACGTTACAAAAAAGAAAAGAAGAAAAAAAAATTAATACAAAGTGTGCGCGAGACAGAGAGAGAGAGAGAGAGAGAGAGAGAGAGAGAGAGAGAGAGAGAGAGAGAGAGAGAAAGTGAGGCGTGTGTATTGATTGTGAACACAACAAAAAAGAATATACAAATATAGGAGCTCTTTCATTGGATACAGAGCCCCAGACATATCGGACTGTGGACGACAAGTACGACATTCATATTTTTTATCAGCTCGCGATTATATTAGGGTAGAGCGACAAATGTGTATAGCCGAGTCGAGCAGTCGTCGTTTAATTTTTTTTTTCGTTTTTGATTCGTTTGAGAGAAGAAAACTTATTGACTTCCGTGGATAATCCGAGAGACTACCAGTTGTAAACTTATCTAAATGATTTACGATGAATGTTATACTAATTGTTGAAAAGCTGTTGAACGAATCCGAAGTACGAAATCTTTATTATTGTGTAATGTTTTTTATTCATTATTTCTACATGGTTACATGTATGGTAATGAGTTTTTTGTAATCGGTATTGTGTTTATCGATCGATATTTTCCAATCAAAAGTGACGATGACTGCTCGACATTGATTTATTAATCTAAAAAAAGAAAAAAGAGGGACGTACATACATCCACCGATTCTAGAAACTGTCTAATAATTTATCAGTACTGTTTATCAATGTTAACCAGAGATTGATCGGACTTACTTGTATACTTTTTATCGCTCATTAACGAGGAGAAAAAAAATTACTACAGCAAGTTTGCGTACGATAAATTCTTTGTAAATATATAAGACGAAAGCAAAAAAAACATAAGTTCGGTTATGAAGGGTATAATTGCTGTTAATTTTGATAAGTTGTAAATAATACGTTTTTTCATCGATCAATTGATATCGCTTTGATGAGTTTTTAACTGAAACGAAAAAAAATCTTTGTATACGCTTTTACAAAAAAAGAAAAAAATGAAAAATAATTATACCAAAAAAAAAAATCAATTTTCATACCGCGTGCGCGTGTATCACAATGAGCCTCCGTAAACTCTTCCGTTCGCGACACACATACTACAAATAGCAAATCGACACGTAAAATGTCCAATTATTTTTTTCACCGAGCGGAATGAAACTTGTCTGTGATGAAATTTTCAAGCCAGAGTACAATTTTTAAGGGGACACTTTTTATACACTGAAGAAATGAAGAAGCCAAA
The DNA here is from genome assembly GCA_035047105.1 of Galeopsomyia nigrocyanea. Lineage (NCBI taxonomy): Eukaryota > Metazoa > Arthropoda > Insecta > Hymenoptera > Eulophidae > Galeopsomyia > Galeopsomyia nigrocyanea. The sequence goes on along the minus strand of JAWWMK010000021.1, from coordinate 6,278,942 downwards.
CGCTATATCGTTTTATAAAAAGAAAAAAATAAACGCGCTTTGTCCATGAGTAAAAAAAAAGAAAAAATATGTACGAACGGGATAGTATATACGGAAGGTTCTATCTCGTGATCGATTTGACTAAAAATAAAATCCGAGGTTAATTAAGCGTTAGCCGCGCGCGCGTGATCACTCGGTCGGATCCATCTCTGGTGCGGAGTTGTATGGAGTTGATTTTTTTTAAATATTGTGAGACTCGGTATGTATATTGTATACCGCCGAGTTTACGGAACTGAACATTCATCAATTAATTAGGTATTTCTGTTTTCCTTTTTCTCGCGAAAACTATCTTTATGATTTTTATCCTATCGTAATATATACATTACGCATGCATACACATATTATCTATAATGTATAACTGCGAACGACGGTCGAAATAAAAAAAAACTTGTTGTTAATCTTAGGTGAATTAAGCGAACTATTACTAAGCGATTTGTTTAATAGTTATTTTTTATGAATACAAAATAAATGAGAAAAAAAAAATACAAGACAAAAATGATTGCAAAAAATTATCGGCTATATAAATATATATATATTATACATATGAATATACGTCGTGTATCGGAGATAAGAAGATTAAACAAACAAAAAAAAGACCATTTTTTAGCGTGTATATCCTTTACCAACGTGGTATAATGATGCAAAGACTTTGATGATCGGATGAATGGTTTTTTTGTCCGCACCTAGTCGAATGTAGGTTGACTGTAAATAAAATTTAAGATACAAATTTGGATTGTTTAGTTGTTAATTTTTCACCCTATCAATTCCCATATCGAAAATCTATAACTTGAAATTATCAAACTTAAAGTTGAAATAAATTTTTTTTTTACTTTAATAAAATATCTGTAATTGTAACAAGTTAGAGAAAACATGAAAAAAATATAAATTCAACAAGGAAAGGAGACGGAAGAAAAAATACAAAATGTAATGTTTGAGATGAATTTTATTAGCTTATTACTCCTTACTTCTGCCACATGCCGAGGAATACACAAAGCGAGTAAAAAACACAAGACGCCTAGCAATCGAGTTGGAATCCATTGGGCGCCGAAGCTGCTTTTATTTACTTTTATAATACTATTATGTCTCAAAATTTCTCATAATCATTTTTAATAAAAAAAATCATCAAAAAAAAATAAAACAAGGAAAAAAGAAGGTACAAATGATAAAAAGAACGTCACATGATTATGGATCACTTGTGCGCCGCGGATAAATAAGGAGCGTATAACAAAAGAGAAAAAAAAATTATGAGATAGAGAAGAGAATGACAATACACATGAGTCGAGAGTAAAATATCCGTCCGGAGATAAAATACTCTTTACGTCGAGAGACACGCCACTGATCGTGCGCTTTAAAAATGAATCGAGGGATATGAAGAAGAAGAGGATGGGGAAAACGCAAATATTCCTTCTCTCTCTTTTTTCTCTCTCTCTCTCTCTCTCTCTCTCTCTCTCTCTCTCTCTCGAGTTTTTTTCCGCCGGAAACTTACTCGTCTACAAGCTATCATCACAGTTACATTTATACATAATATATATATAATAATACATTATATAAGTTATTACTCGTCTTGTCATTATTAATCATAATAATAATCTTCAACCTCTATTTCATCTCCTTATACTGCCTCCTCCTCTCTGTATATATGTACATCATGGTTATAAATAGCTGTATGCTCGTATTATTAAATACATTCTGGTTTTGTTTTTTTTTCGAAAGCCTACAAGTGACTAGCGACTATACTCACTTTTTAATAATCCCTTTTCATTATTTTTTTTTGTTTTCTTGTTTCTCGTATAATACCTTAGTCATTATATCTCTTATCTTATTATTAATGTAATAATAATAATAATCATCATAATGATTCATAATAATAACATCGAATTCTTACAGCTATTAAATCTGCTGACTCGACTCAATTAGTCATTAATATATAAACGAAGCGTCAATCTTTCTCTCGTGATAACAATGATACTTATTTTTTTTTTTCGTTTTGGACCTCGAGCTTTCTTTTTTTTTTTTCATTAACCCCCGAGCCACTTTTAAAATACAAGCGCCGCCGAATCAATATTTACACACTGCTCTGGGGATACCGCTAGCGATGGTTGTTGCTGTACTCTGCTAAGTTTGAAGCGGTCGAACGCAGTTGCGAGGCACGAGTCCCTTGCATTCGCCTCTCGAGCACAATAGCCATTTGTTGTCTACCTCCAGTATCACCTTCAACTTCTCACCCTCGCCGAACGATAAGTGGCCGTCCTCGGATTGTGGCTTGCTTGTCATAGTACGCACGGTTCTGCAATTACACGGGGAATATGTAATTTTCACGAAACAATTTTTTGAAATAAATAATCCACGAGTTTTTCCGCAAAAACGCGCTACATACATTGCTCGCTATCTTATTCATTCGAAAAATAGTTTATGATGTCATTAAAATGGTATGTTTCATCTATATTCATGTTACATTTGCGCAAGAGGTTGCGCTTTGCAAATTGAAAAGTGGAAAAACTACTCCGCTACTTCATGTTTGAACGTTAAAACGCCGCGAGTAAAAGAAGTTATAATTTGCAAATATGACTAAAACTCTAGTAAAAAGAAAATCAAGGAATAGCAAGTCTCATATCTACGAATTCAAAGAGCTCCTATCAGAGCAGATGTTCGTAATCAAAGACTACATCATCGGTCATTGACCTCTGTTACTTCTACTTATCACATCAATAAAAGCCTTCAAACCAAACTCACTTAGCAGACTGTTTAGGCGGTTTCGGCGGCGCAGCGATGGAATGCGGCCTTGGAAGCGAAGTCGAAGCGGCCCTTCTGTGCGGCGACACGGCATTTCGATCCTTGGCACTGGCGCCGTATGTTTTGTACGGCAACGAGCTGGGTCTGGTCATAGTTCGAGGTGTGCCAACGTTCTCCTGATCCATTCGACTCGTCCGTCTTGGCGAATCCTTCGGTTCCGGAATCTTTTTTGCGGGTTTACCGACAACGCCCGTGGGTTTCTTCAGGGATGGAATGCCCGATGGAGATTTGGTGGATTTGATTGGAATAGGAAGATTGGAAATGGTCTTGACGGGAGAAGTGAGGAGTCGTGGAATTTTGGATTTGTTTAGGCAGGGAGGATTACGTGTGGGAGACGACGGAGATGGAGTGGTTGCGGGCTGGGCGTTCTCTTCACGGCCTAGATGCTCCCATTTCTCTTGGAGCTTGCGGAACTTCGAGTCACCGGTTGTCTCGTTCTCCTCGTCTCTTCGTGAATCTGCATAGAAATGATAGTCGGATATTACTTCAAGCTCGTAATTTATATTGAATTGGATCTGCGCGATAAATTACCTCTGTTATCTGCGAGTTTAGATTGTTGCTTCGTAGCAGTTCTTTTGGGACTAGCTCTGCTTAGCGGCGGATGCTCGAGACTGTCGGTGTAATCATCGGAGTCGTCGAGCCTGTCGAAAACGTATTTGGCGCTTGGTGGTATGTGACTCCATCGCCTCTTAGCTTCCTCCTCGCTTCTCTTATCCTCTCTGTCGTATAACACGCAAGACCTGGGTCTTGCAGGTTTCTTTATTTCCAAATTCAGTCCGTTACTCTGGCCGAAACTGTTGTGCAGTTGTCTGTACTGATAAAGCAAGTCCAGTTGGAACGGACAGAAAGCGAGTGGCTGAAGAATGTTGAGAAAAGCATCGACGACTTCGCGACTGTTGGCGCAGCCGAGAGCACCGATGAACAAACTATTGTTGCTGTAATGTTTGCGAAGAATCGACTCTCGAGTGCACAGGTAGGCGAACCAAGCGTCAAGCGCTCGCAGACTACAAAAAAATGACAAAAAAAAAGAGAGAGACGTTGTGAATTAATCATGAACGTTTATCGATTCCCAGTGACCTACTTTTCGATACTCACTTGAGCAGTCCGAATACAAAAGCGTGGAATTTGAGCATGCCCTCGGTCATGAAATCTTCGCCGTTGATCTTTTGCACCAGATCGTTCAAAGTCTTGGTCAACGGGCCCTGTTGCGACGAGGCTTCGACCACTTGCCAAACGCTATTGGCAATTGGACCGAAGGTTGAGTTCAGATGTGGTTTCAAACCGTCGGACATAACGGCGTATAAAGCTGGACAGAGTGCACTCAGGCACAACTGCGAGCACTCATTTTTATCGTTATAGCCTTGACGGCTACGCACCGGCTCGCTATGCCAGAATTTCAGCAACGCGTCTACCGCTTTGTTCACCGACCATATCATTTCTGAAAATGAATGAACGTTAGTATTCTAGTTTTGTTGCAATTTGTTCTAGTAAACAAAGAAAGCTTTCGTTACTTTTCTTCTCTTCCAAATCCAGAGACCTCATCTCCATGTTTTCGGATTCGCTGACGTTCAAGCGATCCTTCTCCTCCATCAAAGTCTAAAAAAGAAAAGAGAAGACCGGCGCGTATCAGTTAAATAATTCATTATTCGATGAGTCAATGAATAATGTAGAGAAGAGATAGATATGTACGTGCCTTATCGTCCATAAATTTTTGCTGTCCATTAACAGCGAAACTGACGGTCTTTTTCTGCGAGTCAGCCATGTCGATCATCTTGGCCATGTCCTGATTCATCTTGAGCGCGAGGAACCTCCTTACGCAAGAGCGCAGCTTCATGTCAGCGTCGTGATCGCTATCACCGTCGCTGCTGTGCGATGAGAAGCCGCTGCGTCTCAAAAACTCCTCCAGCTGTTTCACATCTTCGTTGCTGCTCTCCAACTCGTCGTTATCCATTCCTCGCAATCTGTCTGCAATTGCGAAATAAACATTGCGTTAGTAAAGTTTTCTTACAAAAAGAAAAAGAAAATATCGACTTGTTCATCTTATCACACTCGATATCGACATCTTCGTATAAAACCGAAACAATAGCCGCAAAAAAAAAAAAAGAATGACCTCGCCTCTCTCTCTTCCAATGCTATCACTTCACTGAAAAACAATAACTTACCGAATCTCTGTCTCTCTTCAGCTTCATCGATGTCCTTCTCCGAGTCCATCCTCATCAACTGCAGATCATTGTTCATGTAGTAGGGCTCTTGCAGCGACATACGTTTGTTCTCCTGACTGACAGCCTCGACCTCCGTGAGCTGACCCATCTCAAACATACTGCAACGTTTGGCTCGATTTTTGCGTAGAATACTGCGGGGAAGTGGAGGACGCGGTGGTGCTGGATCGGTACCCTGGGGCAAGGAAATAGAGCGTTTGGGAAGGACTGGAGCGTTGGGACGTGGGATTTGACGAGGCGAGTGCATCTTTTCTTGGCCGTGGAGCGAAGCTTCGGAGCTGACGCTGTCGTAGCGGTAGAGATACAGTGGGTTGTTGCCCTGTTGGAAAGAAATTTGCGTTTCTTAATGAAAAATACTTTTTTTTTAATGACTCTTCCGTCGGTCTTTAGCTGTTTATCTTTTACGTTTGCACAGAGCTTTCTGTGTTTGCCATCCGCATGTTTCCTTTTATCTCTCGAGGATGAAAGCTTTCGCGCTTTTATGCATACATAGTTAGCGGATATTATCGCTCGTAAAAGAATATTCATTTCAATGCGGCTTCTTTCGCGAGCACACGCGAAATAGCTAAAACGCTCTTATCGTCACGTCCAGTGGGTAAAAATAAACTTACCAAAGTACCATTTCCCGAGTTCTGCTGATTGGACGATGAGTCGCTCAGCATTGTAGATGAGCCTCTGTATCCAGACGACGGCTGGGTAGCAGTGCTGCTGCTCGACGACACGACTGTATTCGGTATCATGTCGCTCAAGGTTCTCTTCCTGTGCCTCATCGGTGGCGACAAACAGAACAACGGTTTCTTCACCTCCTCGCCGATGATCTTCACTTGCCTCGAAACCTCTGGCACGTCGTTCAGCACCTTTCTGTATTCCGTGGGCAACAAGAACGTCAACGATTCCCAATCCTTAACGTGTGAAAATCCTCGCTGTTTCAGCGCGTCGATGTCGTTGCAAGAGAACGGTCTGTTGGCTTTGTTCATTCTTTTCCCGTAAGTTTGCGGTTTTAGCGAGACGCTATCGAAACGCGTTTCCGACGTGTTGAGGAATGACAAATCCGGTAAAGTGTAGTTCGGATAAACCACGTAAACCGGACGCTTGTTGACCATTGTTTCTCGGAAGGGGAAACCATTGCCCGAGCTACTGCTCGGCGATGGATAGGCCAGGGATGTTTGCACGCCGTTGTCCTCTACTTCAGTTATCGCTTGGACACCAGTAGTAGTTTTAGCGTTGATCATTTCCCTCTTTCCCTTGAGACTAGCGCTTCTCTCGATCGACGACGCGGACCTCGATGTATTCAATAAATCTTCCATCGACGTCGAGCAATTCGACATCTTCTTCGGCATATCGTCGTTCTTCACCCACTTGATGGCCAAATCGTTGTCTGGCAAATTTGCGGGCTGCTGCTGCTGCTGCAATTGCCGATGTATTTGAGTGTTATTCGTGGCACTCTCGCTGTTGCTGCTGATAGGCCAACCGTTCTCGCTCGCCGAGTCGAGTGTCAGACTCATACCCTCGGTACTCATACTCTTCTGTTTCATGAACAAACGAACGAGACTCATGTTTTGGAGTTTCTTGTTGGACGACAATGTGTTGCCCACGCTGTCCGAACTCTCTTCGTCGTTCATCGAGCGGCTCATCATCGAGCCCGAGCTTTGGAAACGACCGCTTCGGCTGGTTGTCTCGCCCGAGTCGACCTGTCGAGTAGATTTTTGCGTTTATTAATAATGTCGTGTCATAAAGCTTGTATTATCTTATCGTTATGTGCGACTTTGCATGGCTGTTGGAAGACGATTTATATTTATTCAATAATAACTTTCGTTTGGAACTTTTGATTTATTTTGAACAAATTATACGTAGTTGTAATTTTTGAAATGAATAAAATAGTTTTAGTTTATCTACATCAAATATGATAGTTCGGTCGATATCAAATACAAATTTACAAATATATTTACCTCCTACCAAAAACTAAATACATACAACCAAACCTTAACGACCACAAATCTCAAGAATTCCTATCTCTCCCAGACGCGTTACTCACACTACAAACACGCGTCGCGCTTATCTCGAAAATTTTCTTGCCCCGACGATTATATACATTTGGAAACGCAGCTGCCTGCACTTACCGAAAAGTTGAGAGGCATCTCGACGCGTTCAAGCTCTCTCGCGCGACTGAGGTCCGGCAAGCTTTGGCTTCTTGTCTTGTTAACGATAAGTGTGTTATTAGTCGTGGTATTGGATTGAAGGAAATTCGGCGTTGTATTATTATTGCCGGATGGATGACGAGTCATCGTTTTGCCCACCGACGAATTCTTCAAGTTACTCCAAGTTGTGTAGATCTTCGAATCCGAACACGCCATATCCAGCATGTTCTTGAAGTTCAGCATCGTCTTGTCGTAGTAGGACGACGGTGTCTCGTAGGTCTTGTTTTGCTTGTCTGGAAACAGTTGTCCTATGCCTATATAATGGGCATTGATAATTACGTTTTTTTGCATAACGCTAAATAAAATTTATTGTTCATCGTAAATTATAAAGCTTTAATGAATTCGATATTCTCTCGTTTCCAACTTGTTGAACTTGCATTTACGTAAGTTCTCGCGCGAGTAGGTAATGAACGTTATTGTTAATAAGATTGAACGCGTGGTTGCGCAAGCTGTCGTTGTCGTCGGTTGCATATATAATTATTCGCCTTTGCGCACTTAAATATAACGAACTGAGAATTATTTCCTATTTGATCGAGGAATTTTTCGAGTAACGAGGAAAATTCTTTCCTGGATAGATTAATCACGAATTTCTTATTAATCGATTTCAATTCCGATGATACACGTAATTTTCATTTTAATTATGGCAATTATCCTTTCAACGAACTACACACCTTGATTATCAAAATCCTGCGAGCCATCGGAGTACATGGCGATGCTACCCTCGAATGCAATGGTATAATTATTCTTGTTATTTGTCTGGCACGTGATGAGCATGTCCTCGCAATCGAGCGAATCGACGCTGTAACTGCCACCCGGTGGCAACACCGGCATCTCCTTCACCGGTGAGAACAGCAACGAAGACTTGCAGATGGATATGGTGTCGGTCGTCGAACACGCCGAGTCTTCACCCTAGAGACAAAAAGAAAGTGTGAAAAAAGTAAGCGGCGACGACGGTAAAATAGAAAGCGGATTTTTTTTTTCATTTTTTTTTTGTTTGTTGTATTTTTAGCGTTCCATCGCCGTTGCTCTTAAATTTTTATTTTCAGCCATGCTTCTGCGGGAGGAGTATTATATATAAGGCACGCGCAACATCGACGTGCGTGTGTGTAAGTATACGCAGCTTTCGGTGTGTGACATGTTTCACAGGAAAAAAATAACTATAATTTCTTAGTCGTAAAGCTTCTCGATACATTGAACTTTGCTGTGTTTGAGAAAAAATTCTATAATTGTCTACGTAAAAATAAAATAACAGAATCGATAAGCGATGTGCTATTCTATTTTTATGATAAGAATATATATATTGGTTTTCTTTTCATTCCGTTGCTCGTTGAATTTGCTAAAAAAAAATTTGTGTGTGAAACACTCGCTTCGATTAAAATTACAATAAAATTATATACTCTTCAGCCATGCGCTTTTTACAAATACATACATCTACATCGCTTCCTCGACACGATTGTTAACTGCAAAGATGTCGTTTGTCGATTACAAATTCGACGGTTTATTACAGGATTATCGGAAATCTATCGCAAAGCTATTTTAATACCTATAGCTTCGCGAAGAATCCCACATAATTAAAAAAAAAACGAATATACGCACGCACACAATAATAGTTTGTGAAGCTTCCTGGAAGAGGCATGCAGTATGTGTGTGTGTGTGTGTGTGTGTGCAGGGGTCTCTATAAATAAATATAGTGAAACGTTTTCGTCGACGACATCGAACAAAAGGGCAACAAAAGCCAAACCATCAAGAGAGTAAGTGAGTGCAACGTGTGACTCTTTGCCAACCAAAAGGGCAAAGCAGCGACTAAAGTGTAACTCCGTATTTTTAGTATATTTATATGTCGATTGTAATCCTGAGATATAAGCCAATACGAGAACAACGAAAAAGAAAGAAAGATTAACTAAAAGAAGAAGCAGATTTGTGTGACATACAAATAATGTAGTTGCGCGTATATATATAGCTTGAAATAGAGATAAAGAAAGTGTGTGTGTGTGTGTCGTTGGGAACGATCTCGTACCTGGCTGCTAGCTCGAGGACTTATGGACGAGCTGATGTCGAGCTTTTCCATCACCGAGCCAGATATACTGGCGTATCTTTCACGCTGGTAGTTAAACTGCCATAAGGGGGGACAAATTCATTAGATTCCTTTTTTATCAAAAAAAACAGCCAATTTCTGATGTTTTCTTTTTGACAATTTACAAAGTGCAACATTCATTGAATTATTCACTTATTGCTGTACAGTTTTTTGTTTACAGTTTAACATTCAGATTCTCAAGAGGTTTCTTTGTGCTTTATATCCACTATTGAGGATGCAAACTAATGGATATGATAAAACAATCATTCACAGCGAATAATCTCAAGTAAGAACTCACCTCCGAGTGTTGTACCGGATCAGTGCACATAACCGGCAGAGCAGTGAGTAGTGTGTGAATGTCTGCAGTTCTGAAGCTCTCCATGTCGACCTCGGCCAGATTGGCATCGATATTGCGAGCCAGGTCATCGTAGTAGCCCAAGTCATCTTTGGTATAGGAGGCAGACAGAGATGAAAGTACGCTGGGATGTACGTGCAAGCCTCCATCTCTGTAACTCATGCAATGGGCATATTGTCAGAGCAAGGTACCAGAAATAACAGTGAAGTTGATTGATGAGAGCACAGCTGCGTGTGTATGCTAATTTTGTACAAGAGTCAACGTTTGTAACCACCTGTAATCGATGAACCATTGGTAGTCCATGTTGTCTTGGATGAACTCTGAACCAACCAAGTCTGGCGGATCATTGGCTGGATTGGAATTGCAATCCGAGCCTGGAGTTTGTGGATCCTCCATCATTGATGTTGTTTTGCTAGCCCCTATAAAACAAAAATACACGGAGAACGTTTTAAACAAGACAGTGATTAATTGTAAAAGCTTGGAATTTTTCAATAATATCAACACCAATATCATTGCAATAACCCACATTTCTCAATACAGCAATCAAAATATTATGATTTTCAGAGTACAGTGGAACAGTGCAAAAATTCAGCACAATTTATGTGGGCAATTATCACAATCAGGTACAATTGAAAGTAACTTTTTTTTTTCGAAAAAAAAAAAAAAGATTGCGGCAATCATCAATTTCACGTAACAAAAAACATTTTGCCACCGTGGAAAAGAGAGCAGGTAATCACGCAAAGAGAGGAAAAGCGCGTTTGGAAATTAATCGAGTGTTTAGGAATGACATCACTCATTCGATTACCCGCGGCGAGATTTCCCAACTGAAGCTTATTTACAAAAGCGGCTTTGCCGGAGGCGTGTATTTTTAAATCCTAAACAGTAGCCGGAGGCATTAAAAAAAGAGAAGCCTAGTACGGAATAGCCCATAAAAAGGAGCAACGCATCCTCTCTTTTCTCTCTCTCGGCTAAACATTCCATCGTTCTACGTACAATAATGGCATTATAAATCCGGATCTCCCGCCTGATTAGCACCACGTGGGCGGTTGTTCCTTCACACACACTCACAAATCCTGAACATCAGCTCTCACAACAAAGCACACACACATACACACACCTTTAACAAACGAATGAAAAAAAAAGAAATAATAGTCGCGCTGCGCGATCTACATATGCGAATCGTGCCAGGCCAGCAGAAGAGTATAGCCTCGTTTTACATTGTTGTTTCGAAACTCGCGCCACAGATTTTTCGTTCTAAACACGCAGCTGCTTGCTGATAGGCTTTCCAAGTAAAGTAGCACTTTCGATTTTCTCGCGCCCGCGCGCAGAGATCGCAAGGAGAGCCTCATTCCAATTTCCTTATAGAATGTTTTGATGTTTTTTTTTGTTGTAGTGTCTCTAACCTTACGTGGCTGCACACCACGACAACAACGATCCGTCAGATGTTCATCGCTGCGGCTGCTGTGACTTCTCTCGTCGTGTTTTTTTTTATAATTGATTTGGATTAAAAAACACGTTGAGTCACGCACTTTCACAACACACATGTAACACTCGCACTCACACACTTGCGCGACTCGCGCTGCGGCAGAATCGAAGAACTGCACTTTACGAGCAGCTCCGCTCAGCTCGGCGAGCCGTCACTGACTACTGCTAGCGCAGTGTAGGTATATCGAGGAGGCCAAAACGACGAGGAGTGAGGGTAAACTGTGACAGAGCGAGAGAGAGAGAGAGAGAGAGAGGAGAGGTAGGCTGTGCGATGTTGTCCGATTCGATTTCGATATACCGGAGGTAAAATATAGATAGGTGTTGGTGTGATTGAAGAGTATATTGGATTGATTTGCTGGGGATTTTGCAATGTGCCGAGGCATTGGAATGTATTTACGATCGCGCGAGCTTTATTTTGGAGTCCATTATTGTCATTCCCGGAAATTTGATTATGTGTGTTGATTGAAGCTCCTTTGTTTATGGATTTGGCAGAGACGAATATTACATTAGTTTTCGAACGTTTTGAATTATTAATATAACAAATTCAATAAGCATTCAAGGATAAAGAAGTCCCCGAGTATAAAGAGTCGTTCAAGAAAAAATTACTTGGTGCAGCTGCGCATAATGCACAACTATTATATCTTATAAACGACGCCGAGTTGTTGTTTTGAATTTGTTGCGTTTAATTTGCACGCACGCGTGCATGCACTGACTCGTGAATAATTTTTTTCAATGCCGTTCGAAAATGAAGATATTATCTAATTACTTGTATACTTATTTTAATTGCAGAAAAAGCTTAGTATATACTAAACTTTGTACATGGCAACGTCTATAGCTACTCGAAAACCCACGCGTGCAGTGACTGTAAGAATTTTTTTTTTTGCATTACAATGGGTTATAGGTATATAGCTTCCCCAATCGATCAATGAATATATAGCCACTTTATATATCCGGCGAATCTCTTGCGTGCAGCGCGATTGTCGAGCGCATCAGCCGAATGCACAAGTATAATCGGATATTCTTCTTTTTTTTTTCACTCTTTTTTTTTTTAATCGTGTCTACCACGGACGGCTACGTGCCTTGGAGTTTGCGAATTTCCATGCCAACGGTAAACACTATAACCGTTTTACGGTAGTTTTGTTTCTTGAAGTTTCTTTTTTTTTTTTTGGTCGTGTGGCTTTCTTGTCGATCGCTTCGAGTGCAAAATTCCAGGCTGTAATAACAACGAAGAAGCCTTGAGCGAAATAGAAGAAAAAAAAAATATGTTGGTCATCTCTCTCGCCATGTGAACTTGAAAATTACACGGGATATAATTGCTCGCTTAATTAGCGAGTTTTAAGAGTGAGAAAGAGAAAAACTATGTAAGCATAATATACGGCGATTTAGAAATCTCTTTTGCATTCTTTTCTTGCACATGCGCGAATTTTTTTTCAACGCGTGACCTTATTTAATAATTTTTTTTTTTTTACTTCGTCCGAAAGTGATAGTGCACTTTTCTTTGACACACATTGGTATATAATTGTACTTCCTTCCGTCGTAGCAGCTTGCGCGTGGGTTTTTTAATTGTGCGTTCCAAATATATAATCACGCTTATAGCATAGTTATTTAAAAAAAAAAAACGTCGGTTCTTTATCGAGTGTCGTTTTCGTCGTAGTACACCTATCTCTTATCGGCAATATTGCCGCTGGCTATATTTATTATGACTCGAAGCTTTCGGGGAATTGAACGATTGATAAGATATTCGACAGAGCTGCATTAAATACTGCGACGTTTATTCGTGAAAAATTGTTAATCGAAAAACGCGAACACAAAGATTCTAATGCAAGAGACTCTATTACACATCCATTGCATAAACCTCGCGACTTTCGCATGGCGTATGTAGGCGTTTATTATTCGCATGACGAAAAGAGGGTATATTCATAGTATAATATTGACGTAATTATTTCACAACGCTGAAACGATTGTTATTTTCCAGCCAACAACAACAAAAAAATAAGGAGCTTACGTTTCTTGCATCTGCGTCTGTAACGACGTGGTTTAATCCTTGTGGTCTCATTGGTGGCAACAACGCGTCTCTTGTCGTTGGATCTGTCGACGACAGTCAACTCCTCGGCGATCTTCATGATGACGCACATCAGCAGCATTAGCATCATGTCTACTTTTCGTTGATCTTGCGGGTTAAAGGAAGGTATTGTCTACCCCCTTCTCGCCGCTCTTATGACACTTTTTTTTAAGGAAAACTCGCGTCACACAAGGGACGTCCTTATTGGTTTGTTTTTTTTTTTAGATGTTGAGCCTCTTTTTTTTTGGAGACTGAGAGTCAATTTGAGTTTCTTGAGTTCACTCGATTGACACTGTATTTATGTTCTCTGGATTGAAGGTATTAAGATTGAATTGCGTTTGCAGTTTGATACAATCGTTTACTGCGAACAAAGGTGTGTATCGTGATAAGAAGATAAGCCTCAGTACGAACTAATTAAAACACTTTTTCAAAAAGCTCTCAATCAAAAATCTATTTTTCCGCTCGACTAATATTATCCAACGTAATCGATGTCAATGCGATGAAAAAAAAAATCGGCATTTCACCATGAAAATTGCCCACTTGCACACAATGCTTCGTCGTGTTGTGGGTAATAACGGAGCAGCCAACACAGAAGAAAAAAAAATCAAACAACAAAAGCCGATTTGAATATCAAAATCGTCAACGATTTGCGTAACTTTGCGTAGTGTACACGAATACAATGAGTATACATGTAGGAAAAAGGTGTGATCGTAAAGTATATAGTTGTCGCGTGCCGAAGGTGTATAAAATAGAAAAAAAAGTGTCGTGATCTCACACATTCACCGCGAGTTGCTGTTAATATAGTATACGATCGAGATTCGTCATTGCGTGGGGATTCAAAGTTAAATTGCGTGGGGATATAATTTGGTGAGTTGGATGGAGAACGAGCTTTTTATTTTCGTATTTGGAACAGATATCGTGAAATGACAATGGTGATTTGTTCGATGATCGACAGAATGATTGACAAGTTTAGCAATAAAAGCCTTGGTCGAGCTTGTAGAATTGAATTTCACACAGCCACACGACACACACACACACAATCGTGTCTTCTTACATTAATCTATATGTCTTTCTCTCTCACGGCATATGGGTTCATTTTCCAGGTAGGTAAGCCGAGGATCATAAATGCAAATTCTCATTACAGCTATATATGCACATATGACTCATTCCACCTCCCATATACATATACCGTAGAGGTCAAGACTTCTAACTGCAAAACCGTGTGAACGTGTATAATTTAACGGACGCAACATTCTTCCGCATAAATGTCACATCAAACATACACTGCAAAAAAAAAGAAGATAAAAGATGAATCCCCCTCGCAAAGATTAACTAACGCACTCCTTCCCCTCCTTCCATTCAGCTTATCTATTCGATAGTGTGGGCGTGTGATTAATTAATTTCTCGCACGAGCGACGTTTAATTTGGCAAGAAAGAATCGTCGTCGTTTTTTTTTTTTTTTTCGTCTTCATGCAGCAAAACTTAAACTGCCAAAAATGTATATGTCAACATAGCGGCGCCACTCGGCAAACATTCCCCGACGCATACGCGACGAAAAGAAAAAAAAAAATTGGCACTTTTATATCATCGCACACGTGTGTGTCTGGCAATATGAGCGAAGTGCAGATATATAGAGGAGAGCGCCGATTACGTCACTATATAGATGCGCGCGAATTAAACGCAACGAAGGCTGCAAGCTTCCTCTCGTCGTATCATCTTTATATGCGAGTGTGTGCGTGTGTATGTAGGATGTACTGAGTGACCCCACGATAAAGATTAAAAGAGGGGACCGAGTATGTATGTGTGAATGATGATACAGAAATTCTTGGATTTGTCGTAGTGTTAAATTGAAAGAGTAATCGTGTGTGTGTGTGTTAAATGAAGAATAACTGTTGGCGAAAGCTCTGTGAATTTTAAACATTTCGAAAATTCGATACTTGCATATTTTGAAAATAAACTTGGCGAAAATTCACAATCTTTAAATTTAGCGAAGACACACGCACACACGAACATAGCAGATTTTACCGAGAGGGAGTAAGGGAAGTCATGTGATCAGAGCCGAGTGTGTGTGTGTGTGTGTGTGTGTGATTCAGATGCGGGAAGCTGCTATATGCAAGGGAACAAAGAGGAGAGGAGTAGGAGGAAATTTGGTTTAATTCACGTCGATTAACGTATTATCTCTTTGAGCTACATCGTAAACGTCACGAAAGTTTTCGAAAAGTTGCGAAAGCTCGATAAAATGAAAAATACAAATTTTTCCGCTTGTTCGTCGAATGTATAGTTTATTACGCCGAACGTCAACGCCCAAAAAATTGAAAGCTCATCACTAAAACAACACTTAAAGTCTCGCTGTTTAAATCACGTGTTCGATGATGTACATAAATCTCGAACGGACAATAATTATCGTCTTGTTGATACACACACATCGCCACACCTTTATTTTCTGCAATTCAATCTTTTTACCCTCTTTCTCTCGTAACTTTGTCGCACAAAAATCCTATTAATCTCTCACGGTGGTTCGCAATGCTTCTCGATACACATGACAATAACAATTATCAAAGTCAATATTTTGTTTCGATAACACGAGCCGAGTTCGTCCGCGCAATATAACGAAATACACACGCACAGTTTAAAACCGACTGACTCTTAAAACTCAGCTTCGTGCACACGACCCGACACGACGCTCACATACTCGCGGGAGCTTAATCTCTATTAATAAATGCTCACGGTCTCTCTCTCTCTCTCAACTCTGAGGCCCTCTATAACACGCATATACGCACACACACACATGTGTGTATTTTACCCTTTATCTCTCTGGTGAAGCAGCAGAGAAGCTCATGCTCTTTGTCGAAACTGCTATACGTCTATTTAGATCTCTCTCGTTACGCGTGTTTTGTTGGCTTGACGTGATTTTGTTGTTCCCCCAATCTTCATGCCGCTGCGTGGGACATATATATATTTTCGTAAAAGGCAGTGTGTGTGTATTATAGGGAGAGATAGGCTAAATTGCGTTTTAGATTTTTTTTTTTGATTCGAATGAAAAAAAAAAGATTTAGCTGCATTGTTGTAATCTTGAAAAAAACAAAGGTCGAAAGAAAAAAAATTTTTTTTTTTTTTGGACTAAAGCTTTCCCGCATCCTTATGCACATCGTTATGCAGGTAATTAAGGCCAGTATGTAAGTAGTATCCCCGGACACGTTCCAACGTAAACAGACGGAAGATTAGCCCTCTTTCCTTCTCTCTCTTTACTTTTATACTGCAGTGAAACATCCTATTTTTAATCCTCGTCTTTATCTCTCACGCTTTGCACAATATAGTTGTCTGTTTTTGGGAAACTTTGTGTTATAGGGGCTTTTGCGCTCTATTATTTAACTTAAGGAGTGCATATCTCTTTTCTAAATTTTTTGCGTCTCATAATTTCCATTTATTCTCGTAATTAGTACTTGGAAGTGGCGATCAATCCACGCACTCGAAAGTCTCTTATCTAAACGATTTGCAATTATTCGTCTCGGTTGAGCGCATAGAAGCCTCTCTTATAGTGTCTTATGCCTCCTTGACTTCGATGCGAGTATTATACGAGCTGCTTCCGCCTTCGACGAAGATTCACGAATACAAACAATGGGACAATGCGAGAAGCGCCGATACGCAACTCCGAGTGAACTAATTTTACTTTATACGTGTATAGATGTAGGCATAGATGTGGGTTTGTCGCATGTGACATTGGTTTTGTTTGCTATTATACTGTTAAATACGTTCTTTCTTTTTTTTTTTATTTACTTACCGTTTCGATCATTCCCTGCGCGAATCACTTCGGCTGCTGCAAGCGCCTGCAAATAATTAAATCGTTAATTATGTATAATTTATTAAAAAAAAAAGCTTTTTATTTTAAAAATAGTATGTCCATCCCTTTGTTTACCCGAAAGTCTAAAAATACAAAAATTCCCTTCTGGCTCTTTCCTCGCACTTCGCGAAAAAATCAAGCAGCAACAACTGCGTATACCCGTTCGAAATTTTCGAAACCGCGCCCCGACGAATTCCAAACTATAGATATTTTCGGAGAGGCACGCAGCCTGAATGCACTAACTGGAGAGAGAGAAGGCGTTTTGTGTGTCTGTATATATCGAAAGATGTTATTTTCGTGAGTCATACGGGGGAGCGAAGTGCAACGAAGGGGGGAAACACACTCGAAAAAAAAAGAAGAAGAAGAGGGACTTCGTTATATTGAATTGTAATAGGGTTTCTTCTATGTATATGTGGGAACTGTTTTTTTTTTTTTTCGGGTGTATTGTGCGTCTGTTCGTTGCTGGTCGTTTATATATAGGGTTTATTGATATACATGATCGATGGGTTTGTAACGAGAGTTTGAGTGATTCACGGAAGTGAAAACTCTTCTTTATTCTTTTTTTTTTCACGTAACTATCGACTCATCGAATTTAATCAATAGAGAGCGAATTTGACAAATCATTATATTCGAGTTGCGATAATCTGTCACTGACCTCCCTCTCAAAAGAAAAATCTACTTCGTTAATTAAACACCTCGTTGAATCACGTGTATATAAACAAGTTGATCAATGGCTTCCAATGAACCAATCAACCGTAAAAGAAGAAGAAAAGTGAAATCCGTCGATCCAACAATTTTTTTTTTCTCTCTTCATCTTCCGTCGATAGAGCAAAAAGTACATACGTATGTTATATTCCTATCTCAATTCGAACGAATCGAGGTCGATCAGCCTCATTGATTCGACTGACTGTATATACATACACCCGCGACATATCGTTGTAGGTTAATATCGAACATAAAACATCGTTTCGTTAATTATCGAACACGCTATTAATTCGTCAAAATCATATTACACTCTATGTCCGATTATTGCGTAACACGCGCGTGGAGAATAGAGGAGGCTATAGAGAAGAAAATAAATATCGAGATTTACGATTTGTTTACCGTGTTATAAACCGCGAAAAAATGATAAACGATGTTTATAACGCGTAGACATATCGTTTGTTATACACTTGTGTTCCTATAACGCTTTGTCATATCCCGCATCGATATCGAAATAAAAATCCTTTAAAGACGAAAAAAAAACCAAAGTTTATTAGCCGTGTAATGAAAACCATGTAGCAGAGCTAGGTTTATTTCGAGAAACATCTGTTTTCAAACGCGAAGGGGAGAGAGACAGAGTGAGTGAGGCAGAAAAGAAGCTTTTGCTGAATGATAAAAGCTGCACTAAAAAAAAAAAAGAATTCGCAGTGCTTTTTGCAACACACAGAAAGCGAAATTCAAAAACCTTCCCTCTTAGTCTCGCTTGTCGCATGAAAAGAATGATAACTTTTGCACGCGATATATATTATATACTCACGTTCATGACTGCTGGAAGAGGGGTGTTGGTTGCGGCAGCAGCACACGCACAAAATGTATATATATATATATATGTGTATATATACCTCGAGGAGAAACAGAAAGAAAAAAAAGCTCGAGCTACTTGATCGATATTCGAAGAATTATGCCATGTTACTTCCTCTCCAACCCCCTCGTTGTTGCTCACGTGAGTCAGAGCTTCTTTTCTCCAAGGAGGTTTCTGCCTTTCAACCGCTCATGCTGTCTGCTGTAAGAAGAATAATTGCCGTGTGGTGCAGTATGTTTTATTGGAGAGGCGAGAATAACATGCTAAGCTTACTTTGCGTGATGTGAAAATTAACAGTGTGTATTTGCATGTGAAGATTTTGAATTTTTTTTTTTGTAAGGTCACGTGATTATAATGCATCGTTAGCTAAGAGAAAAATGTAGAACGGGCGCAGACACACTTGGCCGCGAGTTCAAGTCTCGGCTAAGTGCGCCAATTTAATCACGGATGGAAGAGTGAAAAATTCAATTTTCAAGCCGCAAGCGCACAAATATATTTTTTTTTTCGTACAGAACCATTATTTATACGAAAAAAAAAAAGAGAAACAAGCAAATTCGTGCAAGTATTTTCCCTTCTGCGTTTATTATTGATCGAGAGGGTTGGGGAAAAAAAAGCTCTTGGTGGTGCCAGGAAGCAACAGATATTATCATCTCTCACTCTGGAAGTTACGGAGATGATGATGTGCTTTTGCGAAACTTTCGCAAACTTTCGCGTAATATATAAAACGCTTGGATGTGTTATATATTCCTCCGCACTACCATCCTGGATGATGGAATTTATTGGATTTTTTTTTTCATTCGCGCGCGCGAGACGACGATCAATACTATACACGCAACCCGAGAGAGAGAAAGAGGGATGGAAATTTACGTAGTTTTTTTTTTTGTATTTCTTCCTCGACGCGTAAATATTTCTCTATAACACGCAGTATTTGGAGCTTATACTATACATCGGGAGGAACCATATCGATCCACTCGCTCGCTCGCTCGAGAGGGTTGAAAGAATCGCGCCAAGGCCAAGCTTTTTTTATCCCTTTCGATTATAAAACGCAAAGCTTTACACACGCGAAGCTTTCTTTTTACCTCTCTCTCTCTCTCTCTATGTGTGTAATCGAAACTGAACAAACTTGGAAGGGTGGAAAGATAGAGAATTACGTACCACGCAAGAGGTGCAGAAGCCTCCCTTAGGCAGCAGCAGACATGGCAAACGAGGCCATCGTAGAAATACGAGGCGCAGTCGCACTCTCAACTCCCTTTTCTCTGACGAATATTTTTTCCCCACTTTTTTAATAGTTCATTTACTCGTCGTAAAGCACTACACTTTTGCAACAAACACTTTTCATGAATTTAACCAAAAAAAAAAAAAGAAGAAGAGAAAACTCGACACACACAAACACACGACGAAAAGAGAAAGAGCTTCTACGACGGAGAATCCATCCGAGGCTGACGTTCGTGATCGTCGACGGAGTGTATAGTGTGTATGTGTGGTCGAACAACCCTCCCCACCCTATACTTTGAGCGCATGCGTCGATGGTCGATACGTCGAGCGACTATATAGTAACCAACCACCCCCTACGTCTTCTCTCTCTCTCTCTCTCATCCGGGTCGCTAAAGGGGGCGACCCTTTTCTTTTTTTCTCGATAGAGAACTGCTATGGAGTCCAAGGAATTTCTCGCCTATTGCAATATGTGTGTGTGGGAGAGTGTAAGGTGTTGATTGCGAGCTTTTGTTTGAAGATGCTTTGGGGCGATGGGAATTTTTCTTCTTCTTTTTGAGGCGGATGGGAGGGAAAAATGTGGCTTCATTTTTCATGTCTTCGGGGGGTGGTAATTATGTGAATGGAAAGAGAATTTTACGACTAGTGTATATGGGTCGTTGAACTTTATTTGCTGAAAGAAGCAATGCTCGTAAACGTCCACCGAAAATAAAATAAAATTCTTTCGAAAAACCACGACGAGATAAATAAATTCGTGCGATGGGGATTTGTCAGCGAAACACACGAGGACAGATCTTTTTTTTTTTTTTTAAGATGAATGTCTTCCTCTCCTCTCGAATGACTGGGCAAACGAAGTCTTCGGGAATAATTGAATTATTGACGCTCTCTAGCCTCGAAGAAAGTCGTAGATTAGCGTTTAAAGCTTTCTCTCTTTACCATGAATTACTATTAAAAATAGATGAGTCGTCGTAAGGGTACAAGAATTTTCTTTCTGTTTCAAACTTGATATACCGAAAGAAAAAAGGAAAAGAATTGTACAAGATCTTTTTTTTTCTCGAATTCCCCTTTATTATGATTAGGCCTGAGTATATGCTTATTGCCACGGTGAGATATTTTTATACCTCGCATATGTATACATACGGGGAAAGAATGAAAATGGAAACGGAAATCATGACCCACTTGGTAAAAGCGAGCTTGGAAAAAAAGAAAATTTTTTTTTTTTTTCATCGATTTCAACCCAAGTAGAAGAAGAAGTCGGCGACCTGTACTTTGTCGAGCTTCCCTCTCTTTAAGATTTCGCTTCGCAAAGTAAAAAACAACTCGACTCGTATATAACGTAACACACACACATACACGGCAATTCTATTGTGCAGCTCTCTCAATTTACATTTATGCAAAACTAAGCACAATTCCAACACACCACGACGACGACTGTCCGTATATATAATGATAAAATATGTCCTCAGCGACGGCATGCGTGGTCTTCCGGTTGAATACTTCATTCTTTTTCTTTCTTTCTTTTTTTTTGAGGGGGAATTATATACACACTGGGGAGTGCTTATGGATTCGAAAGCAAATTATCTTAACTGCCTATACATACGCAGCGGCGAGAGAGTCGTTATAAAAACTTGTTTCCTCCGCGAGTTCTCGACGCTTTTCTTTTTTTGGAAAAGGGAAAAAATGAATGGTGCAGTGTAATGAGAAACGAGATGCTACTTGTATTATCGGGATGGATATAATATGTAGATAACGGGGTAGTGAATTTAAGAAACGATTACGTTGGAATTTCTTCTCGGGAGCTGTGGTAGTGTAAAGTTAAGTTGTCAGCTACGTGGTTCTAATCAGTTGGAGTGTATTAGGTGACTTCTTCTTCTTTTTTTTTTGTTCAGTCTGCAAGGAATACGGGATGTAATGTAGGATAAGAATAATGAAAAAAAAATGATTAGTGTGATTTTTATTCGTTTACATTAAATCGTACCAAGACACACCTGCGAAATTTCGAATTCTCGGCGGGCAACGAGCGACGCCAGCAAAACCGCGTCTGCGCGAATCATATTGATTTTTCACCTCAAACATATATATACACACACGCGCCAAAAAAAAAAAAGCTTCCCTCTCTCTCTCGCAAACGTCGTAAAGAGGATCGAACGATCGTGCTTAGACTGCTTGAAATCCTCCCTCGTATACGAACATACATACGCGCCGGGGCGCAAACGGAACGGCCGAGTTTTATTGCCCAACTCTCGGAGGATTGAAGGAGGGAGGCTTTCCCTTTCTTTATGTGTGTTTGTACAGGGAAAAGAAAAATTTCTCGTTTTTTTTGGACTATATATACATGTTCAAATGATTTCGAGAGGCGAATTGCGTAATTCGTTGCTTTTTTTTTACGTAACGAAATTCGCGAGTTTATCGAGGGAAGCCATTAATTAGCCGAGTTTTTTTCGGAGGGTAAAAAAAAAAGAATGGCAAAGGGACGCGATATACGAGAGTGCAGAGCTGCGTTATAAGCTCGAGTGCTTTTTCAAACTTGGAGTGATGTGCACGAGTAGCTTGACGGTGAACTTTTGTTTTTGATTGTTTAAACGAAAATAGTTGATGTATAAATATGAATATAAATAAATAAATGAATAAATTAGTTGTTGATAATGTATTACGTAGATAAAATCGTTATTTAAGCGATGAGACTATAAATTGGAAATTGAGATGAAAAGTAATCGGGATCAATGATCCGCTAAACAGACTGTGATCTGTTGAATGAGGAAATACGATTTCTCTTTAGAAATTGCATTCGACAAAGCTCTCGAGTTTGCTGCCTCGTCCTGAAATCTATCGTGAGAATGTATAACTAAAGAAAAAAAAAGCTCGTTCAAGCTCCGTCGGTAACTATACGTTGACTCTTACCGCTTACCAGTAACGAGCTTTCACTCTTTTTCGTGCGAGTTCTATTTTTATCAACAATTTCCAAAACGAAAAAAAAAAGAAGCTTAGAAGCAAATTACAAATAGTATCGGGAATTTAAATCAATTTAAACTTACGAATTCAGAGCAGCTGCATTTTAAATTCAGGGTCAGCGCGGATCAGCGTCAATTAAAACAGTTGATTAAAACGACAATGGCCAATGATCATTTACATGCAGCGTTCGAATACTCGTCTGAATCAATCAAGTTCAATTATATAAGTATTTTTTCGCTCTCGATGATTTCTTTTATGTTTCGCTCGCGCGAGCGAAGATGGGTGAGGAAATGGGATTTTTCGAAAAAATAATTACGAATATGTTATCCTTGTACCTTATTCATAGGGATTTATTGCTTTCATCGTTGAAAAAATCGAATATTCGGGTACAAAATAAATAATTTTATAAAAAATATAAAGCCTCGTCAGCAGTCGAGGTTGACAATCGTAATATAGCCCGCGGCACAAACGCAAAGCGCGAGCCTATATGAAATTTCACAATTTTTGTTACAGAGGACTTTGCAAAAAAAAACCATATAATATAATTCGGCGGAGACAAAAAAAAACAGAAACAAAAAAAAATAAGAACCTACTTACTTATACACAAGTATTTTTCAAAAGAGGATGAAAGTATTGTTTAATAATTAACCTACGTTAAAAATCTTCATATATTTACAAAAAAAAATGTCACCGGTTTGCACGCGGTACAAAAAAAAAGCAGGAACGTTGCTCCGGTTCCTCCCCTTTTTCTTCTTTCTCTCAACATTATCATATATTATACCTAAACTAGATTCACTTTGCGCGCGATTATCGCGCGACAATAATTCACACCTTTCGAAGATGAATACACCTTCTTTAGGACTTCACAGTACGTTTTGGAATACTGTTACGATTGCTTTCTCTTTTTTTTCTCTCTCTCTCTTTGACAAAAAAAAAACATCGACATTACGCTCTCGTGTGTTTGTGTGTTGTGTATATGTAGAAAAAAAGAGTATACATTTTTTTTCCCCGATAATCAAACTACGATCGGCGAGACATTATTGTTCATTCGTTGGATTGGCAGTTTGTGCGTTAAGTTTTGGCACTCGCAATTTCAAAGTACAAAACGTTTAAGTATTATAAAATGTGACTACCAAAAAAAATGGAGAAAAGGGCAGTCGACGAGTGAAAAACACGTTTCACCACCATAATGGAATGTGATAACAAAAAAAAAGAAGAAAAAAAAACCAAAAAAAAAAAAAAAAACAAATTTAAACGTATCGTCGATTCTTCGGTGTCTTCGCGCACCTCCTTTTACCGAAAATCGCGATAATGCAGATAGTTAGAGTGGCCACGAGAACAGCAGCGACAGCCCAGACGGCTTTGCTTGTGTTGATCTTTGGCTTTCGACTTTGCTCCTCGTCGTCGTACATGAAATCATCGACTTCCGGTGCTTCGGTCGCCGGAAGTTTGTGCAACGATTCTTTCGGGATGATTTTCACTATTGGTCGTTGCGTCGTTGTCGTGGTTGTTGTTGTCGTCGTTGTCGTTGTCGTCGTTGTCGTTGGCGTATTGACGACTTTGCGATATTTCTTCTCCAGTTGTTCCAATTCGATCTCTTTGGCATTGAAATCGCGCGTTTCGCTTGGTTCTTCGTAGCTCTGGAAAAATTGATCCAACTCGGAGAAGTAACTCTCCAGCGAATCCAGAGTGATGGATCTGATGTCCATGTATTTCTCTACCAACATTTTCCAGTCGTTCGAGTGGTTTTGCACCATGTGTCTGTAAAAATATAATTTCTGATTAGCTTCAAAAAATGTATATGAAGAATTGTGAAACTTACATGAGGTCTTTATTCAAGGAACTTTTGTCGAAGGGAGCTTCCCTTACATCAGTATTACCGAAGATATTCTCGTAGAATTGGAAAGCCATTGCGATCCCAAGTACTTTCCTGTAAAGACAAAAAAAAATCAACGTTACTTCTTAATAAAAAAAAAACTCATCTCCCTAATCCAAAAACAAAACAGAAGATAACTCACGAGAGGTAGGGTTTATTGCTAACGATGTGATCGTCGCTTAAGAAAGTAGGTAAATCATTGGTACTAGAAGTCACATATTCATTTTGCAGTCTGAAAAACCAAAAATCAATCTTATTATCTCATCCAAAATCCTCGTCACAATAAAAAAAAAACCTACCTATTTTTCCACCAGTCGGAGAGCAACACCTTGGGATCCGACTCGTTTCTTTCGATAGCGTCGAGCCTCCATTGGTCCGCCGAGTAGTAGTAGCCTAATCGCGGAAGCACATCGAGTGCAGTAATCGCCAGCGACGTTATTTTAGCCTCCTCGTTGCCGATCGAATCGCCGATCAGTCCCATTTGCCTCAGCCACGCTGGACTAGCAGCGAGCAGAGAGAAGAATTCGGACATTGCTTCTTCGAGAACTAAAGTAACAAACAAAAATTTAGCATTCGATAAAAAAATACTTTCATTCGTATAAAAATGTCTTACCCGAGTATCGATTGAAATCATTGAGGATCGGATTGATAGACGACATCTCCTTCATGAGTATCTTAGCGACGTTCTTATGCGCCGTCAAGTAATTCGACAACGAAGGCTCGTTGCAAGTTGACACGCGAATTTTACCCGAATCGCAGAGTTTCACCAAACGCGACGGGCACTCGCCGCGAAAATTACTCTCCGACCAGAATCCATTCTCGGGGTTACCGATCTTTTTGCCGAGGAATTTCTTGCCCAGATCGGAGGCTGGTTTGTATAGTAATTTACCCATGAGTCTCTGAAATATAACGAATCAATTGAATTATAAAATTCATTAAGTATTTTTTTTTTATATGTATACTCACGTTTTTCCACAGATTCTCACGAATTCCATACACAACATCGGGATGCGGCACCACATCGAGTGCCAAATACGTCCAATCGTTGCCCACCAACGAACCTTCAAATCCATCAACGTCAATACACAAAATCTATTCTAAAAAATATATATATATACATACGCATTTTTTTTTCGTACACTCACCAAGTAAATGCGCAGGTATACTATCATTAGTCATCCTCGCCGAGTCGTATTTTTCGGCCAATCGTTTCCTCGCGAAATCCATCATCCTCGTGCGTAACTCGTTCACGCGATCCATTTGGTATCTAAAACCCTCGTAAGCATTCGGCTCGCCGGTAAGCATCTCCCAATAACTTTTGACGTCTGGTTGATCTGTATACACGAAATTAGAGAGTTTGTATACAATCAAGGAAACGAGAGGGTTTTCTTTTAAATCACTCGTATAACGTACCATTGAGCGAAGCAGCTTTTTGGGCGAGGTGGAGTACACTCGAGTAGTCGTCGAGTTGAGGGCTGAAGTGTCGGTGCCAAGCCGTCCACGCTTTCAGCTTCTCTTCCGCTTTGGCATTGTGCGACAGTAGATAATCCACTTCTACGATCGAAACGCAAGTTTTTTTTTTTTTTTTTAGTGGAAAAGATAAACGATAAGAGGAAAGAGAGTGTGAATTATAGTTTACCTTCGCGAGTGAGATTTCGCGCGCCATCGTTGTATCTAGCTTGAGCTTGAGATACTCGATTTTTCGCGATAAACGTAGCCAACTGTTTAAAAAAAAAATGAAATTATTCATTTTTATCGAAAGATTGCGTGATTATTATTATTATTAATATTGCTTTACCTTGCTAAAGTCGTCTTCATCTAGGGCAGCGTCACCTGGAAACTTCATCACCGCGAGCTTGTAACTCAACGGCGTATTCTCCGCCGCGGTCGTGTTCAGCAGCGTCGCGTCTTGGCTCTCCGACTTTTTGAATTTCGCGAAGTGCACTGCTGCTTCCGTCTGCGAATGTTTTATTTTATTTTATCTTTGTACATACAAGTTTCACTGCTAAACGACTTTCAGCAATTTTCGTTATACTTGCACACGATATATGCAAAAAAAAAAAAAAAATCGTATTTTTAACTCACCCATTGTTTGACAGCGTCGGGATCCGTAGGATCGTTCAGCAAATTCCACTCGGCCTCGGCGAACGGCTGACAAAAGTCCTCGTACTCGAGTTCGAATATCTCGGCGCCACGATCCAAATTGACGTCGTCGCCACCAGCGATCCCGTACTCCTCGTAGCCTGTGGCGGCGGCGAGGCTTACGCCGAGTTTTGTGGCTGTCAACAGCAGCAGCACGATGCCGAGGATGGCTTGTAGCGAACACCTTCGAACCATTCCTCGATACCCTCTTGTTTCACCTGTCAACAAAAGTGTGTGTGTGTGTTTTTTTAAATGTATCACGTTAAGAAGGTTTAGAAAACCTTGAGTGAGATTGACGCATGTAAGTTTATTTTACAGGTGTATTACGCGATTTACGCTATCAAATTCGTAAACGTAAAACCTTCGCTGCTTATTATTTTTTTTTTTCGGCATGTCATAATGATGAAGCGAATTATAAAACCGTCGTCGTCGTATGATAGTCGCTGTGGTCGGCCCACGGCAATCAATATAATAACATCAAGCGTGTCGAAATTATCAATCCAATTGAGACTCGTTATATACTCGCTCTCGTTTCATTTCGCCAAGTATATATACTGTGTATGTGTGTGTGTCTGTCTCATTGCCGTGAGAGAAAGCCGAGATTTCAATTTATCCTCGAGGGGTGCGGAATTTTGGGATTTTCTTTTACCGAGGGAGAGTTTTCGGATATTGAAATGGGAATTTCGATGTCGTGGAAGAGAGATACGTAATTATACTAGTCGTTATTTATGAGCTATTTAGATGCTGATTGCTTTTGACGTATGTATTATGTTTCTTGTGATTTTTTTTTATGGACTTGAACGAAGATTATAATACTTATCGATGATCGATGAAAATGTCGACGATCAGATATTTTATTTTATGAAGTGTTGTTCGATCATTCTTTTCTTTACGCGCAAGTGTGAATCATAAATTGAAGGTAAATTGATAAACGACGATATGTTTTATAGCTTGCAAAAATTTAAATGAATATTCATTATTTCGAAAGTGATGAATTATAAATAAAACTCAAAGCTCAAGAGTTCTTATCTCCGAATCCTTGAATTTGTACCGCGAAGCACCATCACATTGACAAAAATTATCAAACTCCGTAGTTCCCCCCCCCCCCCCCCAAAAGAATCTTACATACACGATTAGATAAAAAAAAACAACACGTATGTGCACACGCACAATGTCGCGCGTGTAGGGATCGGAGATTTCCAGCCGACCGAGCGCGAACAAGCGATTCTACTCGCGAAACCTTTACCAAAAAAAAAAAGAGAGAAGAAGGAGTCGAGCAAGCTATATAATCTATTCACGCCACGCGTGCGTCTACGTATTTTTTTTATATATGTTTGGTCGCGTGTACATCCCGCACCCGTTTGAGGGATAAATTTCGTCCGCGACGCGTTACGCATAATCTAATTGTAAAGAATGTAATACGGAGAGGGAGGATCGTGTATGTGTGTGCGAGCAATGCTAATTGACGGAGATTTCTTTTTTTTTATTTTTCGAATGAAAATAAAAGAAACGACCTCGCGATAGTTCAATACGATGCAATGACGTCATTGTCGTATGACTTTTTTTTTGCCTTCGATCTGTTTGCAACGATAGGATTTAATTTATTGGGTCGATTATGTATATAACTCGTTCGCGAAAAATTGAAAATTTAGTGGATCAGATACGTAAGGTCGTGCAACGATTTTTCTTTTTTTTTTTTTTCACGGTGAGCGTGATTTTTCAACGACGCGCAATGACGCACGAGGAAGACCAAAGTAAAAGGAAAAAGAAGTGACGGTTTTTCTTTTTACACAAGTTATGTACATACATACATATTCGTGCTAGTACATAATGTTTCATTCGCGGAGTCGAAATACACTTAGTTAGAAAGTAAATTTTAATCGATCGAAGTAAGGCTCGACCGCACTTGATAGTTCGTGTCATTTCAGTTTAACTGTCTAATTCATCACTCGATATATATAAGCAAAACGAGTTTCTCTCTACAAGGCTAAATAAACAATTTTTTTTTATTTTTATTTTTTATTTTCAACTGCACGCTATGGTTTATTATAACGACTTTTATATTAGTTACAAATGATTTACCGCTCGGTATTTCAATCCACACATACGTGTAGAAAAATCGTTTTTGTAATCGATACTTTTCCCGAAAAGATTTTTCTTCTCCCCCCAACTGGAATACATCTGGATGTTGTATACTGTAAGGGCGAATCACGTCCTTGCAATTTTCTTTCTTCTTGTAAGTACAATAGAGACGCGCATCAATGGGAGTTTGACACCGTTTTTCTCTTCTACAACGCACAGCTCAATTATTATATATCGAGGGGCTATACGTGCGTAAAAGCGCTTTTGTATGTGATTCTTCTTTTTTCTTCGGTGATTAGTTGGATTTTGCTTTTAGATAGTCGAAGAGGAGGAAAAACCTGATGGTAGATTCATTCACGGAAATGTACTCTATTCTTGTATAAAAGTCCGAGAATTGGAAAAAAAACCTGTTGTGTGGATGCAAAAACTTGACTTTGCTGTAAATAGCAAAAGTCGAGAAAGAGAGAGATGAGAATTCAAAGATTCGTATTTTGTCGATTAGTAACGTAAAGAAACATCAGTTCGCGTGTAAAGATGTTTTCTTATTTTTTTTTTTACTAATCGTTCAAACTCAATGTTTACTTTGTTCTCAATTTAGTTGTTTGCGCAGCGCGAGAAAAATCACGCGATTTTTCCAGTGTAAAAGACATGCGAGGTCGCGACTTTCTCGTAATAAAATCATTCTAGCTTTTCATGTAAATTGCCAATCGAGTATTTATAGTGATCAACGATCGATTCAATTAGCAATTTTTTTTTTGTGCGAAGCCTTTGTATATATAGATGCATTAACAGACACAAAAGTGACACGTACGACGCATATTAATTTGTTTGAATCATCGCAGGTATTTCCTACAATGGCTAATCCGATAAAATATTTATACCGACGTTTGCTCGAAAACAACTGTCGTAAATCCTTTCTCTTGAAAAAAATGAGAGAGATACGATGAGAAGAATTCGCAGAAGTAATGAAAAATGGAGTTTCGTAAGAAAGAACGTTAAAACGACGAAATTACACGGTCAGTCGGTGGAAGGTTGAAGAACAATGTAATTGCAACTATTTTCTACACAGTCCGCCGAAAACATTTTCACAAAGTCACGTGTGTAAGTGTGGCGCGATGAAAATTTTATTGTTTTTTTTTTCCGTGACGTAAAGGACAAGATTTTATGCAAAGTTTGCATCGTAATGCTACACTTTGGAGGTTGTTCTCTTTATTTTGATGTTTTTTAATGTCTCAGTTCGGGATGAAATTTTAGAACGATGACATCAAGACTCGCGTTGATTTGATAAGCAAAGAAAGTTTTGTTTTTTTTTTATGAGTGTACTTTGAATAAGGCAATTAAATTGATGATTATGTGTTTTTGATTTTACCGAGAAGAATTTTTATTTGATTAGCTCTTCTCATCCTTCTTGAATGAAAAATAAATATACCTTTCTTCAAAATAATTAGGTATTTCCGGAACAATTTTTATTTTCTAGCATTTAGTTTGCTTATTACTCGATAAAGCATATCAATCTTAAATTGGCAATTTCAAAATAATTTCTCGGAAAATCCACGCTAAATGCAAACTCGCAATCACAGTAAAATAATTGCCGAGCAAAACGTTTTCCCACATGCTACATGCGTATAAAACACAATCCATAAAGCATCTCGCGAACGCGATATTTTCACATGTCATACAACCAGAATCGTCACGTCCTTTTATTTAATTTTTTTTTTCGTCAACGACGACAACAACAACGGCAAGGTGTACACGCATCAATGCCGCGTTCGCAAAGTTAATAAGTATATTTTTTCACATTTACCGCCGGAAAAAACGTGCGATTACACGCAAAAAAAAAACCAACGTGAGCTCTGGTTTGACGAACATACGGTGAAAGAGAAAGCTTTATGGAGTTACGTATCTAAAGACGATTATGTTGCTTGATTATATGGTTTTGTTCGACGATGCGAGATCACATTGTGTACGTGAGGATTTTGTAATTGTTATGCGCGAGACGTTGTTTTATTATTAATGACGTTCAAGTGCACTGTAGGAAAGAACGTTAATTCTGTCGATGAAAAATATTACACGAGTTTTTTTTTTGTTGTTGCCGTTGGGAGGAAAAAATAATTCAAATTTAAGTCGGAATGATGAGTTTTATTAGTGGTGCTTCGCTTTTATGTTTGTGTTTTGTCTTGAGAAACAATGTTAAGCTGAATAAACAATGATTTTATGTTTTGTTTGATTAATAATAATCACTTTTTATTATTAAAAACATTGAGCTTAAAATAAAATACTAATGTTTCTTCTGAAAATCGCGATCGTACGAAGAAATGAAACTTGTTTGGCTATATCACCGAATATGCATCTGAAAGATTATCACCGAAAATTTGCTGTTGGAGTGTCGAAGAACAGAAAAAAAAAACCGAAGTTTGAACACCTTTCGGTATTTAGGTTATCTACTCGATTGCAAGACACCCGTAGATAAGACCGATTCGTTCGTCTGTATCATCTAAAACAAATACCGAGGCAAACCCGATATTTTGGGCTACTTTCGAGTAATCATTTATACAAATTTTCGTCTACTTATACTGTTGCTCGAACTTTCTTTTTTTTCCTTTTGAGGATTGTTTCTCAGAATTTTTTTTTTTTTTTCATTTTTAACGATTCCTTTTTTTTTTTTGAGGAATTTTTTCAAACAGTTAGCGTCATTCTTTCGCAAATAGCACACTTTTTCAATTGCATTCTTATTTGTTTTTATTATTACAACAAAACACAATGATCGTTTATTTCGAGCATTGTTTCAACAAAATTTAAGTTTTTTTGGAGTCTAGTTTTTTTTTCATGTTCATTTTCATTGTTTTGCAAAACAATATATTTTTTCTAATTGCATCTTAATTATTAGAACCTCTAAATCAGCAAACATTAATAAACTATTTAAAATTCATAAATCCACGACAAATATATCTCGTCTACTCATAATCCGCGTCATAAAAGCAGACCTTGAACTAGTCAGCAACAAAAAAAAAACTAATCATCGTTTTTTTTTTCTTCTCCGCACAGCTCGATAAACAGCAATCACACTCGATAATTTGCACTAAAATTCCGATAAATTACATCATACGCGAACTCTTCGAAGAAGGAAAAAAAAAGTCGGTACCTATCACACACAAAAGTAACACGTGTCGAATACGCGATGATAATGCAAACGACCGATAGAAAATTTTTTTTTGGAGCAATCGTGGAGTTTTTTTTTATCTCTTACTTTCTTTGGTCCATTTAATAAACGAGAGAAATATTTCTGGTTTATATCCCCGCGAATGTATTAAAAATAGACGGCAGAATCAATTCGTTCTCTCATTGGCGATAAGTCACATTGTGATTTACGAGGCGACGCGGCCGGATGAGAAATAATACGATATTTACGGTTTCGTTTCGAGATTTGGGTTAAAGCTTGATTGTCTTATTCTTCTTCCGCAGGTCATGGACATTATACGGCAACTTTTTTTTCTCACTCTCTCTCATTGTTACTTTTCCATGATTTTATATTACACGAAAAGAAAAATTTAAAATTCAAACGATCGGCATGAAGAAACCTATCGAATCTATAGCATCGTCATCGACGTTCTTTGTTACCGTAAAAAAAAAGAAAATTAAATTTTCTCTCTCGCGTAGAAAAGGACAATAATTCAGGAGTCTCTCTCTCTCTCTCTCTCTCTCTCTCTCTCTCTCTCTCTCTCTCTCTCTCTCTCTCTCTCTCTCTCTCTCTCTCTCGTAGCAAAGCGCGAAAACGCATTAAAACGTAATTCACGCAGCTTTCTCTACTAAGCGCTCAGAGTAAGCTCTCAGAGCAAACTCGCGCGCGCGACGCAAAATTTTTTGGCACGAAGCTCATATCCTATCTTTCTTATATATACACGAAAGAAAAAAGGGGAAAAAATTCGCGCAACTGAGTGTGTCTTTCCTCTTTGGAATTTATATCGTCTCTTCGCTGCAGATACAAAAGCTCTTGTTTACGAAAAAAAAAAAAAATTCTTTGGTGCATGCTTTATTTCGTTTTCACGTATCGTTCATAAATTTTTCAGCAAAAGCGTTGCTCGCGAAGTGCGATTATGTAAAATAGGCGACCCTTTTGCAAGCCTGAAAGAGGGAGAGGGAGAGAGAGAGAGGGTGGGTGGGTCAATTTGTACGCCATTTGCATGAATGGGCCGGAAGGGGCAGTTTTCCTTTTTGCCCGTGCCGCGACGACGACGATAATGACCAGTGCGCCAACGCCAGACACGCGTAATGGGATTTTCGACATATAGCTTTGTCTCTCTCTCTCTCTCTCTCACACTCAGTGGTTCGCAAATTTTTTTTTTATGTTTGTTGAATAATTCTTTATGTATTTCGATATCTTAGAGAAAGGATTTATAGTCGTATAGGTTTTAGCGAATTTCTTGAGTGATATCCAAGGTCAATGTTACGTGACTATACGATAACTATTATACGCTTATAAAAGTTACGTTGACCTATGACATGGAAAAATAAGTTACGCAGTCGAGTAAATATTCCGCAACAACTCGAAATGCAACATCACAATCATAATATTTTGATTGATCTTAGACTCGTAAAAATGAAAAAAAATTCTGACGAAAACTTCGAAATTTTCTTTTACACAACCGTCGAAGGTTTACAGGATATGCGCGTTTATTGTGCGTAGCGAAAAGGGCAGGTGTGACGATTTTCAGAAAAGCCCATAGTTTTTCTTCTTTTTGAAAATAGCCGCAGCCGTTATAGCGCGTAGGTAAAGTAGCCTTCGCGGCTTTTGAAACGAGACGACCAACAGAGAGAGAGAGAGAGGGTGTCGGATTCTGTAAAGGATATTTCTATGGTGAAAAAGAGGACTTTTGTTGTGACTGGAGAGCGGATGATCGGGAGAAATCGGATTGTTTTATGTGCGTGTCGTTTTTTTTTTCTTCAAGTTTTTCGCAAGTAGCTTTTTTTTTAAGAATGTAAAAATAAATAGGCGAGTGACCCTAATGATTTCCGAAAGTAAAAATCTATGCTTTTGTTAAAAAAAAACTACATTTTTCTTTCGACGGCAAAAATTAGTATAGCTCCGAACTGAAAATCAAAAATTTCCTACACACGTATAGTGTGCCGATGAGACGCAACTTTTCTGCAATAGAAAACGAAAAAAAAAAAAAAAAAGAACGACACTATACATATACTCGGCGCATCGCATCGGGGCAGCGCGCAACGAACATTAATTTACATAACCCTCGCGCGCGATTCGAATATAATCATCATCGCATAAGCCACACACACACACACACATACACGTACACGCATCGAATGACACGCGGTTAAAGCCTTTCATCATCATTCGAATCGCAGTTTTAACGACGCCATTGTCGGATCGTACAAGTAGCATTATAACTTTTTTATAATGCATGTTACCTATAACGTCGCTACATGCATTAAACATATTTTTCTTTTCCTTTTGATATACGATGTACGTATGTGACGTTTTGAAAACGAAAAAGAAAAAATTTTTTTTACTTCCCCTTCGCCGCAACTGCATTGTTTGAATAGATTGGCAATCGATTAAATTCGCTCAGTCAACAGTTCAATTCGCATCGCGATGTTTGTTGTGTATATATGCGTATAGTTGGTAAACAGAATTTCAGAATTACAAGCGAACGCAAGCGATCGGACAAGCTTTCATTGTCATGTGTGTAATGTAATGTATTTTCGAACGCAAAGTTTTCCCCTTACGCGTGTGTATAAAACTTTTGCCGTATAACAATGCATGCATCGAAGCTCGTTGATCCGAAGTGTCACAACTTCCCCGTGGGTTTTCTTTTGACGTGTGTATAGATACATTTTGCGATCGGTTGCATCATTTATATTTTTTTTTTTGTGTTTTTTGCGCGTACGCGATGATTCATTTTTAAACGATATGTTTTTTTCGTTAATCTTCGCAAAAGATTCAAATGATCTTTCGTTTGAAAATAGATACGAGACAAAATTATTTTTTTTTTTCGATGGCAATGCAAAAAAATTGCGTATTCGGTACGTGGCCTTCGCGAAAAATTCGCGAATGAAATTAGTGTGATGCATATCACTGGCTTGTATATTATAAACGAAGCACGTGGGGGTCGCCGAAATCAACATATTTTTTTTTCGGGCAACAGAGTTTCTCGGAGAAATAAAGAAGAAAAAAAAAGTTTTGCTTCGCGCGGTCTGAAGAGAAAACCGGTTGGTTAAGGCCTATACCACAAAAATTCTCTTTCTCTCGCGTCGTTTCTAAAAAGTATATATACATTATATTAGAAAACAAACCTTTTTTTTTATTGCTCGACGATGACGATTATGAGGCTTCGACTGCTACTGCTACTTGATGCTGTTGATCGACAGAGAAAAGAGCAACACTTTAGATTAAATATACACTGATGTACACTTTTCTTTTTTTTTTAAACGGTGAAGTGAGCGATTTTCGAGTGCGTGTTTATTTGCACACTTATTATATGTGATTGTATTCCACTCTGATCTGCACTTGAAACAATTAAACTATCACTCCCTTTTTTTCATTCTCTCTTTCTTTTGTTTCGATAAGATAAGAAGAAGCGAGTTCAAAGCAAAAGCGCGCACGTGCTTTTCGCCAAGTCATTGGTCTAAAGTCTAACATTCGTAATGTATATATTTATCGATTGCCGAAAAAAAAAATGTATCATCGCAATGTGTCATTCGGAGCGTTTGAGATATAGATAACGGCTTTCGTTCGAATCCGCTTTGTAAAAACCTGTTTTTCTATACGCGTTACGCGTGTTTTCAAATGTGCGCGCGTAATTGCGAATTAACGAAAAAAAATTTAATTAGATTTTTCAACTCAGCGCGTGTGTGTATGCAGCAGAAAAAAAAAATACTTTCACTGGATCACGCCACTCTGCAGGTGTGTATTATATATGTGTATATATATGTATACCGCTCGCTTCACGCGTTCACGCACATAATGACGACAAAAAAAAAAACTTGGAATTTTTGAATGAGAACCAGCGAATTTTCGCAAACTTTCTTGAAAAAACGTTCGGTTGAATGATTTTCGATGTGATTTTCGTAGATCCACGTGGAAATGAAGATCGGAAAGGATCGATAATCGATCAACAGCTGCACACGTGGATCGTTCGAGAAGAATCATCATTTTTTAACGATGCAGCACTATATAAAAACAGCACTTCAGAAAAAAAAAAAAGATGAACACACATCCACGAAAAAAAAAATAACAAACCCACTATACAAAAGAAAGAAGAAAAAAAATTCATTAATCATCGCCCAACGGTCAGCAACACTATATATGTTATACTCCAAAACCGATTTCCTTTCCTCCAAAAGTGAATTTAAAAAAAAAAAAACTCGCTGGTTCCCACACCAAAAAATCATAACATACCGTATAAACAAAACAAAACAAAAACTCGTTATCAATCCTCTCAAAGAAAAGAACCAACAACAAAAACTCGAATACACAGTTCTTATAATTGGTTATATTATCTAAAAGCCGTAACGGCAAATAGCCAAGTAAAGCAGCAGCAACAGCAGCCAGTAGAGCAGCTCAACACAGGCAGAGAGCAAAGCAAGCACGCGACTGCCGCGGCTTTTTCGCCGCGCGCGCTTCAGCAAGAGTTCTATGTCTGTAGTAGGGGGGGAGAAGAGAGAGAGAGAGAGAGAGATAGAGTATATATATGTATATATATATATATATCGCCATTGAAATGAACGTTAAAGAGCGAGTGAGATGGGAACAGTAAAGAAGAGTGGCGAGCGCGCCGATTCGTCGCTCACCTCGATTCCTCAGCGGTGGCGTGATCTTTCTCTCTCTCTCTCTCTCTTTCTGCCTTGCGTCGTCGGCCGGCGCGCGCGGAGGCTCGTTTCGTATACTTGTATTATATGACTGTCTGTCTATATATCCCCCTCCCGCTTGTTTCCCCCCTTGAAAATTATATTCTGTAAAAGGTATATGATGGCCACGCGACTCGTTTCACGTGAAGATGATTTTTTTTTAAAATGTTTTAGTTATTGGTCAATTACCTGTTTGAAGTTTTTAGGAATGTAATGTGGTGCGATGAGTTATGGGATTATCGTGAATTTTAGGATGAGGTGTTTGATTTTTCTTTTTTTATGAGGGAATCATCGTACAGTTGAAACGCAATCCGACACTTAAATTATTATAAATCTAAATTTGAACAATAGCTTGAATCATCTTGCTCCGGAGAACGAACCAGATTTAAAAAAGAAGAAGAAGAAGAAGAATACTTTCATCGCGAGGAACAAAAGAGAGTAACCGCACCTGCCGATCGCCGCGGTATAAGAAAAAGAGAAAAAATTTAACACACAAGGTAGCGCGCGCAAAGCCCATAAGATAAGGAATATATATATATATAAGAAAAGACAGCTGATATCAACGGTTACTACATGCCGTTATGGCATAGATAAAAGTGAGTAACTTCTTTTTTTTTCTTACAACGTATGAGCTTTTATATTCACAATGAATCGCGTTAATCGATGAAAAGTACAATCGACGAGTAATAAAACGCGAAAAGGAAATAATCCGAAAGATAATTGACAATTCGCTCCCTTCGATATTCTTTTTTTTACCCTCGCGCAAGCGAGAAGAAGAAGAATTTCTTCGCGTCGCCGTCCGAATTATTAGCTTCGGTAATCACGGTTATTCGAAGGCGCGCGCCGGCAGAATGGATAAATCTCGAATCTGTAATTTATTTTCCCAAGCAAATCGAACGCACTCTTTTTTCTGTATTGCGAAATCAGAGCAAACGAAGGATGATTACAGTTAAAGCAACTAACGCTTTGACTCTAATTGCGTTGAACAATGAAAGTTGCGTGTATATGGATGGAGAGTTTTAGCTTCGTCTTATAGTAAATAGTATTTCTTCGATAAAAGAAAAAAGAAGAAGAATCTTTATTAAAATCGTATATGCTCTACTTTCTTTTCTCCCGAAACAACTAAACAATTCTATTTGACTCGTAGTCACGTTTCAAACAACATAACACACTTCTAAATCACTAATTAACCCTATAACAACCCCTTCGTATACGTCGTTTCTCGCGGCTGAACGCGCCGAAATAATTAACCATTTTCCCGGTATACTTGCGCCGATAATTGCTATACGGATATTAGCTTCTCTCTCTCTCTCTCTCTCTCTCTCTCTCTCTCTCTCTCTCTCTCTCTCCAGTTGACGAATGAATCGACAAGCTGCGCAAAAGTTATAAAAAGAAAAAAAAAAAGAAAAGGCTTCTTATTTCCTGGGCGCACGGAGAAAGAGAAAGAGAGACACCGATCACTTCTGCGAAAGATTCTCCAACGAACAATTACCGCAGTAATGACCAACTCTACAGCGAGCGCGGCAAGCTAATAACGCGCTTCACTGCTCCTTTTTCTTTTTTTCTTTTCTTCTTTCTCTCTTCAAAAGGTTTGTAAATAGAATTGTTGTCTTTTTGTTTTTTTTTTGCTTTCAAATTGAAATCAAATTCGGAAACGCGTCGTCTATACACTCTAAAAGCGGAGAGAGAGACGGCGACGCGGGTACACAAACTGAAACATTTATGAAGAACATCCATTAAGCTTGCACCCTCGTCGTCGTCGTTGCGCTGCCTGCGGATCCCTTTTGCGCAAAAAAAAAACTCATGCATATACGCACCCTATCCCTTCAGTGTGCAGATTGCGGAAGGAGAGAAAGTAGGTAAGAAGAGAAGAGCGTTATCGACGAGAAATTATCTTAATTCGACGTAAAAAAAAGGGCCGCTCTGGCTCATTATCGCAGCTTATCTATCACACAACGAACCCCTTATTCGTTTGGCTCGAGTGCCAAAAAAAAAAAAATCGATTTTTTTCTTATTTTGCACACGCTTTGAATTGTAATGAGAAAATTTTATACTTCGTTTATCTTCTCTTTTGTTTTTTTTTTTTTTGGTGTGTAATATACATCGGACGATGATGAGTTTCACTTTTTCATTTTTTTTCCCTTCTAAGAGAGAGATAGTGTAAGTATGAGGGCTGTTACTGATTTATGGGGGACACGATATATAGGCCCCACGCATCATTTTTCTGGATTAAAATATGAAGGCAAACGTTATTTTTCTCTCTCTCACTCTCTTTTTTTTTTTTGATTGAGTCTTTATGTCGAGATTATTACACGACGTTTAATATATAAAACGAGGGGGGTGAATTGTTTGAATAGTTAATGAGGATGCAGGTCGATTTATACAAAGCTCTCTCCGAGCAAAAGTTTTCGGGAAACAAAGAGCAGCAGAAGCAGCAGCAGCAAAACTAAGAAATAATCACGCTCCGTTAATCACTACGCGAAGGCTCTTTATCCCCCCCTGTCGTTTTAGCAAGAGACGGGAAGAATCAAAGTGAAATTATCCTCGAATATCCGAACTTGCACCCTCCGTAGTGTCGCTCTGTTAACATACTTTATTTATGCCGCGCGTTGAAACTTTGGGCACCGAAAAGGGCTGTGTGTATAACGAAGTATCGCAAGTGAAATTCTTTCCGAGAAAGAAGAACAAAAAAAATAAACGAAGAAACACAAGAGGGTTGCACAGACTTACACACACACACAACACAATACAATGCAACGACTAATAAGGAGTAAGGCTGCAAAAGCCTTAGGGCAAAAGCTTTTTAATGAGAGACGACGACGACGTTGCTGCTGCTGCTGTGCCGTATATGATATATCCTCGCTCGCTTCGCGCAGATGTCCATTCTTTTGAGAGAGAGAGAGAGAGAGCTAGTATATACTATATAGCTCTCGCGGGAATCGCGCAGGGTGTTTACGAGCGTTCGTTTTATCGCTAACGTTGTCGGGGATACTACTGTGATCTTTCGCTCTCATCTCTCTTTCGTTTTTATAGCTTTCTTATACTTCTG
Source organism: Galeopsomyia nigrocyanea (assembly GCA_035047105.1). Lineage (NCBI taxonomy): Eukaryota > Metazoa > Arthropoda > Insecta > Hymenoptera > Eulophidae > Galeopsomyia > Galeopsomyia nigrocyanea. Next base: position 6,239,136 of record JAWWMK010000021.1, on the reverse strand, counting down.
TGCGCTATAAGGGTTTTTTGATTTTTCTCGAAGACGAGTGTGTGCGAGAATTGTTATAAAATGAAGTTTCTTTTTTCTGTGAGTTTGTGTAAGAAACATCTGTCGTGACTTTTGGTTTTTCTTCTTTTATAATACTCTGACGACGTCGAGATGTAATTTCTTTGTTTTTTTGTTTTTGTTTTGTTTTTTTTTTTTTTAAGGATGTTTTCACTTTTGAATGGTCGAGTGAAAGGGATTTTATTATTTTATTTTCGAAAGACAATTCACTTTTCATCGGACCCACGTGTGCTTGCATTACTTTCGTATATATTTATAGACCAACCCCATATTCACATTTTATTTTTTGGTAAAAAAAACTCCATATTATCGACATCTCTTATACGTATACAGCTATCAAACTCACCAAACATTTCCTATACATCCCCATCTCCCACACGATACAATGTACATACTTATACTGCGTGCACACATGGCATCGTCGTCATGGTTAATTTAAAAAAAAAAAAAAACGCACGAACATTTGCGTACAGAATCGGAAGCAGCAGCATGCATGCCTGCCTGTAAATTCACGGTCGATTATTATTAGGGCGTTTGCCTTGGCTTGTGCGTCTGAGGCGAGCTACTTTTCTTCTCCCTTTTTTTTTCTTCCGCACACGGTGAAGGGCAGCTCTCGCGTTTCCTCCTTGTTTTTTTTTTTTTTTTATCAGTTTCTCACGATATATATTGCGTTATATATCTATGCGCTATTTTCTCGAGGAAAGTCGAGAGAAAGAGAGAAAAATTAACTGGTTGATCGATCGATCGTGCGTTGCGTAAGTTAATTAGTTGATTTTTATTTGATAGTGCGTGTTTAAAAAAAAAAATTGAGAGATGTTTCGCAAACATCCATATGGAAATTTCGAAGTTATAGTAGGCGGATTTTTTTTTTTCAGCATGGAAAATTGCGCGCTTTGATTGCGGCAGCACACGGCTGTCAATTAGTATCGATTTCGCGTATACTTAAGTAATAAGGATATATTAATAATTAATCCGCGAATGTGTCCGACATTGCAATAACTATAGCACGCGATGAAATTCTAATGGATTTTGAATGATGTACAGTGATGATTATTGAGTGTGAAATCAACTCGCTTTCACGATATTATTTTATTAAATTACTAACTGAATATCGAAGAGCGAAAATTTAAAAAATTGATTTCTGTCATTCGAAAGTTCGAAAGTATTTGAAAATTGAAAGTCTCTCGATTATCGACAGGGTCGAAGCAAGAAAATCCGCTACGTTATCCAACAGTGGCAGCACCGTCTGGTCGTCGTCTCGCGCAGCAGAGCCAAAACAAAAAATCACAACACCTCCAAAACAACCTCATTATCGTCGTAAGCCGCACAAACTTCAAGACTTTCGCAAGTGAGCCTAAGCTGTAATTCACTCGATTATTACGTAAAAAGCACGTGTTTGGAATACACGAAAAGAAAGGAAAAAGAGTCGAGGAGGTACGTAAGCATATCAAACATGTGAAGATGTATATGTCCTTATATAAGAGCATGACTAGAGCACTAATCTTGGTGTTCAACCCTGAATATTACACTGGAAATTTGACGTTTTGCAGGTCATCAGAAGGTCTGATGCCTCTTCGAATACTCTCTTTGCATACAAAATTATACAATATCATGAGAGATTTATGAGATAGTAGTTTGCAGTATATGTGCATCTCTGTTTATGATTCATAAGAAGAGGTAAAGTTGTTAAAGAGGTGAAAGATCACTCCTATAAAAATTAATGTAAGGTTGTTCAACATTTGTGCTGTGCGCAGAATCATTTATTTATTCGATGCAGTTGTTTCCATTACCTGGAAAAGTACCCATATTTTTATAAATAATTAAAACACAATTGGAATGATAAAAACCTTGTAGGAAAATCATAACACTTTAATCAGAGCAAGTTTAAAGTGTGGAATGTAGCATGAAAAAATTGTAAAACAGGTTTACTGCTCAATTACATTAATGAGTTTCTTCGTTCGAGCAGACAGTTTACTGTGTTTTACAAAAAATACAGCTTGAAATAAAAGTTTTTAATAGTTTTGATTAGATACACAACGAAATTTTCATTTACAAGCTTATGAACCAAAATTAAAAAAAAAAAGCTTTCATTCAGTTTTATAATCATTCTAATAAGACTGAATATTGAGAGAAAGCCCTTCATGCACATTCACAATTTAAAACTAGTTCTCCAAATTTCGTAATTCAATCACGAAAAGGCAAACAAAAAAAAATTAAAAAAAATATAAAATTTTCCAGGCAAAATGCACGTGAAAGAGGAAGACAAAGTACTGGACGCCAATCAATGGCGCGTGGAAGCTCGGGCAATCATCAGCGACGTGCGTCAGCACGTGCGAGACTTGCGAATCAGCGACGAGCCAGCGCTACGTAGCAGCAACCGTGCGATATACTTGAACTTGACGACCCTCGAGGGTTTGGAATTTTGCGTGAGATTGTCGCCCGAGGGATTCGGCATAGTCGGCAATAAACATGATTGCGCGGATAACGTCGATACCGATAATCTCCAGTACTTCGAGACTATCTACGCACTTCTGGACTCGATCAGTCCGCAGTACAGGAACTCCTTTGGAAATAGCCTGCTGGACAGGCTCCAGCGATTGAGCGATGGCCGGACGCGATGATGACTGCGGTTATTTTTTGATGGATGTTTATATCGATGGAGGGTGCTTGCGCGTGTGGAAGTTGTTATTAATTGTTGGGTATCTGTTTTGTAGTGTTATACGGACAAGGTCGGAGTTACAATTGCATTTTATTTTCGACGAATAACAATTGTTTTTGGAAAACATATAAGTATTATAAAAGAGATGAATTTTGCTGGTTAAAATGATTTTATCCCAGAGACGACTATCAAATATTTGTTATTTACTTACATAATTGTGATGAATTTGCTTTTTTTTTTGTAACATGTGATAAAACGTTATCGAGCTACTTATTATAAATAAATCTACACAAGTTTATCAATCATTACGACTACAATATTTCGCCGTCAAAACAAAAATCGCAAACTTCCGTCGAATCATCATCATCATCGCTCGAGCAATGTGTAAAATCATCGCTCTAATACTATATGCGTACATAGACAAAGTGCGCATTGAGCATTTGCAAGCGCAACGAGCGTCGAAGGCCGTAGCTCCATATGAAAATCCGAAAGGAGAATTCTTGCATTGCTCTGTGTCCTTAAGATATCTCTCTTTCTCTCTCTCTCTCTCTCTCTCTCACGGTATTCATATAATAATCATGCTAACTAGGCGTGTGAAATCGAAATATTGTACTCATTTTTGTTTTGTCTAACAACATTGTTTATACCTGGCAAGAGATAGTAGATTTTCTTTTTTGGCTTATAAACAAGGAAATTCAAGATTTTCTTTTTTGGCGCTCGTCCACTCCCTCGCAATCGAAAATCGACAGCCAAGTTTTAATTCGACGCAACGTACACATATATGTATATATGCCAGCACGTGAATTTCGCATTCGATCTGCCACGTGCTATAAAAAAAATCAATGACGTAATGGATCTTGATCCATTCAAAAAAGGAGAAAGAGTTTGAAAGTTTTGACAATACGACGCTCACTCACGTGCGCGTGTACTCATCGCCGATTTTCGTTTATATTTAGAGTGGGATGTTATATATATGTACATCTCTCTCGGCTGCCGGTGATAGAATGATTGGCATTTACATGTCTGTGACTCATGCCGCATCGAAATTTCGAGCGCCGATCTCTCTCTCTCTCTCTCTCTCTCTCTCTCTCTCTCTCTCTCTCTATGGTATGTATCTGATGTGTATATATTCAACTTTCTATATACGTCATTTCTTTTATTATAATCTTTTTTCTCTCAATGAATGTCGAATCGTGCGTAATTTAAATGACGACATTGTATGTTATTAATTATTTCTGACTGAAAGAAAATAAAGGAATGCGCACACCCCACGTAATAACAATTTCGAGTGTATCTCTCGAATTGCTGTGCTTTTTCACTATCTCATTATATATCTTTTGTGGCTTATCATCGTGTCTCTCGTAATAATCGTGAATTCTCCATCAAAGCGAACGGAACGCGCGCGCGCGTGGTTTTCTTTTAATAAAAATCTCAGTTATGTATTTTAGAAAATCAGTTGTTTTCACTTCGGCCGCCGTCGCCGCGCGATCGTCCGATGGAAAAGTTGCACGTGGCCGGCGCCTCGACTCTCCGCGATGCGTGCTCAGATATTTTTATCACCGCCGACGATTATGCAATGAAAATATATGAATTTTCGTTTTTCAGCCAAGGCCTTGAAGATAATGCCTTTGATATTTCTTTAATGTCCGATTTTAAAGTGCGAATGATTTCATTTTTTTTTTTTTTTGCTGCGGTAATAGGAAACGAACAATAAATAGTTTCCGAGATTGATAAATAAAATGTGCTTGCATCACTTTCAAGTTGTATACAAATATCGAGCGTGAAATTTTATTATAACGCGCAGTTTATACATGCGATTAGTAATAAAACAGTAGTGATATGAAAAAAAAACAATTCGAACATGATACCAAGCCAATTAAGATTACAAAGTTGCGTCAGAGTTGAAAATTTCGCGAGCGTTGCTCTAGAAAGAAACGGAAAAATATATTACAGCGTAACGATAAAAATAAAAAAAACGCTTATTTTAGCATTAAGTTGATGGATAGTTCGCGAAAAAAAAAATATATACACTTTTTTTCGCGATGCGTCTCGAATATTATTTCCGTAACTTTCTCCGACCCGCGAGTCCCGCAATTTTCTGCGCGGCGATTTAATTTTCTCTCGGGTAAAGCGCGTAATCCGACGACGACATCGATAACAACATGTTAATCTTGATTTCATCCGATCGTCTTATTACACCTTTTCTTTTATTTTGCAATGTATTTCAAAGATTGCGCGTGAGATCATCGATATGTTTCAACAATGAACCGATTGTTCGATATTTTCGGAGCTGAAGAAATTTTTTAAAAATGCGCGGCAAACGGTGACGTACGTTTATTAATCGACGAATAAAAATTCCACGCGCATTTTGAAACCGCAGAGAACAACCCCCACCCACCTACTCGCAGCGCGGGCAAAGCACCCAAAAATAAACAAAACAAACTCGCGCATTCTTCGATCCTTCCGTTCGCCTCCGCGAACACGTAATCTACCCGAGTAAAATACGCGGTGACTCGCGTGCTCTACGCGCGAGTGTGTGTGTGTGTGAGAGAGAGAGAGAGAGAGAGAGAGAGAAAGAGAGAGACGCCATTATAGAGATACTCCCGCGGCGTTGTGTCAGTATACTGTCAGTAGCAGTCGAGTGCTCGTCGCCGTCAGCCGCCAAGCATAGCCAGCAGCAGAGTGGCAATAGAGCAGCGATAATATCACACACTCGCGGAGGTGCAGCGCCAGGACACACCCGGAGGTGGGTGTCATTGACATCGAAGTGCATTGTGTGTTGGCACTTTTGTTTTTGTTGTCGTGCGAAATATAGAAGCTGCGTGCTGCTGCACTTTCCGATACACGACACATCTCTATACTCTCGTGTGCTCTGTTGTGGGAGAGTTCGCGTATGTGAGGAACGTGTGTGTCTATGTGTGAAAGTGCGAACGATTGGGGGATTTAATGTGGTCATCTGTCATCTCTCTTTCTCTCTCTCCGATGCGACGAGTGCGTGTTATAATACTATACTGCAGTTTTGTCGCGCGAGTTAGTTGAGAAATAAAAGAAAGATAGTTTTTTGTTGTTGGTTGATTGTTGTTTGTTGTCGCGAGGATGATGATGGTGATTTAATGAGGTTATAAGTAATTGTGATTGTGGTTTGCTGTGTAATAAAGTATACATACATACGTTGCTTTCTAAAAAGAATGCTGCCGCCACTACTGTTGCTGCGCGTGTTTTTTACACGCTGATGAGCAAAAGGTTAAATCCTGTGCGTGAGGCTGCTGCTGTTGATTGAATCATCATCAAACCCATGAGGGTTTTTCACTAATAATAACCATTGAGATACTAACTATCTTTTTTTATATTTTTTTCAATGACATGTCATTTGTTGACCTGTTACTGAACTTGAGCTGCTCATTAGTAGCTGTGCAATTTCAATTTAATACAATAACACTGCTTATTAGCAAATTTAATTATAATAACTGGTTTTGTTACAATTGTAGAATAGAAAGACAAGTAATTAATTTAACATTTACAAATGGAATTTATTAAGTTAATGAACAGCTATGTGTAATGATGATAAACTGTAATGATCTAATTAAACTAAAGTAAACTATGGTGTGGTTACTCGAATATTGATTTTACACTCTAACTTCAGTAATAATATTTTAGTATGCAAAGATAACATGTATCACATTAGAGTGACTCATCTAAAGTATTCTTGATACTCTCAACTTATCAAAAGTTTCTTTCAAGACTTATAGCTTCTAGACAGTTTTCTTATCAACTGCTTTCATTGACATATGCGTCAAAGCCATTCGGTATGAGTCACATGTGACAATTTTAGTCAGTAATCTTCAATAGAATCTTTACGGCGAATGAACAACTCATGTTTAAGCATAGCTAATGAAGCTCAACTGCTCTATGATGTTAACTCTAGCTAAGAACAATTACAAATGCTGTGCCATTTGTGTATTCAAACACGATTAGACAAATGCATTTAACTCGAATTATCACAATTGGGAGTATTTCTTGATTGCGACGAACTGTCCATTCACAGTTTCAGCACTTAGATAAGATATTGCAGCAACAAAAAAATTAAAAAGTAAAACAATGATTCAACTTCAACGATACTAGCAAACCACAATAACTCTATGACTTATCCCTCTTGTCCACAAATGATAAGAAGAAAAGAAAAAAAAATAGAAACCAAGAATGAAACGAGTTCAACGTTATCAATTGTTTGTGCTTTCGAAAGAGAGAGAGAGAGACATAGAAAAAAGAAAAACTAAAACTAGCATAAACGATAAAGAAAATGTGTAATACTCTATTTTTATTTCTCTGCAGATTTATGAAAAAAGCTTGACAGATGTTAAACAAAATCAGCACCGCTTTCCAAGTGGGAAGGTATGGCTAGCTTGACGGTGACAACCTCAAGCAAAAGCAGCTCGAGAAGTACATCACCCAACAGAGCTAACCAACCTGGTCAGCAACAGGTCACCAGCAGCAGCTCAGATCACACACCTAAGTCGCGGAATGCTAGCGCGACGTAAGTTCCTTCTTCTTCTTCTTTTTTTTCATTTTCATTTAACTCCTGTACCGACGATGTTCAGTATATACATAATTGTATAGAATTCCTCAGAAGGAAAAAAAAAACACACGCAACTTTTTTTTTCTATGTGATTCTAATTTTCTCAAGAAAAGTTGATAGTATAGTTGCATAATTCCGAATGATACCGCACACGAGCAAGAAAAAACAAATGAGTTTAGTCATTTTGCATGAATAACGAGTATATAGTACCCGTGTGTTTTTTTTTCTCTCTCATCATCGTGGAATATTTGCTCAATTGAGACACACGAAGCCAATGAAATCGACATCCAATCGAGCGAGCAATTGTGCACAGTGATTGCAACACGTGCGACGTTTTAAGAAAAAAAAAACAACACGTCTTGTTACTAATGTTTTATTGGAAATAATTAGAACAGTAGCGCGAGAGCGAAGCTTCATCATATATATATATAACACAGGGTCATCGCGTGACCGGAAAAAAACGGATAAATTATAGTGCACGAACTCGTGGAGAATATTGAAAAAAAAAACACTGAAATTTTGCAATCTTAATTCTCGGCAGAACCTACCGGCTGCACCATCACCATCACACGAAGGCACAAACACACATCGACACAGCACACGCATAGAAAACGTGACAAGCTACGAGCGAACGTCCAACAACGAGGTATATCTCGTTTTTTTTTTTTTTGCTTTTTGTTTGTCTTCGTCGATTAAATATCGAGGGTGGTGGAGACAACACAAGCGGCGGATGATATAAATTTGATTGGAACTAATTGAGCTCTCTCTCTCTTTTTCAAGCGTGCGTGTGAGTCATCGAAAAAAATTTCGCTGCTTAATTCGATTGAGCTTATAGTAGTAGTATGTAATATATGCTAATGGAAACGACAAATTGAAGCGAATAGCCGAAAAAAGAAGACGCGAAAGCAAACAGTTTTCTTCTTCCTTGTGTCACTTCTTTTTGAAAACTTTATAGTATGTTTCTCAGAAATTTAATGTTTATAAGCTCGCGACAATTATGTTTAACACGCGCTAATTGAAATGGAATTTACTTTACGTGGAATGCTGGAATAAATTCAAATTCACTTAAGGAGGCTTTAAATTTAATTTTATTGGTGACTCATACATACGTACATACATGCGTTTGAAAGTATTTCCTTGAACGGCTTTACACGCGAGAGAAAGAGAGATCTGATAAATACCATTCAAATTATCGAAATATCTTATTCCATTGAAGCTTTATCATCGTGTTATGTTTGGTTCATTCTCGAAAATTGAATTACTAACTTTGCGGTACTTTTTTTTTCAAAACTCGATATTCGAAAACTACGGCTTCTCTATAACAAACATCGTCATTCACGCTTCAATTAACACGTCTCAAATTGGATTGAATTCCACACACTCGATTGTAGCTCACATTTACACAATAATACACGAATATATCCATTACATATTCGAAGAAACTTATCTTGTCCTCAAAATTTCCCAATCAAGCAACTCAAATTACCAGCTAAGAAAAAATTATCATAAGCACGCTAAACATTCGTCGATCTCACTAACTATACACAGCCAACAAGCGACGACGACGACAACAACAGCAGCAGCAGGTGAAGCTGGAGCCGCGATGAAAAGCAGCAGCGCTGGTGGTGGTGGTGGTGGTGGAAGTAGTACACGGCAAAGGTCACCAGGTGCAATGGCACGAGCAACAGCGGCGGCAGCGGCAGTAGCGGTTGCAGCTAATGACTCGACCCTCGACGAGTCGGTGGCAAATGTGTCTTTTCTCTCGGGCGACGTCGAGGATCCATCCATCGACGATGATGCTGCTGCACTTGTGAGTTTCTTTTCAGGATTTGTGAGTCATCGCCGTGAATTTAACTTTCGCCCTAAATGAACTTTCGTCGTGTGCTCGTCGCAGCGCAATTGGAAAGTTTCGTTTATCAATTACAAGCTCGAATTATTGCTTGATCACGCGGTTTTCACTCGTACAGGTCGTCGCGGATAAGTATATAGTACAGAGGAAACGAATCGAGCAAGGTAAAAGTAGCGGTTTGTAAAATCAATTGGTTCATTCGAATCGGGAGGAAAGACATAGCGATATCTAAAAATAATTTGTGTACGTTTCCTCGGGGATAAAGGTCACGAGTCGTATAAGGAATCGCGTGGACTTTTTTTTTTGCCCGCGAGCTTCGTTTTGCCTCTGGAAATGGATCGATGACGATGCGTACATATCGAAGAAAAAAAATCTTTTCTTGCAGTTATCGAAAAAGATGACATTTGTACTACTATAATGATGATGAGCCTTTTTTTTTAATAGCGCGTATAACGTACTGGAAATGACTTTGTATTATCGGTAAACTAATGACTCGGGTGATTGAATATTCTATCAAAATCCAACAACAAAAAAGTTTCGTTTTTCCTCATAAGTAACTAATCTATCATTACAATGTCTCGTTTACACTGTAATAATCAATCATACTTTGTCGGCAGGACGTAAAAAATTCATTGATGTCAATTATTACAGGTGGACACATCGTACGGCCACGGGGGTCAGCAGTCGTTTATGTCGAACGGCTCGTCGGAATTATTGGGCGTCGACGACGTCGACAGCAGAGCTCGCCAGGCGATCGAACACATACAAAACAAAATTGCCAAAACGCGCGAACTCATCAGGACCGAGCAGACTACCAGAGATGGTTAGTAATATAGAATTTCGGGCAGAAGTTTCGTTTGCTTATGCTAATGAGTTGCTAAAGTAAATATGGTAGCGCCAGAAACCCGCTTGTTATATCATCGTCGAGTTTACGGAGTTTGTTGACACGCGCGATCTTTGGCAAATACTCATTAAGACTTTTTTTGTGTTTTATCGATAACGCGTCGGGAATTTTACTGGTAGATTTTTTTGTTCACTCGATCGAAAATTATTATTTACGTTTGACGTTGCAGAGAACGTGAACGAGTATCTGAAGCTGGCGGCGAACGCCGACAAGCAGCAACGCACGCGGATAAAGACGGTCTTCGAGAAGAAGAATCAAAAGTCGGCGCACAATATCCTCCAGCTGCAGAAGAAACTCGACAGCTACCAAAAGAAGCTCAAGCATTACGAGCAGAATGGTGCACATATTTCTCATCGACAGCCACGCGAAGTCCTGAGGGACATGGGACAAGGCTTGAAGTACGTTTGTTACATGCAATGGTTAATCGAAGCTTTGCATGAAATGTCTTTTTTATAGTTAGTTGACTTTATAAGCGATCGAAATGGAAAATTGCTAGTTCGATTAGATTTAGCTATCATGCAAAAGAAAAAATAGGATTTAGTTATCAAAACGTACGAGGACGTCCGTGCTTCAAGCTATTTGATTTTGTTTTAGCATATTCATTTTCCTATAAAACACATCGATGAATATTCCATGATAATGAACTGTTCTTTCTAATGAAACATATTTTTGAAACATTGATGCGGGGACAACTACAATCGACATTTGTTACATAGACCAACCAAGTTATTTCATGCGAGTTTCAAAAAAAAACATAAGCTAATTGATTTATTTTTAAATGCTCTTGTTGTTCATTTAGAAATGTAGGTGGTAATATTCGTGATGGAATCACTGGATTCTCGGGGTAAGTTCAAGCACGTTTACCATAAAAATTGACATTACTATACTTTACTGTAGACAAAGATTAGTTATGTAGACTTTTACTACACTAATAAATTAATAGAATCGATATTTCATCCTGTATCTTCAGCTAATATTTCAATAGTCACTATTATTTCTTGTAATTTTATTAACCTATTATGTAGCGATCATACAAGAATTTTTTAATAATACAACATCTCTCTAATTACAGAAGCGTCATGTCCAAACCGCGAGAGTTCGCGCACCTGATAAAAAACAAATTTGGCAGTGCCGACAATATAAACAGTATATCACGTAAGTTAACACCAGGCAATATCATAATGCATTAATGTAATGTACATACATTTTAATGAACATTAAGCTCACTGTATCGTCGCAACGTGCCTCGCATACAAAATTACAACTCACGCCTTTGAAACACTTTCACCTAATTCGAAGTAAAAAAAAAAATAAAGAATACAAATTCACTCGTAATCGCTTCTGTCACATCCGCAATTGGCATAAAGTGCAATTTAACACTAGCACTGCCTGTTTTTGCTTGGTCTTGCAGTAGAAAGCAAAACAGAGCGGTTACAGTTGAAAAGACTTCACTTTCTATCTATCTCACTACTTGACGTGACGCACTTGTACAAACTCACACTTGTCGAGGTCGCTCAGAGTTTACAGAATCTCGTTCTGTTTATCTTATCCAATACTGGTGATTCGTCTATTGGTTAAATGGCTTGAAAAGATAATACAAAAATTTTTTTTTTTTCATACAGTTGTCGGTTGTCGGTTGAAAGCGAAGTTTTTTCGTTGCAAGTGTTACATTCAATTGCAACAAAATTTTCAAAGTTTACATGATTTGTTTATAGTCAAAATTTCTCATTCAAATCACTCAGATAAACAGTCATCATTCAAACAGATAAAACATTCAGTGAAAAAAATGCGAGACTGCTGCGTCGAGCCATCACACTGAAAAGAAATTATTCAAAATTTCTTGCTCAAGTTTCTCAACTTAAGAAAAAAAAACTTCAATTCGGCAACACGATTTCTTTTCTCAGTGCATCATCTCATCTCAAAACAAAAAAAAAGAAAAAAAAAACTGATCAATCTCTGTGTTCAAGCCACCCATAAAACAAAAGCGTATTGGATAAGTGACAATGAGAAAAAAAAATTGACGACTAACAGCCGAACGTGTTTGTTGTGCTCTGTGCTCTCTCTTCTGACCGCAGATGGCTCGACCTTTTATGTAAACGATACGACCCGTGCAACAGGTAACAACGCCGACAGCGGAAGTGCCGAGGACGAGGGTAACAAAGTACACCACGGCTCGGCAACGTTGCCAGGTGGTTGTAGCCTCGGTTCGAATAACAGTGGTGCCGGAGCCGTTGGTACTGGCGGCCAGACAGGTGCAGGTGGCGTCAAATTCCCCTCGGAGGAGGGCTCCGTGTGCTCGAGCGTGACCAGTGAAAGTGGACCCGGCAGTCGTGGTCAAGGACACACTTGTGCGGCTCACGATGGTAACAGGACTTGCAGCTTGAAGTCTATCTTCGCCGAGCTTCAGGAGCATAGGGAAAGCTTCGATAGGTTTAGAGAGAGACTCGAAGCTTTGAAGGTGAGTTATCATTGGATTTTAGTACGTTCCAGACGATAAAAATTTTAAATCAATTTGCAGACGGTGCAGCAAGAAGTGAGCTACCTGTCGCAAGCATTGCAAGAGGAGCGTTTCCGTAGCGAGCGACTGGAGGAGCAAATCAACGACTTGACGGAGCTGCATCAGAACGAAGTGGAGAACCTGAAGCAAACGATTACCGACATGGAGGAGAAGGTTCAGTATCAGAGCGAGGATCGATTGCGAGACATACACGAGATGCTGGAAAGCTGCCAGACGAAAATCTGGAAGATGGAGCATCAGCAGCAACAGCATCAGCAATACGTCACTCTCGAGGGCCTCGACAACAGTAATGCGCGTGCTCTCGTCGTTAAACTCATCAACGTTGTACTGACTGTGCTGCAAGTCGTACTGTTGCTTGTTGCCACTGGTGCTGGTATCATGATGCCGTTCCTCAGGACAAGGTGAGTGCCTGTACAGTTTTTCTTTTCTTTTTCTTCTCGTTCTTTACTTGTTCTTCATTAACAACTTCATCGACTCATATATTTGATTGTTGTTGATGGACTAACGACTTTCCTTGATTAAATTGCGTCGATGGATGTGTGAATTTCTTTGTGAATTCTTTTTGTTCGTTCATTCGTGTGTCTAAACAATGTTTATCAAAAATTCAATTACACCTGAAATTCACACAGCTATCAGAGACGAAAGAGAAACACGCACAACTTTTTTCTCGTATACACACTCGATCCGTCTTTGTCGCACAAACTTTTTTTCATTCACAAAAAAAAAAGAATCATCACTGAGCATTCTGTCATCTCCACCTACGCCTAAGAAACGTTTTATTATTTGCTGGCATATCTCATCTGTTTTATTTTGTTTTCCTCCCGCCTTTGCGGGCGCGGGGCTGTGTTTTCGCGTTCTGTTTCAGCTGTACTAAGCCCCATTGTTTCATGTGCAGGGTGCGCATATTGACCACGACATTCGTCGTGCTGGGAATAGTGTTCGTGCTGAAGCAATGGCCCGAAGTGCACGACGTCGGTAGCCACTTGATGCGCCATCTCAAACAGACTCTCGCCGTCAAGTAGCATTCCTTCGTCGATCATCGCAACCTCGTCGTAGTCCTCGTCTTCGCCGTCGTTGAACTTCGCTGCACATTGACACACCGAGATTATTTAAATGTTTAGGTTTTCTCTTTTCTTTTCTTTTCTTGTCTTTCTACCGTGCACGTGATTTAGCTTTCTACGTACAGATGTGTATGTATGATGCCACAGAGAGGTTGGACGAGTTTTCGAGGATCGAGTCAATAAGGGCGAAAGAGAGTGCTTTGTTATATATGCCAAGGAAACTCGTCCATTCTCTTGATTAAAGTGAGCTTTCCGAGTGATTACGTCGGTCGGTCGGTCGATTATATACGGTTCGCAAGGATAATTGGAAGTGCTCGAGTTCCTTATTCTTCTTTTTTTATCTTTAAATCATTGTGTATATTTAATGATATTTTTTATTTAGTACGTATATATTTTAAATTTTTCGTAGCTGTATGTACAACGTCGTCGTCCTTTTTTTTCTCCTTTCTTTTTTTTTTTTGTTATTTAGTATCGCGCCGCCGCTCACGAGACGAGCGTTTATTATACGTAATTATATTTTTCTATGGATGTCGCTTTGACAATACCAATGGCTTACGAAATCACGATGTGAGAAAAAAAATTCTATGTAACGTCTTACGTTTCCTCCTCGCTGACGACAAAATCAAACTCTCATATATTTATTCACCGTATAATCTGTATATTATGTTTTAATTAGGAATGTGATAGCGAAAAAAATACGATTTTTCCTTACTGTGTAACGTGTGTAGACAAAAAATTGCAAAAAAAAAAAAAACTCGGTCGAGACGTGAACATGTCCCTCCAACAACAGAATAAAACAAGAGACAAAAAATAAGGAACAATTTTATCCATATCCATGAAAACTGTTAAAAAAAACAAAGAGAAAACCACGCGAACTATAGAAAAGTGTTGCTAATCGTCCAAGTAACTAGCGCATAAGGCAAAAAACAGTGTAAATTCATTATAGATGAGAAATAGTTTAATTAGTAAAAAAATCCAAGTAAGCACGCTACACTTGCACGCTATAGTTTCTTCTCACCACTGTGTAAGATATATACATATATTATAAATATAACGAAATATACGTAGCGAAGATTATAGATTTTTGTCCGTCGTCGTTATAGGTTATTACATTATAGCACACAATTACCATCGTGTAGCTTTCGTTCGCTCGCGCTCTCGAGGAGAACATACATACATACACATACCGAGTTCAGTATGCAGTAAACTACAACCTAACAAAGATCGTTTTTTGACTGATTCATTCGTTTTTTCGAAAAGAAAAAGACAAATTTTTTTCTCTACTTGCGACAATAATTAAACGATTAATTAGTCGAGAGAGATAATTTTAGTTCGCTTGTATGTGTAATATTCTCATTTACTGCGTACGGAAAAGGCAGAGACAATGAAGAAAAAAAATAAATAAAAAAACGAGATAAAGACTGATCATCTGGTTGACGATCTTTATATAGGACTGTTCTCTTCTTTCTATCTTTCTCTTTTTTCTTTCTAATCTTTCATTTGCGAACTGATAAAAAGCCGCGACGAGGAGTGTAACATTTTTTTTTTGGCACGTGTAACAGTTCAAACATTCCCAGTATTTTACAGCGACGGAATAACTGATGGAAAATTGACGAAATCGCAGACGGAAATACGCCTCTCTCAGTCAAAATAATTTTCTACGTTTATAAAAGCGAAAAAAAATTCTGCATGTGCGTGAACGCACTTTGTAACTGGGTGTCAATATGTAACAAAAATTTTCTATATTCAAAGCTATATAGCGAAAATTAAGAATTGAGATATTAGAAAATTCAATTAACACCTCTTAACAATTGATTCAGTGTTGGAAGTCGACGCTAGGTAGCTGATTAAATGACGTTTTCTTCGTCATTAATTTGTGACTTTTTTATTTGGTGATCGAACATTGCTTGTAACTAATATGTAATTGAAATGTTGTCTATAATATCAGCTAATCGATTTTTTCTTGAATGTGTAACATTTCTACATACTTTATAATGCTGATGTTTATTATCTCTATTCCTAACAATTTTTATAAATTCATTGAATATTTATCACTTCTCTATTATTGAATGTGTAAAATTTTAATAGCTACAAAAGATTCTAAATGTACTACCAACACTGATGTCTAATCTTGCAACTGATTCTAAATGACGTTGAAAAATAATCTCAATGTCGATGAAAGAAAAATCTTAATACATTCTGCTAAACGCAAAATTAATTTGAATCGCGCGGAGGCGTGCATAAAAAAAACTCTGCGATTGTTTTGAGCTTGCACCATTTGTCAATGTTTTTTCCTCTTTCGAGTATGTGTGTAACGGCAATTGAGAATTGAACGAAAAAAAAAATATCTCGGTTCTGGAAAAAAGAATAAACGAATATTTGTTCCTAGTAAGTTTAATAATGCGAAACGAAAACTAAAATATATCGTGCTCTCTGTCTTTGACTCTCTTTTTTTTTGTTACGCGATAGCTCAACAAAATGGGATGATCCACTCAAATGTTCATATTTTTTATTTTTTCGACAGATGTTTTTTCCATAAAAATGGATGTTTTTATTTAATTTTGACGAGACTAAAATTGAATCCATTTATAAATATTTGAATACTTTTTAATAATTTCAGTTTTGAGAATGAAAATGCTTTAGTTATAAAATAACAAAATCGTACAAAGTGGCTTCGATGCTGAGTGAATCATCTAGTTTCATTTTTTTTATGCATCCAAACCGCAAAATAAAAAAAAAAACTTTTCATTCATTGCGAGCTATAATACCTATGTGCGTAAACAAGCATAGTTTTTTGGGATCAATCCGTAATTTATATATGTACTATGTATATGTAACTTGTCTATTATCTGCCAATTACTCGCATTCTCCTTGTAACAATGAGAAAGAAAAATAGATTTTACCCGTACGGCTCGCGACTATTTATAACGAAAATAAAGCAATCCGTGGGAAATATTAGCTGGTGAAATGTACAATAAAAGCAGCGTTGGGCGTTTTTACATTATTTTTCGAACGATTCTACATTAAACTCTCTCATTTCCAAATCTTGTAAATAAAACGAAGACTCATTGATTTGTCAAACAAAATGATTCCGTATAAAAGATAAAATTTGAAGGAATTGCACGTCCGAAAATCCAATTCGCTCGCCCAACCCTGCGATTCTAAGTCGGGAAAGTCCAAGAAGAAAGCAAAAATGAAAGCGCTCAGATAAACAGCAACAAAAATTGCCGACATATATCGCAAGCGCGTTGTTTTTTTAGTTTAGTGCGCATAGTAAAAAAAATGGACACTAGATGAGCATTGAATGTAAATAGATGAAAAAAATTTTATATCCGCGCGTGCGCGTAAAATTATATGTAAATACATAGGTTGCGAGGCGAGGCATTATGAAGGGAAGGAAGGGTAATTATTGTACGGAGAGAAAAGAAATTCGAGAGATATCGCGTCGAGCTGCCATCAATGTGATTTGACTAGATGAAGCAAAGAAAAAAAAACAATGTAATTTGATTTAAATCGAAGAGGGTTGTGCTAATTCGCAAAAATGTAAAGAAAATTCTTTCGAAGCTGATGGCAGTGTCGAATTATCTTGTCAAGTAGCCAATTGACATTATTGTATTTGCAATTATAGACGCAAACATGTGCACATACATACACACATGCATATACTCACACGCGAAATCCGCATACACATGTACACACACACGGTGCTTTGTTGGTGATGAGAGAGCTAAAAAGACGGGGCCCCATTCCCATTACGTAGCTGTTATTATTATTATATTCGCACGCTTATGTGATATATTCTGGTGTACGATTTTCGATGGATAATTTAAAACTCTTGTGAAAATAAAATTATATAAGTGTACTCCTTGAATCCTTTTTGAAAAAAACAACGATTTTGAAAAAATTGGTGCTTGGAACTTATATACGCCATTGTTCGAATTTATATGAAAAAAAGAGATAAAATTTATATCGATTTCTCATTATTATTTTCACCGATCATCGAAACAACAACAATAGTTGCGTATAAAGATATAGGATATAAAATCAACTGCATAAACATAGCACGCAAACAAATAAAAATCTTCGATGACAACGACAACAAAAATATGTTTTATACTTTATATATATGTATAATTCATCCATAGTTGATTGCGTTAGCTTCCAGTAATTATTGTCAAACCAACAAGTGTGTGTAGGTACAAAAAAACGACGCAATTTGCAGAATAATTAGGAAATAAATATCCGAAGGAGTGCTTTGATGAAAACATTTAGTAGTGAAAAAAAAAATTCGGGGCCCTGCATTATAAAAAAAAAAAACACAAAACCAGTAATCGTAGTTTATCAGTAGAATTTATCATTAGTGTAAAAACAAATTTTTTTTTGCGCGGCAACGTTGTAAAAGTATCATCGGAGAGGATTTTAGCCAAGCAAATGTTGCGAGCGCAATTATTAATTGACTTTCAATGGTGATGAAGAAATTGACGAATATAACGGCAGATTGTTTTACTGCCCACCGCTGATGAACTATATATATACATACAATGATTAAAATAGAGATATATATGCGCACGTTTCTCTGACGTCCGGTTCCAAGCAAATGTCGCGTATATATATTATGTTATACCCGATTCAATATTGTCACAAATAAAAAAGCGAATTTTTAGAAAAATTATGGAGTTTATTCGTTTATTTTTCATCGCTTTTTTCCATTGTACCCTACTGCCACATAAACCTTATTTTTCCGGGAACAAAATGGAAATAAATTGTGTATTTCTTAAAATATCATAATTAAACATTGATGATGTGATTACTTGAAATTTTACCAAAGCAATGTGCATAACTCACTTGAAAATATTCGTATTTTGGCATAAGGTAAAAGCACGTAATAATTTTCTCATTGAGTCGGAATGTTTCGATCCATACTTATACGGATTGTTTGCCAGAGAAAGATTTATGTTTACACTGTGTGAAGTCCGTCGAAGATTTTGATCATTTTTTGGAACGCAGTTCCATATGTCATTTAAGTTAGTCCTATCTATCTGAACGGCGAACTGCAATACACCATTCGATTCTTCTTTTAGTCTTTCAAAAGCATTCAACAGAAATTTTCTAGCATATAAATATAAGTCATATTACGCCCCAATTACTGTTGTCTATCAGGGTTATACCCAATATGGGATTACACCGAAAATTAATAATGAATTATGAATAACCATCACAACATAGTACATTTCAAATTCCTGTTTGGAATTTCTATACATATTATAGTCAAATAGAAAACTTTACTCTTGACCTTTGACATCGCGCGATAGAACAATCATTCGTATCGTCAACAGCAATTTATTCATTTTTTCCATCACCTAATAATTTATGCTCGATATCGATTTCCAATAATAATTGGCCGCTCTTACAAATTTTATTGAACTTTGAAAACATAAGTCAAAGTCACGAAAATAAACTTATAAGTATATAACTCAATTGAGTGGTTATGTCAGAAAGCCTGTAAAGGATTAAATTAAAGAATAGTGTAATATTGTTGCTTCCTTGGAAAGGAAGCTTTGCTTACGCTTTTTTTTTAAATTTGGGTTTTTTCATGCTTGTCATTTTATGCTTCAATCTTGTTTTTATTGTAAGATCCAAACCTCCTGCATGTAATCAATGAATAATTTTTTTATATATCTTTCATTAGAAATAATCATGGGGAGACCACAAAGTTACGTTCAATATTCTTACATACAATGTTCAATGTGTAATATCATGCAATTAAAGTGTCTTTTTTAATATTTAAAGTGCTATCTGTAAATAATCATTCATTGAAAAATATGCGGAAAAAAATGAAATTTTCTTCCACCGAACAAAGGCGAAAAACAGCCAAATTTTTATTTACGGTTTAGCAAAGCTTCAATCCAAATTGAGAAAGCCACAATAAATATAAGCCGCACCAATACTTGTGAGTAGCACGGCGTTTGGCGTTCTTGAATTTTGGGAATAACTGACTGATCGTTTCGGCATCTGCAAATAGTTGTATAATGTATTTGTTGGGGGTAGCTACATTTTTTTTGGGTAAATTAAGAGAGAGTGTCATGATAATCACAGGTCTAATGTATGTACCATTAAGTTCTTTTATTTTTTCATAACAATCACTCTCTTTGCGCTCGGAATGTTTATAATTGTAATGTGTCGCCAAATCGCTATTAACCTTCCGAATTAAATTCATCTTGCTTTCCTATTTCATATCAAAATTGAGTCCTCGTGGTTTTCTATATAGAGATATATATATAGAAATATTTCTACATTTCTTGACAGAGCAAATTATCATCTACGCACGCACGAGAATCAAATTCGACAAGATATTCGACAGTGTGCAGGATTGTTTGAATTTGGCTACGAGCGTTTACATTTCAGCCGTCTGCTGCATCCGACAAGACAAATTTGTGTTACTATAGGGAATGAATTTTTAAAAATCAGAGAGTCGTTGCTTAGTGTTAAAGATTGATCATTTAATTGCAAATGCACGAGCGGAATAGCAAAAGTGTTTTTTTTTTCCCTCAATGTACTGATGTGGTTCACTGTAATGTTGTCGTTCTCTTACTATGGTATTGCCTATAATTTTCATATTATAAATATATACTCGAATGATTTTGTCGTAGCTGCTTTGTTGGTGCAATATATTTCAGTTTTGAACGTCATCGAGCAATTTTATACAGTCATTAATAACCGCATTGCGGATATACCGGATATTATAAGTGTTATTCAACAAATATAATAAGTAGATATGATCAAAAATATGATTTATATATATGTTAAATCATATGTAGAATTCGATCATCGAAAAAAAAAAATTAGAATTGCCGGAGTTTATAAACAATAATTCAATAATATACGTCATAAAGGGGGGTATTATACGTCGAATGAAAAATTCTATTTTTTATAAATCCATTTGACGAGTTGAAAATAGACTTTTTTGTTAAAAGAAGTACACAGCTGTGACAAAAATAAATTAAGCAACAATTTCAGTTGAAGTAATATTAATTTTTATGATATTTTTTCTTGAGGCCCCTTCTTGATACGGCCCTACGCGCAAGAACTACCTTAAACAAAGACAGAGAGAGGTCCCGTATCTTTTCTCTTTCTCTTTCTATCTCTGTGACATTTCCACTTACATGTGTCCTTATGTCTCCCCCACTCTATGTATAATATCTCTTTAGAGCGCGTTACGCGCGCAGATGAATGAATCTAATTCATTCTTGAATCTTGAAATCTCTTAAACATTGCGGCAACGTTTGAGTTTTTCCGCGATTAGGGCAATCTATTTGGAATTTATAGTCTTGTTTTTCAGTTTTTCATATAGTAGCATGATAAACGTGCGTACGTGGTGTCATAAATGTCTTCATTTTCCTTCTGTTCGTCATTGCAGTCGTTACTGTTGAAGGTAAGGCACTAATTTCGTTTTTATTATATATTTATATAAACGCTAAAACTTCCGGACCTTTTTCCTCTTCTTTTTGAAGGTATATAGTGATGGAAAATGCTCGTGAACATTGGAAAACTATACAGGAACTATGTTTTCGGAATTTTCCCATTATAATCAAATGGGCTTATTTCAGTGAAAATAGGAAAAATACGTCAATTGGTTTAAATGCTGATTTCTCGACTTCGAAGACCGCTAGAAACATTTTTGACCAGTCAAAATTGTAGCAAAAAAAGAAGATCTTTATGTAGAAATTAATTTTGTTTCAAAATAATTATGCGGTAAAAAGTTATCAACAAAATAACCAAAAAAATCAATTTTCAGTTCGTTAAAAATATGGAAAAAATAGGGAGAAAACGTAGTTTTTGGGGATTTTTCTGATGTTCATGAGCATTTCCCGTCACTATTTACCTTCAAAAAGAAGCGGAGAAAACTCCGAAAGCTTTAGCGTTAACAATTTTTTTTTCATTTAGGGCTTCAAAAAAGTGCATTTTTTCGTAGATTTCGTCATATACACTCCTTGATAAAAATATGTCAAATTTTGCCACGTGAAAGATGATGTGATACTTGGTGTGACGTCTGTTATTAATGCGTGCGGCACGACTATACTTTTTATTGGCATTAGTAATGACTTTTTTTTTCTTACGAACTATTTGAAGAATATTTTTACTCGCCGTCGCAGTCACAAACCAAACTTCATCAATTTAAACAAAAAATCTTTCATCGAACGCATCATCATGAAAAATTACATCCTAATTTTTCTTTACTTTCAATTGTCACTAATAATTCGTAAGTAAAAAATATAAATTACATATTTTTAACACCTTACTCTTCTTATTTTTTTTTTCTCCATTAGATATCAATGCAAATCCATTGAGAGGCAGAAATGTCGTACCGGCGCAAGAGAACGAATTTCCTTTTATAGTTTCATTAGCAACTGCACCGGCTACCGACAGACGTAATCATTTTTGCGGTGGTACGTTGATCTCAAGCAAACACATATTAACGGCTAAGCATTGTTTGGTGGATGTCAGAACCGGGATACCACTCAGGAGTATTTCGGATATCAGAGTGATAATTGACTCGTACGACATGACACGTGGCAGAAAGTTGCGTATAAAAACTTTTATAACGTACGAAGATTGGGCTTTGGAAAATAACATACATGACAGTATAGCTGATAATCTTTACCACGACGTGGCGATTGCTACTGTAAATATGTGGATTTATTTTATTTATTTTATTTTAAACATTGATGGATTATTAATTTTTTTTTTTAAATATTCAATGGGTCTACAATTTAACATTTTCTTTTTGTAGTTATCCGAAGAAGTTCTTAATATACCACCCGCAAAAATATCGCAATTGAGCAACAACCAGATACGTGGCAATGATGCTGTGACTGCAGGTTGGGGTGTCGGCAACGATGGCGTTCGATCGCAATTCTTACAAAAAGCACCTCTCCACGTGATTACCAAAAAGGATTGGATAAGGAATTACGTTGAGAACGATACTCCGCTGTCTATAGCCAATCACTTGATTACAATTCACAGACCACCCGTTGCTTTGGGATCTGTAAGCGATTTTATTTATTTATTTTTTTTGTTTTATTATTTTAGCGTTTTATATTGAAATTCAAACTCATTAATTTGTTGCAGGGTGACAGCGGTGGTCCACTTCTTCTCAACGGTACTCATTTGATTGGCGTTAACGCGGCCGGGTATACTGTTGATATCGGGCATTCTAAACAACATAATACTCATCAGAGTGTCGACTATTATCGACAATTTATCGAAGCTTTCACCGAGAGAACACATTAAACTAATCGAGTGTATTCGCAAAGCTTCTAATATTAAAAATAAATTTTTGATGTAATTAAGTACACTTTGTCTCATTATCCACATTTACCTTGAAGAACATAAAAAGAACTTTAACTAAATTCATTTCCATCTTCCAAACATCGAGAAAAAAGCTTTTGCTTCCTTGGAGAGGAAGCTTTGTTTTCCACGTTTCTCTGACGTCTGGTTCCAAGCAAATGTCGCGTATATATATTATGTTATACCCGATTCAATATTGTCACAAATAAAAAAGTGAATTTTTAGAAAAACTATGGATTTTATTCATTTATTTTTCATCGCTTTTTTTTATGCTCTAAAAAAAATCTTACTTCCGGAAAAGCACAATATAAAAGACGTATTTATTAGGACAGCTTTTATAATATAAATCACAATTGTCTCCGCCGATGATAACTCTACGTGTTCAACGGGAACCATGCGGCCAGTACAGATAGCCCATGTTTCCCAAGGAAGATTGAAAATGGTCAAATCATCCTTTTTATTTTTCACCAATTCCTCATCGACTGGCTTGTGATCAACGTAGAACATCACCGTATCCCACATCACATCCAAAAATTTCATAAACGCTACTACTATCACCATTACGTATAAGTAGACCGACCACCTACTAAAAAATAAATGGGGATTGTCAACATCACAAGCCCAGAGCGAAATGAACACAAACTATTCATTGATGTTGACAATAATAATAACGATCTGGCTACTTGACTAAAGCCCTAAAAGAAAGAGAAATGATTGTTCAGATGCAACGGTAAATGTGACAGAAGCAATAGTACAATATTAACTCACTTGAAAGTATTCGAGTCTCTGCATTTCGCTGCTGAAAGCAAATGATAATCTTCTTATAGTTTCCGAATGATTGGACCCAGATATAGCTATTGTTACCATAGAAAGATTATGAAGCTTACACTGCGTTATGTGAAGTCTGTCGGTAAATTTTGAAGATCTTGGTAATTGTTTTACTACGGCATCGTTCGAGAGAAACAGCGTTTCCAACCTTGGGAATATTAAAGTTGCGTGGTAGCATGCAGTTCCCAAATGATATCTACAAATGGTCCACTGTATAAATACATTGAATCACATGAACATAATGAAAAATTGTAGATAAAAATTATTAATATTGTACCTGCAAATTATTAACAGTCCGAGTAAGAAGGGTTTATAAAATACCTTCGGATCTTTGGACGACATATTATCAGGATAATCAACCATTGATACTTCAATTGTACAGGATATCACCATTAGGGTGAAATAAAAAAAAAGTCAGAACTACGTAGCAGCTGCTAACTGCTGCAATCGCGTTGTACAAGGCGCTACCCATGTCTAATTTAGATATAGTATGCTTGTTGTAGACATAAATAAATGTGGAAATAGCAACACTAGTAAAAATGAGAAAATGCATATGGTAGAACAGTTAAAATGTTTAAATCTGAAAAATAATTTTTTTTAAATTAGTAATTTGCTTATCTCAAGAGCTCAACGCGCGATAACATTGCCATGACGCGTCAACGCGACGAAAGCAAGACGGTTTTACGACCTATGTCAATCAAGCAACAATTCGATCTTTGGCCAACCAACGCGATCAACGTATAAATCACGCATTTTTACATTTTAATCTTAATCACTTGAAAAGCAAAAAAAAGCGAGACATTTTTTATCGTTCTGAACAACAATGATAAAAACATCTGTAAAAACACCAACAATTTGCAAACAGCGGGACAACGCATAACCATCTGAATGCTTGCGATTCACTTTAGTAAGAACATTCGCGACGACAGCAATCCTTTTTTTTTTTTCAATAATTTGAATTCTCCTCATCATGAGATCACATTCAGGCAGTTTAGCAATTTTGGTAAACTTTTATAGTGCTTTTATTGTTGAAATGACAAAGAACGAATAAATTGTATACTTTATTCTCTTATTCTGGTTCAAATATCCATAGCAATTGGCATTGCCAGCTCATCTCGATTATCTAGAAATTTCAACGAAAACGATCCAGCATTTTTGTAAGACTTTTTATTCCATTCCATATAATTATTTAATTTACAGTAATATATGCTTATCTCCTCGATTCAGACTTGAGTTTCAAGATTTAACGGCAAAGTACAAGCCATTGAGTTTTGGATTAGGCTATCCAAACTTCGATCCACCCAAAAGCTTACGAAAAGCTCTGGCAAAAGCTGCAACTAGTGACAATTATGAATTACACCAATATACTTCAGGCAGGGTGAGTTTATCGTATTTAATCAATTCGTACACTCGAATAACCGCGATAATTTTCACTCCGCGATCACTGAATAAAAAGAATATTTACATTTCGAGAAATTTGTATGATTTCCAATCGATTTGGAACATCAATTATACTGCATTTTATCTGACATTGACAGGGTCACCCAAGGCTGCTAAAAGCTGTGGCCAATTTGTTCTCGAAACTTTTGAACCAAACGTTGAATCCACATGAAAACGTTGTGATTACCGTTGGTGCTCTCGAAGCTATACATGGAATATTTCAAGCTCACACAAATCCAGGCGACGAATGGATTGTATTTTCACCCTATTTTTCCCACTTTGATTCTATGATAAGAGCTGCTCATGGAGTACCGAGATATATACCCTTAGTATCGGTAAATTTCAAAAACGAACTCTATTTATTTTGTTTTCTTTTAATGAAGCATCAAGCAATTATTGGAATTTTTTCTAGACTAAAACCTTAGGAAATGTAACCTCAGCTGACTTCAAATTTGACAGACAGGAATTGGCGAATTTATTTAATAATAAGACTAGGGGTATTCTCGTTCATACACCGCACAATTCAACGGGAAAGCTGTTCGACAAAGAAGAACTCACTTACATTGCTGAGTTAGCCAGAAAGTGGGATTCGATCGTTATCTTCGACGAAGTTTATCAATTTTTGAACTACGGCGACCAGCAACATCATAGACTAGGTTCTATTCTGCGTATTCAATTGAAGTTATCTGATTTTCGCGCGAATATTTATTATATCTGATTTCTTTCAGCAACATTTCCGGGAATGTTCGAATGTACGATTACAGTCGGATCTGCCGGAAAAATCCCGGTTGAAAAAAAGCACGTGTTTTTTTGACCAACGGGACACGTGTCGTTTTGTGTCAAAAAGACACGTGTCCCCG